>JACEFZ010011292.1:0-600000 GCA_014155875.1 Cepaea nemoralis | reverse complement strand
CTGCTCTACGTCTCATTAGAATATCTAGGAACGGTAACGCTTCGTTGTGTTCGTGTTCCATAGATAGAGAGATGTTTTTATGCGTCTTGTTCATTGTGGCCTGAAACGATGTTGCTTGTAGCTCGTCTGTGGTGATGATTAGTATATCGTCCACATAACGCCGGTAAAAGGCCAAGTTGTTGATGTCTGAGGATCTCTTTTCTTCTAAGTGTGCCATGAAGATGTCCGCTAGAATAGGACCAAGAGGACTCCCCATGGCCACTCCGTCAATTTGGCGGTATGACTTAGTTTGAAAATTGAATAGGATGTTGGCGGTACATAGTAGTAGTAGCCTCTCCAGAATAGGTGTTGGTATGCCTAATTTTAGTTGTTTGTCTTCAATGCGTTCCCTTATTATTTTCACTGTCTCCTCTAATGGAACGTTAGTGAATAGGGAGGCTATATCCATGGATGCCATGTGTTTGTTATTTATGTCCATAGTATCCAATAATTCCACCAGTTGGAATGTATCTCTGAGTATTTTTGGATCGAAGGACTGTCGTACTGGTTTTAACATTTCGGCTAACCATCTCGCCATTCGGTGTTGTGCAGAGTTAACCATGGACAGGATAGGTCTTAGCGGGATGCCGGGCTTGTGAAGTTTGGGTAGACCGTACATCTGAGGAGTGTGCGAGCCGCGTGGTGTGAGCGTTTTTGCAGTGGCCTCACTGATGAGTCCCGCATTCACAAGTGACTGGATCTCTTTCCTCATTATAGCATCCAGGTCCTCCGACTTGTTTACTTTTTGATCTATCCTGAATTTGGATTCGTCTGACAATATTACATCCATTTTTCTCTGGTAATCTGACATGTCCATCAGTACTGTACCGCTCCCTTTGTCAGGTTTCAGTATGACGAGGGTTTTGTTAGCCTTTAACGCTTTTAAGGCAGTAAGGTGTTCGTTGGTCAGCGGACACGTCTGTTTAGAGGGTGTTGTGCGATACTGGTGTTCTAAATCTACCAGTTTGGCCTTCAGCCACCCGACCGAATCAGCAGAGGTAGGTGATAACTTGGAGACTTGATCAAACAACATTTCAAACTGTGCTTGCGACTCAACACGATTGATGTGTTTAGGCTTTATGCATAATTTTAATCCGTATGCAAGGGCCTCTGTTTCAATGTTGTTGAGTACGTATGACGATAAGTTCCTCACATACTTCTCTGGGTTGTCTAGTACTGACGTTGTTACCTTTTCAGTGCTCAGTGATTTGTTGAGGCGAGCATTCTCTGCGATTTTCACCTTGTACACTGCTTCTGTACAGAATTTCGTGGGTACCCAGTCCAAGCTGGCCAACTTGAAGCGCACACACAGTTCTGCCTACTACGTCACCCAAGAATTGAGTTTGTATGGCTACTTGAAGTTCACGAAATTCTGTACAGAAGCAGTGTACAAGGTGAAAATCGCAGAGAATGCTCGCCTCAACAAATCACTGAGCACTGAAAAGGTAACAACGTCAGTACTAGACAACCCAGAGAAGTATGTGAGGAACTTATCGTCATACGTACTCAACAACATTGAAACAGAGGCCCTTGCATACGGATTAAAATTATGCATAAAGCCTAAACACATCAATCGTGTTGAGTCGCAAGCACAGTTTGAAATGTTGTTTGATCAAGTCTCCAAGTTATCACCTACCTCTGCTGAGTCGGTCGGGTGGCTGAAGGCCAAACTGGTAGATTTAGAACACCAGTATCGCACAACACCCTCTAAACAGACGTGTCCGCTGACCAACGAACACCTTACTGCCTTAAAAGCGTTAAAGGCTAACAAAACCCTCGTCATACTGAAACCTGACAAAGGGAGCGGTACAGTACTGATGGACATGTCAGATTACCAGAGAAAAATGGATGTAATATTGTCAGACGAATCCAAATTCAGGATAGATCAAAAAGTAAACAAGTCGGAGGACCTGGATGCTATAATGAGGAAAGAGATCCAGTCACTTGTGAATGCGGGACTCATCAGTGAGGCCACTGCAAAAACGCTCACACCACGCGGCTCGCACACTCCTCAGATGTACGGTCTACCCAAACTTCACAAGCCCGGCATCCCGCTAAGACCTATCCTGTCCATGGTTAACTCTGCACAACACCGAATGGCGAGATGGTTAGCCGAAATGTTAAAACCAGTACGACAGTCCTTCGATCCAAAAATACTCAGAGATACATTCCAACTGGTGGAATTATTGGATACTATGGACATAAATAACAAACACATGGCATCCATGGATATAGCCTCCCTATTCACTAACGTTCCATTAGAGGAGACAGTGAAAATAATAAGGGAACGCATTGAAGACAAACAACTAAAATTAGGCATACCAACACCTATTCTGGAGAGGCTACTACTACTATGTACCGCCAACATCCTATTCAATTTTCAAACTAAGTCATACCGCCAAATTGACGGAGTGGCCATGGGGAGTCCTCTTGGTCCTATTCTAGCGGACATCTTCATGGCACACTTAGAAGAAAAGAGATCCTCAGACATCAACAACTTGGCCTTTTACCGGCGTTATGTGGACGATATACTAATCATCACCACAGACGAGCTACAAGCAACATCGTTTCAGGCCACAATGAACAAGACGCATAAAAACATCTCTCTATCTATGGAACACGAACACAACGAAGCGTTACCGTTCCTAGATATTCTAATGAGACGTAGAGCAGACGGCACAATTCAAAGATCGGTGTATCGCAAAGAAACATGGACTGGCCAATACCTAAATTTTCAGAGCTTCACACCTGTCCAGTACAAACGGGGCTTAGTACGGACCTTGTTTGACCGTGCTAGAAAGATATGCACCCAGGACACACTGACAGAGGAATTTGAAACTCTGAAGAATGTCTTAAACCTGAATGGGTACTCCACAGGATTTATAAAGCGCCATTGCCAACAGCCCAAACCCAAAGCAGACGTAACTACAGTCCCTAAACTCAAGGTATTCATCCAGCTAACCTTTCGAGGGGATGACGTAATGCAACGTCTACAAGACCGGCTTACTACAGCAGTAGGTCAAACATTCTGTGCGGCAACTCCAGTCATTAGATGTAAAACCGTACCCATTCCTACACCAACAGTCAAAGAGCCTGTTCCTCTGTACGCCACAAACAATTGTATTTACCAATTCACATGTAGATGCCAGGCCGTTTACATTGGCCGAACGGAGAGACAGCTTAACAAACGGGTGTTAGAACACATACCTCAATGGGTCAACAAGATACAACACACAGGAGATGATAGCCACGAGGAGCCGACACACCGGAAGCTCCCGGCGTCTTCAATCGGCAAGCACATTGTTGCCAGTCGCCATGTTGTGTCCAGAGAGACTGCATTTCGCGTGTTGTTTAGAACACAGAATACTCGCTTGTTAAAATTTGCAGAAGCAATTATGATCTATCAACGCAAGCCAGAATTGTGTAAACAGAAAGACATGTTAGTCAGCTTAAAATTACCGTGGTAGACAATCGACATTACTGTGCGAAATTGTGTATATTTCAACTTGAAGGATTTATCTAGTTAATTTCACGTAAGTTGTGTGAGTTCTGCAGTATGTACCTGACGAGATGCAGCGAAATATGCCAGGCAATAAATCGTGCAATCTAACACTCTTTAGACAAAATGAAAACTTCAACCTATTGTATGTAAACATGCACTTTGGACATTATAAATGAGTTGTTTGAAGTCTTGTTTAGTAATATGAGAGCAATACTTTCATAGCATGATGAAGGTCTAGACAAACTTGATGGAACTTTCAGTGCTCTGTAGATATCAAATTCACATCTGGACTTGAAAACTGAAGCCTGAGAAAGAAAGCAAGTAGAGGATGGCATGTTAATATTTGTAGCATGTATGAAGTGGATGGATCAAAGTGTCTTCTGAGTATTGTGTGGTTTTGGCTGGACCTTGTTCTACTTTGTTTACTAATAATCTGTTGTAGTGAGAACATGATCTTCTGCCCTTTATTCCACATTGGAGCATTGGCTCTTAACCAGCCCTCAACAAGCAATCCAATCTTTTGCTATCTCCTGCCGCTCTTTCTGTGTTCTTCCCATGTTATTTAATTTTGTATGTTTTACGGCTCCCACTATTTTGCTTGCCCTGTGGGTTCCAGACAAGTTGTCTAGTTATAATGTTCTTAGGTGTTCTCAATGTGTTCCTTCCAGCAGTCTTGTCTTCACCTCTTGACTCGCTGCAGTTTGTATAGTTCTCTCTGTGAACACCATGTTGGAGATTTTGTCATAGCATTTTAGTCCCGCTGTTCTGTGCATGTCCCAGTTAATGGATATTTGTAATTTATTGGTAAATCTATGAAACATTCTCCGTGTGTTTGATCCACATATCAGTACTGCTTGAACATTGGAGTTAAATATTGTCAGTTTGGTGCTAAGTTCATCCACACATTTGCTAGTGGTATGAAAGCTCCTCTTGTCTGTTATTTTTTAGTCTTTTTAAAATATTTTTATTTGTTCCTCCATTTTCGTGTACGTGAAAAAGAGTAGCCTGACAGGGCTGTGCTGGCAAAATTTTGAGTTAAAAAAATATTTCAGGGTCCTCGCCAGTGCTAATGAGTTTGTGCACTGAGCTGAGATTCTCTGTACTCAGGCTTGAGTTAGGAGTAGAACTGAGCACTTATGGGTTACACCCGTGTGCTGTGATTTTGATCCGTCGACTAAACTTGACTATATTGCTGCTTAGCTAGGTAAATGATTCTGCCTCTTGAAGTAAGGTTTCACCAAGGAAGATTGGGTTATTTACTTGGTTTAATTCTGAGACAAGGATGATGAATCTCTCTCCTCTCCCTTCCTGCCACCTCTATCTCTTTCTTCTCTCCCTCTCTATCTCTTTCCTCCCTCCCTCTCTATCTCTTTCCTCCCTCCCTCTCTTTCTACCTCACTCTGTGTTTGTGTAACTTGATTATTTCTATGGTAAAGTCAATGTAATCTATTTGCTGCAGAAATACTGTGCTGCGAAAACCTTGTACATATCTGACTCAGACAAAAGAAAGCACTTTATGCTGACAGTGAAAATGTTCTATGGGAATGGTCAAGACATCGGCATTTTCCAGAGCAAACGTATAAAAGTTATCTCCAAACCATCCAAGAAGAAGCAGTCTTTGAAAAATGCAGATTGTAAGTCCATTATTAATGTTGTTGACATATTGATTTGATATCTTTAACATGTCCGCAAGTGTGCAAATCAGATAAGTGATCCTTAACCAACAATCAAAACCATTAAATATTAACCTCCATTGTCACGTCTCATCTATTCCTGGCAATCAGAACTGAGTCTTGAACTGTGCGAGCTGTTAGGTATTTACTATGTAGATAGCAGCAACAACTAGAGTACACAGATCTAGCTATTTTTTCCATTTTTCAAAATTGTGCAATGCTAGTTTTTTGTTTTTTTCTGTACCTTGATAAATAGTTTGAATATTCCATTATCCCTGTCTCACTCCTGTTCTTTTTTTTTTCAAATGTGTCTGTGAGTTTTCCCCTCGTGAAGTACTTTACATTTCATGTCTTTATATATGTTGCCTTTTATTAAGTTAATGATTTTCTGTGTGATCCTTTTTTTTTTTTTTTAGCATATCCTTTTCAGGACTTAGGTGTCAACACCAGCATCTTTCAGCTGTATGTTGATCTCTTGGCAAGATTACGCTCAGTAGTTTGCCATTGCTTTCTGGGCGGCCGGCTCAGTATCCCGCAAGTCACGAGCGGGGGTCGAACCGCCTCAGCTCTTGCTCCGCTACGAGACTCTGCGTGATAAACGGGATTACAGAGAGAAAGTGTTGTAACCCCACAGCCAGAGAGTGTGATCCTTAAGTACCTCAAAAAATTCCAAAGGGACTCCCTGTCAGTGCTGTCGAAGGCTTTTTCATGTTTTACAAATCCAGTACAAAGTAGAGAGTTCAGTTCAGTGCTTTGTTCTATAATTATGCGCCATATGGCTATCTGGTCAGTGCAGGATCAATTTGGTTCATCCCTTAGTTACAGTTTCATTGGCCAGAGTGAAATAAGAGCTTCAGAGACCTCAGTTTCACCAATACTTTGTTATAGTGTGAGAACTTCATCCTTTATATGCAGTGTCATTTAGCTTATTGAGCATTTTCTGTTTTGTGTTGTTTACTAATCCAGAATTGTACGTGTCAACTTGGGGCACTAAGATTAATTTTTTTAATGTATTGCTCATATTTTTATTTTAATATTATGGCAGAAAAGCATGTGCAGGCAGCTGTTATTTTTTTTAAATATTGATTTAACAGGTTATGAATTTGCATATTACATTGTTTATTTGCCTGTCATTAGTTGTTTTGTGGGGATGAGATATGAAGAATAGTATATTTTTTGTTTGCGCTCGCTCGCTTTGAACTCAAGCTTAGTCCAGAAACACTATTTATAGTATTGCTGGACTGAATTTTGCGTGTGGATTAGCTTTACCTATTAAGAGTGTCCCTCGCCATCAGGCGAACCCACTCCAACTTTAGAGGTGAAGGTATAGTACAGCAGTGTCTGAAAAAAACTGCAGGTGTTCTGTTGTAAGCATTTGAAATGTTATTGTCCAAATGTATACTGAAGTAGTTTTATGTTTCTACTGTGTATGTTGAGACACTTAACCATAGAATTTGTTGGCTTCAACTTTCTGTATTCATTCAATTCAAATTTGTATTAAAGTGTGCATTGCATCGGGTACAAAAGTGGCCTTGTTCAACCGACTTCGCTCTCAGACTGTTAGCACACGTTACCTACATGTAGAAAATGGCAACTTTCACGCAAGTTCCACACAGTGGGGAGCTTTCACAATTCACCTGCGTAAGTATGGCATTTCGTTTGTTTTCATTTATTGTGTGTGTTTTATTTGCTTGGATTGAAGGAGACTAATGAAAAGTACTGTTATTGAAACAGAAGTGAGGTCCGATGTTTTATGGCTTGATTCCCTTCTTGGTCTCTTCTCCTTCTGGCTTCCATCTCCAAATAGAGCATGGCCCTGAACTAACTGTTGCCAAGCTATGTGTAGACTTGTTCATGACTGGCTGGATGTTGCAGCTTCAGTTTTCTGTTGATGAGGTAGCCAGTCTGATGCCAACCTTGCTTAGTTACCTAACCACATGCATGGTAGGTTGTGCAGTCTTACTGTTCTTTGCTTCTTTTAAGGGCCCTGGTCACACACACGCAAGATCGGATTTGCTACTAGATATGAATGAAGCTGTTAGAGAGCTTTTTCATCAGCCTTCTGTTTACTTGTTTGTCAGACAAACTCGTATTCGTGGCCACATGTCACTACATCACTCATGTAAATCATAAGGAAAAGACCAATTAATTTTATAAGACACATCAGCTAAAGAGCTGGTATAAAGAAACCAGTCTGTGTGGCAACATATCAGGCAAGAGAAGCACAAGACAGAATGTTTTTTAAAGAGGTGGTATAAAGAAACCAGTCTGTGTGGCAACATATCAGGCAAGAGAAGCACAAGACAGAATGTTTTATGTGCAAAGCTTTAACTGCTGGGCAACGAATAGTAATTTACATATGAATTTCCATTAATGGAATGTCATTAGTTTAATGTAGAAATTTGAATTCTTCCAGTGTTTATGAAACTACTAATTGTTTAAAAGCAAGTGCGCTTATATATCAACTATTACTCATAGTATAACATCTAAATATGCCTAAGTCTGCAGATAATTAATAGTATATTCACACCAGCCCTATGCTACCAGTGTCAGACTTGGACATTATCCAAATCACACTTGTGAGATGTTTGAGAAGATCTGCCAACTTAACTATCTGAGACCGAGTAAGAAATGATGTTATCAGACAGACAGTGGGATCGCATTGTGCCACATATATTGAAAGGCAGAAGATAAAATGCTTCAACGATCTCATTAGAATGCAATACCATCAACTACCTGCGCTGGCACTACATCAAAGATGATCTGATAAGAGAGCAAGAGGACACCCATGAAGAAAAGGGGTTGACGACATCAAAGACATTGTACAGTCACACAACATGACACTGTTCAGTGCCACCAAGCGGGCACTAAAATGTCAACTATTCCTTCCCCCATAAAGCTTGAAGGTAAAAGTGAAAGATGATGATGACTAATTATTATATAACTTTTCAGTTGATGATGATGAAGGTGAGTCAGAAGAGTTTACAGTCAAGGATGGTTACATTCATTATGGATCAACTGTTAAGCTTGTGTGCTCTGTCACAGGAATGGCATTGCCCAGGTTGGTAAGTATCTGAGGCACACCGTGTCCTACTTGTATTTGAGTGGTTTTATATGTAGTGTAGCTATTTGATGTTTATCAACACATTTTATGTTAGATAGATTCTGAAAGACACAAATTATGAAAAGTTATTGTTCTATTCTGTTATTCTGCCTTTTGTCGTAAATTTATGTTACATGGGAGAGATTGAGAATTAAACAACATTTGTATGTCCACTTCTCAAGTTTTTATAATTTGTGTTGTAACTGTACCATTTTAATTATGACCAGATTATTCGCAAAGTTGATAAACAGACTTCATTATTGGATGCTGATGATCCAGTGTCCCAGCTCCATAAATGTGCTTTCTACCTCAAAGATACAGAAAGGATGTATTTATGCCTGTCACAGGAGAGAATAATCCAGTTTCAGGTAGGTTGACTTTGATGTCCTGCCATTTGTTTGGTAATGTTTTCCATTGTTCATTTGTTAACAATTAGGATTGTTGAGCTGTTTGCTCCTTTGGCCCGTATAATCGTCTTTTACTGCTACCATTGAACATTTTGAGTAGCTTTGCAGCATCTTCATCTCAAAATGCATAACAGAACTGTCTTGCTCTTTGGCTGCTGGGTAGTGTTTTGTTTGGCTCTAGAGGAAGTCAGTGTTCTTAGTTTTGTGGCTGTGTCACTGTGATTGTATCATACATTGCATTCTCTGTCGGCACATCCCCCCATAACCATGGTTCTCCATTTCAATCTTGTCTGAGTGGAATCATCACCAATCCACATCAAGTGTTGTACATGATCCAGCAGTTAGTGCAGTGTTGGGTCATATTGTGTCCTCGCTGCACTGGGATAATATATGTTGCCAGAATCTCTATCAGGCTGAGACATGCCTAGTATGACCATTGCTTTTTAGGGATTGTTTTGGTAGTGCAGATTAGATGAAAAAGAGTGGTAGTCAAGTGATATAATGTTGTATAATACATTTAACACACGAACAGTGTTTCAGTTGTTCCTGACTGGAGTATATTCCACTCACTGGTAGGTACTTCTCTGGACTTAGTTTATGGGCCTCAACCTGCACCCAGGTTGGATATCCTACTGGGCACTTGGTTGGAAACAAAATGCAGGGTCTCCACAGGAAGATATCGTGAATACATGTGTAGAGAAGAGGCTAGGAGCTATCAAGCAGACAGTAACTTCTGCAGCAGTCAGCCTTGAATGTGAGCTTGTGTGCTCATCAACATCCTTATATAGAGAAGGCACAGTGAAGCCTAGTCTGCATGGATGCTGGCATTAACATAAACATCCAGATTTTGTTTCCTTTCAGATATTCTTCACATTCAGTGAGAGAAAGTCATTTGCACCAGTCTTGTGATGTTTGCAGTTCCTTTCTAGCCCATTAAGAACATCTTCATGCATGACCTTCAGGGTTTCCACAAGTTTAGAATTAAACTATAGTCACGAATTAAAGACCATGAATCACATAATGCTGCCATAAGTAATTATGATTGCTTTGTACACAGTTCTTCTTCTTCTACAGCGTTCCGAGCCATTGAGGTTCTTTGCTGCAGATACAATCCGTCTCCATTTGTCTCTCTGGTTGACCCTCTCTTGCCAGTCGTTGATTCCAAGTGCTTGTAGGTCTGTATATATATATTATCTCTCCACGTCTTCTTGGTCTACCTCTGAGTCTACCGTCATTTATTTCCTGAGTGTAAGCGAGTTTTGTTTCGGCTTCTTAAATATCTGCTATTCCGATTCCCAAGAATGGTGGCATAAGCAGCAGTATGAAATTATTCTTGATGTCTTGTCAGTGGCTGGGAGTTTATGCATCCTTGCAGATCAATCTAAATTAGTTCAATACTGTCCGCATGTTGGCTGTTAAGCCAGGCATCATTCTCACTAGAACCAAAGTAAATTATAGATGTCAAGTCTAACATGAATGTAATTTTTATAAATATATTTATGCAATCCATTATATTGTTATGCATTTGGCTAGCTGATACTGCAGCGTCTGCAGCCTACCTTGTTCCAGACCTACTAGTTACCCTTTTCTCTGGATCAAACAAGGCAAGGTCGAGAGAAGGAACATGTCATTTGGGCACCACATGTTCTCTGAAGCTCTGCCCAGGCATTGTGAGTTGGAATTTTGGCCAAATTCCAATCCACATACTTTGGTCTGTCAAGACTGCAAGGTGCCACTCACTTCACCAACCCTATGTGCTATAATAACATAGGCTTTCCTGTCATTTTAGAAATTTATTAATGTAGAATTAGTATGTGAGATGTTGTGATTGGTTCTGTTCTGCATATACCTTGTTGTCCCACTTCTGTATTGTGCCCTGTTCATCATGGGTTACAAGTTTTCCTTTATAATAAAACTTATAGTGGGCAAGTTTTCCTTATAAATTAAACGTTTTTATCTTTATGCAACCTTTTAAACAGTTTTTATGTATGTAGGCAACTCCATGTCCAAAAGAAGCTAATAAGGAGATGATAACTGACGGCGCTTCTTGGACAATCATCAGCACAGACAAAGCAGAATATACTTTTTATGAAGGCATGGGTGCAGTCAGCAGACCTGTTACACCTGTCCCTGTAGTCAACAGTTTAAATGTGAGTATTTGTTTAGTTATCTGCGGTGACGGCTTTCTATTTCTGACAACTTAAAGTACTGTCAGCAGGTTAGAATAGACTAACCGACCCACTCCAAGAGAATGTATAACAGATGATTATGTCATTGTCACAGAATGTTGAACAAAATAGGGACTAATGAGGTAGGAGAATGTGTCTGTGGTATTTAAAATATTAAATGTTCATGTTATTTGTGTGGTGTATATTTGGTGATTTGAATGATGACATGTTAATCTACTCCTATCCTCCTGCGAGGCAAGAGCGTTCTACCTAGTAATGCACCTCAATGGTCAGGGAGTTAACTTTGGCATGTAAAAGATTTGCTTCCTCTAGATCAGTGGTTCCCAAGCTTTTCAAGACGAGGCCCATATCTACTATTTTCGGTAGTTAAGCGGGCCACAACGTTATAAAATTATAAAAGTCGTGCAATATCATTCTTACTTTTCTTAACTTCGTCAACACAATTCTAAATCTTTAAAGGCAGTCGGTGTCAGTACTACACATTTTTTTTTTTTGGTTTAAAATCAAAAGTTCATTTAACAATAAATTTTTAATCAGTTTTGAAAATCGCTATTAATGTAATTAATATACAATTGTAACTTTTCTTCATAACCAGTTACTAAAGTTCAGATGCCAGTTTATCAATGTCTGGGCAAAAGTCTTTCGTGCCCAAAGTCATAAGTGCAGCTAGGTTACTGTCGATGAGTCTGGAACGTTGCTTCTCTTTTATAGCGGTCATTGCGGAAAATGGAGTGAGACAAGGATGTGTGCTCTCTCCTCTGTTATTTAATATCTACATGGACAAGAGAGAAAGGCAGAACCAGGCAGCACAAGCTAAAGGTAAAGACTTTCCAGTATGACAGTACAGGGAAAGATGTGAGTAAAATAAGACGTGACAAGCGCAGAAAGCTTCAGGGCAGGAAAAAAAGCTGGGAGCAGCCACCTTGGTGGAATTTCGAGGTGGAGAAGGCTTGGGTGGATAAGCGTTGTGCTGTAAGGAGATGGCAAAATGCCAAGAAGAACAGAACTGGTCATCCTAGTCCCTGCATGCACTTAGAAAGAGAGATGCACACAAAAGTAAGCTATTTCAAAAAACTGGTCAAGGTGGTTAAAAGCGAAAAATGGGCAGAGGTGTGTCAAAGAGTAAGCACAGACAAGTCACTGAAATTGTTCTGGCGACTACATAAAAGCATGAGTGGTGTAGTCAAGAATAAGAGCATTTCTGACTTCCAAGGTGCTGACCTCATCTGGCAGAGGACTGACGAGGACAAGGGCAAAGCCCTCTTTGAACGCTACCTTGAGCAGAGCAACCAGACAGACATGGGAGGCCGGAATCTGGCCAAGGAGGTCACCTCAGACAGGTGCAAGGCCCAGAACACTTCGGATGAAGACACAGTGACGTTGAAAGAAATCAAGGCTGTGCTTCGACGATCAAAACACAGCGCTCCAGGGCCTGATGGCATAAGATACGACGACATCAATAGGTGTACCGACAACGAGATAGAGAAACTAGCAGACATGTACAACAACAGTATAGGGAGTGCTAGCATCAAGGAGGAGTGGTTACACAGCTATCTGATTCCCTTGCCGAAGCCTGACAAAGACCACAAAAAAATTCAGGGATATCGAATTATAACCATGCAGAATACAATAGGCAAGCTGCTGGAGAAGGTAATTGCCAGGAAAATATCAAGCCAGCTAGAGAGACAAGGTGTTTTCCCACCTACCCTGGGTGGGTACCATCCAAAAAGAGAAACTTGGACCAATGCAGCAGTTTTTGCCCACGATGTCTATGAAGGTTTCCACTCAGGCATTGAAACCTTTGCTGCAGCGATTGATCTTGAGGACGTGTACAACAGAGTACCATTGGATTTTTTAATGTTTCAGCTTCTTGAACTAAAAGTAAGTCCATTCCTCCTTAGTTGGATCGCTGCAGCCCTCTTCCAACGGAAAGTAGTTTTTAGATGTGGCAGTTGGACTTCGAACCAACAACAATATATCCTGGCCTACCACAGGGATCACCATTATCTCCGGTACCTGGCAGGACATTGTCATATGCCAACGATGTTTTAGTGTATCGTCAGGGTAAGGATAGAGAGCAGGTTGCTGTAGAACTACAAACCGAACTCAATCGCATAAGTACTTGGTGTGATGAAGCTGGGGCAATGGTCAACCCAACAAAGGCAACAATAACTTGGTTCTCATTGAATAATCATATTGTCAATACTCCAACACCAGCTGTAAAGCTGTGTTCAGAGACGGTGGAAAGAACGCAGGCAATGAATTACCTGGGGATACGGTTTGATCGAAGCCTTGCTTATAATGTGCTCATAGACCAGGTGATAACAAAGGCCAAGCGGGGTTTGGCTGCGATGCGGGTGATGGCGGCAGCAAACTGTGAGCAGCGCCATCTATGTCTTCTGTACGAGGGGCTGGTCATGTCTGTTTTGGAGTATGCAATGGCAATCCTGACTCTCAGCCATAAGCAGATAGAAAGGATGGAAAGGATACAGAATGAAGCTATGCGCATTATTCTTGGATGTACAAGAGATACAGCATGCAGGGTGATGCGCTACCTTCTTGATTTTCCAACCATTGAAGAGAGAATACAAGTTTGCAGAGCACGCGCCTACCTCAGAGTTAACGCAAACACACAACATCCACTGCATAGTGAAATTATGAAGGTGAAGGGCAGCAGGTTAAAAAGAGGACGGTCGTAGATGGGTCAAGCCGAAGACATTCTTCAACAGGTGTGTTCACTTGAGGACTTAGAACCTGGCGAGGAGTGGGTACAAGTGCCAACAGACTTCTGCACATCCTTTTCAGTTTGCATCCAACTAGATAGAAAATGCAGACAAGAAAATCCGGCTGCTGTGGAGGCTGAAGTACAAGCGTTGATTTTCGAGAATTCGCTAGACGGTGATGCTGTCATCTACACAGATGGGTCGGTCGTCCGACATGTGAGAAGCTCATGGGCCTTTACGGCTCGGGCCGGAGGGAGAATTGTGAAGGAGGACTCTGGTGCTTTCACTGAAACCACAAGTAGCCTGACTATGGAAGTCATGGCAGTAAGTAAAGCAATAACATGGCTCGAGACACAGACATTCACTAGGGCAAGTTTCCTTAGCGACTCAATGAACATGCTCAAGAGGATAGAGATGAGGTGGATCCGAAGAGAATGGTTGCTGCCTCTGGAGCGGTCTCGGCTGGCAAAGATTAGTTTCATCTTCGTGCCATGGCATGCGGGAGTACAAGGAAATGAGCGGGCTGACAAGCTCGCAGGTGAGGCTACTGTGGAGGGCGGACGCGCCATGGACCAGGCTGACATTCTGAATGCTCTACGAGAAGTAAGACTTTTGTGTGAACCAAGTGATGACTGTGAATCTACAACCATGGCCAGACTGCAAGAACAGCAAATTAAAAGAGGGGTGGCCAAACAAGAACACTACGCAGGAAGCCAAAGAAGATTGATAAACCAACACAGAACTGGCGTCGTTAGCCGCTACACGCTGCGGGATTTGTTGAGGGGGGAACCGAGCACTTATGGACTGAATGGTTCGTTGTGCAATGAGGATGATCTGTCGACTAACTAACTAATGGACAGAATATCCAAAGAAGCAAGCCTTGACAGAACAGATTCAGAAAATTTAGAACTCTTCAATCCAGATGGAACAACTGATCCACTGGAAATAAATGAACTTCTATTTGTAGACGATCGGCGCCTGTTTTACAGCGATGAGGGCATACTACAAAATCATATTACTAATCTGAGTTCAACATGCAGCAGATACAATATGAGTATATATACAACCAAAACCGAAGTAATGCAGGTTAGCAGATCGCCTGGTCCACTAAGTATACAGATAAACGGCACAACTCTGAAACAAGTTAAAGAATTCAAATATCTTGGAAGTATGATCACAGAAGGTGCAGATTGGACAGAGAAATCGAAATCAGATGGCAAAAAGATAGTGCACTTACATATCAACTATCACCCATAATGAAACATCCAAATAATACCCATGTCCACAAAACGACAGATAATAAACAGCATATTCACACCAACCCTATGCTACCAATCTCAAACTTGGACTTTATCTGAATCACACTTTCGCAAAATCAACACTTGCGAAATGAGATGCCTGAGGAGAGCTGCCAACTTAACAATCCGAGACCGAGTAAGAAATGCTGTTATCAGACAGACAGTGGGATCTACACCTTGTGCCATGTTTATTGAAAAACAGAAGATCAAGTGATTTGGCCATGTCATTAGAATGCAACACCATCAACTACCATTACTGGCTTTACGAAAATGGATTGACGACATCAAAGACATTGTACAACCACACGGAATGACACCATCGGGTGCTGGAGCACAAATTATTCCTCCCCATGACGCTTGGTGGCAGATGATGATGATTAAAAAATGACTGCTTGCATCTGTAAGTCTAATCAAAACGACAAATGTATCTCTGGGCGAATGAACACAAGTGTTCAAATTGTTTGACAGGCAATATAGTGAGTGTATGTCTGAGTGTACAATGTGTAATGTCTGAGTGTACAATGTTGTGAGTGTAATGTCAGGGTATGACAGCCACAGTGTGATGTAGTATGTCAGGGTATGACAGCCACAGTGTGATGTAGTATGTCAGGGTATGACAGCCACAGTGTGATGTAGTATAATGTCAGGGTATGACAGCCACAGTGTGATGTAGTATAATGTCAGGGTATGACAGCCACAGTGTGATGTAGTATAATGTCATGGTATGACAGCCACAGTGTGATGTAGTATAATGTCAGGGTATGACAGCCACAGTGTGATGTAGTATAATGTCAGGGTATGACGTGTGATGTAGTATAATGTCAAGGTATGACAGCCACAGTGTGATGTAGTATGTCAGGGTATGACAGCCACGGTGTGATGTAGTATGTCAGGGTATGACAGCCACAGTGTGATGTAGTATGTCAGGGTATGACAGCCACAGTGTGATGTAGTATGTCAGGGTATGACAGCCACAGTGTGATGCAGTATGTCAGGGTATGACAGCCACAGTGTGATGTAGTATGTCAGGGTATGACAGCCACAGTGTGATGTAGTATAATGTCAGAGTATGACAGCCACAGTGTGATGCAGTATGTCAGGGTATGACAGCCACAGTGTGATGCAGTATGTCAGGGTATGACAGCCACAGTGTGATGCAGTATGTCAGGGTATGACAGCCACAGTGTGATGTAGTATAATGTCAGGGTATGACAGCCACAGTGTTATGTAGTATAATGTCAGGGTATGACAGCCATGGTGTGATGTAGTATAATGTCATGGTATGGCAGCCACGGTGTGGTGTAGTATAATGTCATGGTATGACAGCCACGGTGTGATGTAGCATAATGTCAGGGTATGACAGCCATGGTGTGATGTAGCATAATGTCAGGGTATGACAGCCACAGTGTGATGTAGTATAATGTCAGGGTATGACAGCCACAGTGTGATGTAGCATAATGTCAGGGTATGACAGCCACAGTGTGGTGTAGCATAATGTCAGGGCTGACAGCCACAGTGTGATGTAGCATAATGTCAGGGCTGACAGCCACAGTGTGGTGTAGCATAATGTCAGGGCTGACAGCCACAGTGTGGTGTAGCATAATGTCAGGGTATGACATCCACAGTGTGATGTAGTATGTCAGGGTATGACATCCACAGTGTGATGTAGTATAATGTCAGGGTATGACAACCAGTGTGATGTAGTATAATGTCAGGGTATGACAGCCACAGTGTGATGTAGTATAATGTCAGGGTATGACAGCCACAGTGTGATGTAGTATAATGTCAGGGTATGACAGCCACAGTGTGATGTAGTATAATGTCAGGGTATGAAAGCCACAGTGTGATGCAGTATGTCAGGGTATGACAGCCACAGTGTGATGTAGTATAATGTCAGGGCATGACAGCCACAGTGTGATGTAGTATAATGTCAGGGCATGACAGGCACAAAGTGATGTAGTATAATGTCAGGGCATGACAGCCACAGTGTGATGTAGTATAATGACAGCCACAGTGTGATGTAGTATAATGTCAGGGCATGACAGCCACAGTGTGATGTAGTATAATGTCAGGGCATGACAGGCACAAAGTGATGTAGTATAATGTCAGGGTATGACAGCCACAGTGTGAGGTAGTATAATGTCAGAGCATGACAGCCATGGTGTGATATAGTATAATGTCAGGGCATGACAGACACAGTGTAATGTAGTGAGTGTAATGTCTGGGTATGACAGCCATGATGTGGTGTAGTATAATGTCAGGGTATGACAGCCATGGTGTGATGTAGTATGTTATGGTATGACAGCCACAGTGTAATGTAGTATAATGTCAGAGCATGACAGCCACAGTGTGATGTAGTATAATGTCATGGTATGACAGCCATGGTGTGATGTAGTATAATGTCAGAGTATGACAGCCACGGTGTGATGTAGCATAATGTCAGGGTATGACAGCCACAGTGTGATGTAGTATAATGTCAGGGTATGACAGCCACAGTGTGATGTGGTATAATGTCAGGGCATGACAGCCACAGTGTGATGTGGTATAATGTCATAGTGGGACAGCCACAGTGTGATGTAGTATAATGTCAGGGCATGACAGCCACAGTGTGATGTGGTATAATGTCATGGTGTGACAGCCACAGTGTGATGTGGTATAATGTCAGGGTATGACAGCCACAGTGTGATGTAGTATAATGTCAGGGCATGACAGCCACAGTGTGATGTAGTATAATGTCAGGGTATGACAGCCACAGTGTGATGTGGTATAATGTCAGGGCATGACAGTCACAGTGTGATGTGGTATAATGTCAGTGCATGACAGCCACAGTGTGATGTAGTATAATGTCAGAGTATGACAGCCACAGTGTGATGTGGTATAATGTCAGGGCATGACAGCCACAGTGTGATGTGGTATAATGTCAGGGCATGACAGCCACAGTGTGATGTGGTATAATGTCAGGGCATGACAGCCACAGTGTGATGTGGTATAATGTCAGGGCATGACAGCCACAGTGTCATGTGGTATAATGTCAGGGCATGACATCCACAGTGTCATGTGGTGAGAATAATGTCGTGGTATGACAGCCACGGTGTAATGTAGTGAGAGTAATGTCATGATATGACAGCCACAGTGTAATGTAGTATAATGTCAGGGTATGACAGCGACAGTGTGATGTGGTATAATGTCAGGGCATGACAGCCATAGTGTGATGTAGTGAGAGTAATGTCAGGGTATGACAGCCACAGTGTGATGTGGTATAATGTCAGGGCATGACAGCCATAGTGTGATGTAGTGAGAGTAATGTCATGGTATGACAGCCACGGTGTGATGTAGTGAGAGTAATGTCATGGTATGACAGCCACGGTGTGATGTAGTGAGAGTAATGTCATGGTATGACAGTCACGGTGTGATGTAGTATAATGTCAGGGTATGACAACCACAGTGTGATGTGGTATAATGTCAGGGCATGACAGCCGCAGTGTGATGTAGTATAATGTCAGGGCATGACAGCCACAGTGTGATGTGTTATAATGTCAGGGTATGACAGCCATGGTGTGATGTAGTATAATGTCAGGGCATGACAGCCACAGTGTGATGTGTTATAATGTCAGGGTATGACAGCCATGGTGTGATGTAGTATAATGTCAGAGCATGATAGCCACAGTGTGATGTAGTATAATGTCAGGGCATGACAGCCATAGTGTGATGTAGTGAGAGTAATGTCATGGTATGACAGCCACAGTGTGATGTAGTGAGAGTAATGTCATGGTATGACAGCCACGGTGTGATGTAGTATAATGTCAGGGTATGACAACCACAGTGTGATGTAGTGAGTGTAATGTCTGGATATGACAGCCATGAAGTGATGTGACTTTCGTAGCCATTTTAACAGATGTAACAGTTTGTTATTAAATAGGTACCAGGATTTACACTGAACGAATAGAGGAAAAGAGAACTTGTCACAACGCATCATTATGTATGACCTAGTCTCTGTGTATGATTACCCGTCTATGTTACAAGCAGTTGGTGCACTAGCCCCTTATGGCAGTTTTAATGCATGGCCTTCATTGGGGAAGGAAGCAGGCTATTTTAACTCAACACTGGGACCTAGTGTATTTCAGGTACCTGGCTGAAGCTGGGTCACTCCAAATCCTATCTTTACTGTACATGTCAGTGACTTGCTGGTGTTAGCACTTTGTCCTTTGCTGAGTTATTTGTGTGTGTTCTAGTTGAATGGTGGTGGTGATGTGGCCATGTTGGAGCTGAATGGTGAAAACTTCACAGCAGCTTTAAAAGTGTGGTTTGGAGAGGTCGAGGCAGAAACCATGTATAGGTAAGAATACATTTATTTCATTGCCTTTAAACACTGAAAATTATTGTTCCCGGAGTAACAAATGTGCTATTATACAAATCATTGCAAGTTCATTATTGCTTTCAAATTCATATTACATTTAATTATGAAGGAACAAATAAAGAATTATGAAACAAGAAAATGGCATCCTCTCACTGGGAAAATCTACAAATGCACCGTAGGACTATGTTACTGCAAACTATATTAATCTTCCAACAGAAAAGCAAAACAGAAATCAGTATCATAGATAAACAAGTAGGTCAAAACAATACAGTGAGCTGCAGAAAAAACAAGTGATTGCAAAATTTAAAAAAATGGAATAGACAATGAGAATTAGAAGAAAACAAAAAAGAAGAAGATGAATAAGAAGAGATAACCAGAAAAGAATGGAGTTAAAATAAGAGGCTTATAGGATAGGGCACTAAAGAAAAAAGCAAGCAGTCCTAATTTGCAGTTTGAAGAAAGCAGTAGTTAAACAGGCATTTAGGGAAGTGAAACTAAAACTAGTTACGTGGAAAGGACCTGGCATAACTTAATAGCTACCAACCTATGTCTGCTTAGTTATGTAAGAAAACTAATGCATTGCTGGATCAATATCAGACAAATGTGACACCTGGAAGAACACCTAAATCCACAGAAAGCAGGATTTTAACCCTTTACAGGGCAAAACATCCATTTGCGGCCGATCGCTTAAACGAGCATATCGGCTGTTTACGTCCGATAGTATTATGCATTGTAAAAACGCGATCTCTCAGCTTTCCGACAGCTACTTTCGCTTTCGCCAATAGCTTGACAACGTGGCCGCCATTTGTAAGCGCCTACTATGAATTTGAACAGACTTTTACGAACTTTGTTTGATAGTTTTCGGAGTTTTTACGCTTAGTTGTTCAAAACGGATTTCGGCGATTCTTCAAGGGATAGCCGAGATTTCGCTAGGTTCAATTTAAGTGACATTAAAGGGCACGAAGTTGACTATTAATCGGAGCTAGATATCAGTGCAAAACATTACTTTGCATTAGCAGTCTGAGTCTGACTTTAAAGAAAGTGATTATGATTCTGAAAATGTTTGTAAATTGCCGTATAGATGACGGAAAATCACAAACAACATGCTGTATTTCGTAAATATTTGTGTTCATATATGGATTACCAACAACAATCATGTGAGTAACATATTCTGCATGCGTTTCCCTTCATTGTGTTGTTTATTTAACTAAAATCGGTTGACTAACACCTTATTTGTGATGTTTTTACTAACGCAACCCGAAATTTTACCGAACCTGAAAAATTCTTGCCCGTTCAGGGCTAAAAAATGGACAAGCGTCTGCCCTGTAAAGGGTTTAAAAGTCCAGATCCACTGAATGGTTATATCAAAGAAAAGGTTACAGCAAAATGTGAGACAACATTAGAGGGGAAAATGCTTAACCAAGTGGATAAATTTAAATTGCTAGTGGCAGTTATAACAGCAAATGAAAGATGCACAACAGATATTAAGAGCAGAATAGGGTAATCAAAAGCTAGCCCTTTAGTAACATTCTCTAAATTGCTTTTTAATTATATAACCTGCATAGTTGGATACCTCTTGAAAAAAACAAATCCAACTGTACCTTATTCAAGTCTGTAGGTCATTTCTTAGCTGAAATATTAATGTTTGTGTATGAGTTTATCATTTAATATGAACATATAGAAAGCAATCAATTTTGACCTTTTCACATCGTTTGACCCTACCTACACACTCACACAACTGTTGGTTACACTGACACCAAGGGAGATTACTATTGTCTAACTCAAGGACAAATAACTACTACCAGTTTATATATATATATATATATATATATATATATACACACACACACACACACAGATATATACATCTCCATGTCATGCTGTGATGATGTCAGACGGCGCGCGGTTGTCAACGCGGGGCCACAAAGCGGAGATCAATTTTGACTAGAGAATTTGCCTTGCAAAGTTACCCAAAACTAAATGTAACTGAACTTGTAGCATGATGACAATTTACACATAAATACTAAAATGGGTTTTGAATGCAAACATGCATTCATTATCATTTCAGTCGCTCTGAATAATCCATAAGAATATTAAATGATCATCGCTGGATTGTGACACAGAAAATCGCTATTTTCCCGCCATGGAAATTACGGAATCATAGCATGCGATCTTAATGGTTTCAGTTTGGGATGTAACCGCTGACTTAAATAGTTGAAAATTACACTCCGCGTAAAAATGGATGCTCAATTGAATTATTTATACTAGATCAATTCATAACGTCTATATAAAACAAAATTTACGAGTCAGCTTACGTCTTAAAAAGACAGTCTCTTTCTCCATAAGAAGAAAAATTTGAGAAGCCAAGATGTATATATTCGTAGACAATGGAGGGAACTACAATACTAGGTAATCAGTTTCTGTTTTAATGCGATCTTGAAATAACCGGGGAATTTAACGTCACGAGTACTCTATATATCTTTATTTCCCATTTTAATTGCTGCTACTTGGTTCCAGTAAATATTTTTTATTATTCTGAGATCTTTCCCATCAATGTTAATATCTTCCAACGTTTTAATCAGTTCATCATGTTTTACTTTATTAAATGCCTTAATGTAATCTATGAAGCACAAATATCTGTCTTTCTTTGTCTCTACTAATCTTTCTAATAGTGTTTGTAATGTGGATATTGCATTGTTTGTACCTTTTCCTTCCACAAATCCATACTGTTCTTCACCAATTTCCATTTTTATTTTCTTCCTTGTTCTTCTCATTATAATTCTGAGTAGAAGCCTAGTGACATGATTTATGAGGTTAATAGTACGAAAATCTTCGCATTCAATTGCTCCTGGTCTTTTTGGTAAAGCTTGGTATACATCCACTGCTATGAATATCATTCAACATTTTGGTTAATATACCTACTCCAAATTTTCCCATTACTTCTAATTCTTCTCTTGTGATTCCATCTGGCCCAGCTGATTTTCCTTTTTTCATATGCTTGATAGAGTCATAAACTTCTTCTTTTAGATTAGGTGGACCTTCTAAGTTACTTTCTTCTATTAATTCTGCCCTTTCTCCATCATATAAGTCTCTTATATACTCATTCCACCTCTTCATTATATCATCTTCCTCCAGTTATATATTTTCTGTTTTTGATTTTAAACAACCTGTTCTTATTTTTCTTCCTGTAATCTCACTTATTTGTTTGTGCATATTTTATGTATCTTTAATAGAATTTAATTCAATTTTGTTGCACTGTTCATTTAACCAACTTTCTTTTACCTTCACACAATTATTTCTTATTTCTTTATATATACCCCTCCATTATTGTTCTCTCCAAACTTTCGTGACGTTTCAAGTGACCAAAATATTTCAATTTTCTTTATTTTATCTTTAATAGCCAACCTTCTTCAATATTCAGCTCTTGAAGTATGGATACATTTGTTCTTTTCTTTACACACTGGTAATAGGGAAAGCTAATCCACATGTAAAAATCAGTCCAGTATGGAATACGCTCGAGTTTAAAGGGAGCGAACGAAAATTTAAAAAAATACTTCTACACTAAACTGTCATTGTGTTGGTTTTCAGTTAAACTGAAAAGCTTGTAGACTTAATTTAATCACAAAAGAATTTATATCTGCATCAGGTTAAGTGTGTACAAATATTATGCTATCATTATGTGCCAAATATCCAAGTATATGTATAGAATGGTCTTTGTTAAATTATAATTCCTACTTCATTTTGGTGTTTTGCATCTCTTAAAATTATATAAATGTGATTTTTCTTTTTGTTTCAGTATATTCTGAATTGTTTCATTTTGTATCAATCACAGAGATAATGTCTATCTTCTAACTGATCCATTACTTTTTTTTTGGAAATAGCGGTAGTGTCTCAGCCTCATCCAGCCATTCCCTTATGTCCAGTGACTCCTCATGCGTGCCACACACTTTGTTGTTCCACCTCATAAGCCATTTACCCTGGTGTTCAGGACAGCTGTCTTAATTACTATCTGTCTTTAGTGTACTAGGAATGGACATATCAATACCATAGTTTTCTCCATAGTTGGCTCAGCCAGAAGTGTCGTCACTGCCATACACTGGTCGTGTGCACGGAGCCATACATAAGGAAATGTCTTGGGAAGTAAAAGTGACTGGTGTAATACTGACATCTCCCACTTTTTTTTTTTTTTTTTTTTTTTGATTTGCATATCCTTTACAGGACATCGCTGTCAACAGCAGCATCTTTCAGCTGTCTGTTGATTTCTTTGCAAGATTACGCTCAGTAGTTTGCCATTGCTTTCTGAGCGGCCGGCTCAGTGTCCCGCAAGTCACCAGCGAGGGACGAACCGCTCCCAGCTCGCTCCCGCTACGAGACTCTGCGTGACAAACGGGATTACGGAGAAAGTGTTGTAACCCCTCAGCCAGATCAAATTTTGAGTCTATGCCCATTGCACCACAGGGTGTCTAAAATGGCCCTTTACATGTTTACATACACGAGCTAGATGAAGAGAGGAGGACCAAACTGGATTCTGGTGTCCCAGGGGATATTTGATGTATTTACAAGGATTAAAGCAGATGCAGATATGAACATTCATGTCTCCATACAGTCGACATTTAGAGTTAATAGATAACAAAACACTGGCAGTCTTTGAAGTGCCTATTTTTAAAATCACATTCAAGAGTGATACTGTGTTAATACTTGTTAATGTCATATGCAAATGAATAGCTCATCTTCATTTCAGATGTGATGATAGCATGTTGTGTGTGGTTCCTGATATTTCTGCATTCCGAACTAGTGGAGGGCGTTGGGTTAGACAACCCTTACAGGTATAAAGTGCTTTATGTTGTATTTTTTGTAACTTGTAGGTTCCTGGTTTGGCACTCATATTGATGACCATGAATCTTCACTCCTCTTTGTCATGTGTTTTTTAATGAAGCTGGTATTATTAAGTTGGCTTATATTATATCTAGGGGCATTTAAACATCAGATGGAAGATGCACAACAGAGATTAACAGCAAAATAGGGCAAGCAAAAGCTGCATTTCAGAAAATGAATATCTTATGCAATGTCACTGTCATTGAATGTAAGAAAGAGAGTGCTGAAGTGCTATATTGAAGTTGTATGGCTGTGAATCTTGGGATGTAAATGAACAATTTAGGAAGAGCTTGAAAGTAACAGAGATGTGGTTCCTGAGACGAATGTTGCAAATTTCTTGGACTATCAAAGTAACTAGCAAGTACTGCTTGAAAGAGGCTAATGAAACTAGAGCATTATATTTAACAATAAGAAAGAGACAAACAGGCTTTCTTTGGTCATGTGATGAGAAGAGAAGCATTGGAGAACATCGTGACAACTGGAAAGATCGAGGGGAAGAGAGGCAGAGAAAGACTACAAGAAATTATGCTGGATGGATTGGGACAGTGGCATGGAGAAATATCATCGGCAGAATTGATCCAGAACACCAAAGACCGAGATCTGTGGAGAGCCATGAACGCCTATGCCAGCCGGCATGGCACCTGCTGATGGTGATGATAATATAAGGGTGAGCGCCCAGCCTTGCAAAATACTCCCATAGTTTGTGCATTCATCACCTCTGGCAGCAAAAGTCCAACTCCTGGCCTTCACGGGACGAAGCTTTCAACTAACTGGAGAAGGGGCGATGGTGAAGATGCTAATACAAGCATAAAAGTTCCTCAGCATCCCAGGCCATCCATAAAGAAAGATTTGAAAACCTAGCTATGGGGCGGTTAAAAGAAGTAGACCAACTCTGCAGAGAAATCACATATCTGCCTGCAGTTGGTATTCCCCTGAAAACTACCCCATAATGAACTTTTAAGAGAGGAACATAGAATATCACTACAAATCCAGACAAAAGTGAGAGGAATATTTGACAAGGAAGACTAGAAGAACAGCCACTCTGTTGTGGATCTTCTTCAGGGTTTCATCTACCATTGGAGCATGCGTCCACAACTGACTCAGGCCAGGCTCTATCTATGTAGGCATGACTGGTTGGATTTTGCAGCTGAAGTGTTCTACAAGATGAGGTAGTCAGCCTCTTTAGTCGACTCCTATGACATGCATGATATGTTACAGTGTTACTCTTCTTTGCAAGAGTTGTGGATGGTTGGCTGTAACCATTTGTGACAGCCTTATCTCCACTGAACAGGATAATTCTACCATGAGGGATTCAAGTTCATCTTAATGGTATCCACTCATCTTTCTACTGCTGCGGTGGATGTTTTGAAAAGCATGCATATTCCTCCTTAAATCTTGCATCCTTATTTTGATTCTAAGATTTGTGGGCATGGCAAAAATCCTGGAGTATCTATGAGGATTTCTTGGATATCACTATTATTCTTGCTGAGAAATCCTTGAAGCTGAGGCATTTTGCTCTATTTATTGTGTGTTCCATTAAGTTGGGGGATCTCCATGGCCAAGTCATCAAGCCACCTGTCTCATGTTCTAAGGGTTGTGGATTTATTCTCAGACCAGTGCTGTTTTGCTGGTGATGTAGGAGTTCACAGATGAAGCTAGAGTTTGTGCCATTTTGTTGGCGGGCAGCTTACGTTTCAACAGAGAGAGATTGGTCCAGATAGGGTCAAACCTGGTGCAAGAAATTCGAAGCCCTCGATTTAACGCTTTAGTAAGTCAGTGTCAGACTGATGCTTATCTGATCAGTGGCTTTTACTCTGCTTCCCCTGAACATGAGATTATCAGAGATACTGGATGTTTGGGTGGACCTGCTGTAACTGGTAGGTGCAACACCATGAATATAGGTTGGAATGCTACTCAACCATTAACTATGTGTATGTGTCCCCTGATGTTTTTGTCTATGCTGTAGCTGACACATTCCACGTTCAGCAGGCTGGGTCGTGGTTTGAGTCTGGATTGTCTACCTTAGCCTTTCCATCGCCCAGTGGCACCTTGAAGGTGTGATAATGTCATGGATATTGTGGAGGTAAATTTGCCATATTTATAGTAATACACTCCATTATATATGTTTCAGGTTCCTGTATCATTGGTACGCTGCGATGGGATTATTTACTCCACTGGGCTCATCTTTACATACACACCAGAACCTGGTCCTCATCAGCACTGCAAGGAAGTGGACAGAATTTTAGGACGCACTCCTGCAAGCCCTGACTCTACATCATCCAATAATTTCAACAGCTCTTTGTGATAATTTCTTTCTTAAATGTATATGTGTGAGTGGTTTTAGTAAGGTGGCAGTATCAGATATTGTTGTTGATTTAGTTTAGCTTTGGTCTTCATGCTATGATATGATTCAGTTCAAATGTACTCCTGTTGAACTGTGTATGTGGTGATGGCTCAGGAGCAGAGATGTAATACATCAAACATCAGTCATTACTTTTGTGTTATGTTTATTCACATAATGAGCAGTCTGCCTGTCAGTAATTTCATCTCATATGGTTTAGTTACTGTCTGCCTCTTTTTGGAGATTGTGGTCTCTTATCTTTATATTTTGTTGTGGGTGAGTTCACTTATCTGTACAGTTATGTCAGAAAGGCTGAGTTTTAATCAAATCAAATTGCTTTACCCCTAATGTATAACCTCCTGAGCTGTTGACAATATAACACCATGAGAAAAATAATGTAGCAGTCATATTGTTTCCATGTCTTTATAATGTGACTTTCAAATATAATTACACTAACATTTTGAATAATTCAGTTTCCAGTTGGAAAATACTAATTTTTGCACATAAAATACATGTCACAATCTAATAATGGAACCATGGTATGTATATTTACCGACACAGGCCTGATGAACTTGATTAATGCAATGTAGCTAAGCCATATATTATAGCAGATTTATTTTGACCTCGTCATGTTATAGTTAAGTTGATATTCCATACCTTTTGTCCTTTTTTGAACAGGTAGCAATGTATATGAACATCAAATTAAAGCCTAGCAATGTGTGCAGAAGAACAGTCATATTTCATGGAAACAAAAACCACCAAATACAGAGGTTCTGGAGAGGCTAAGAATGAACAGCAAGTTGATGAAATACATTTTTAAAAAGGGTTCGTTTAAATAATTTGGCCTACGTTAACAGGCATGGCACTCTTGCAAAACCGTACTGAAGGCAAGAGGTAGACAGTGATACAAGTGGTAAGAGAACACCTAGAGATGGATGAACAGCAGTCTGACAATAGCAAGGGACAATGAGCATTGTAGGTCCACTACAGCCAACCTTCATTGTGGAGATGGCAGCTAATTTATTAAGGTTTTATTTGTCCAGGTGCACTATGCTGGCTCTTCAAACTGAAGCTATTAAACAGTTGTTGGGCAGGAATATAATGTTTTACCAGTGCTAACAGGGATAGCCTGATCAACAGTGGCTTCATGTTTAACCCTTTACAGGGCAGACGCTTGTCCGTTTTTTAACCCTGAACGGGCAAGATTTTTTCAGGTTCGGTAAAATTTCGGGTCGCGTTAGTAAAAACATCACAAATAAGGTGTTAGTCAACCGATTTTAGTTAAATAAACAACACAATGAAGGGAAAAGCATGCAGAATATGTTACTCACGTTATTGTTGTCGGTAATTCATATATGAACACAAATATTTACGAAATACAGCATGTTGTTTGTGATTTTCCATCATCTATATGGCAATTTACAAACACATTTTCAGAATCATAATCAATCACTTTAAAGTCCGACTCACGACTGCTAATGCAAAGTAACGCTTTACACTGATATCTAGCTCCAATTAATAGTCAACTTCGTGCCCTTAATGTCACTTACATTGAACCTAGCGAAATCTCGGCTATCACTTGAAGAATCGCCGAAATCTGTTTTGAAAAACAGCGTAAAAACCCCGAAAACTATCAAAAAATGTCCGTAAAAGTCTGTTCAAATTCATAGTAGCGCGCTTACAAATGGCGGCCACGTTGTCAAGCTATCGGCGAAAGTAGCCGTCGGAAGTGTCGGAAAGCCGAGAGATCGCGTTTTTACAATGCATAATAGTATCGGCCGTTTTGGGACGTTTTGCTCGTTTATGGTATCGGACGTAAATGGCCATTCCACCCTGTAAAGGGTTAAATGCATGTGACTATTATAGTAAGAGAGACCATCTGTGACATGGACGGATAGATGATGTTACTGAATGTCAGTGTATCATTTCTGGAAAATAAGACCTCAGAGTGAATAATATATATACGAGGAGAAGTCAACAAGTAAATTACAAATGGCTGTAGAAAAATAACTAAATATGATAATAACTTGAAGCCAGTTTATTTTTATACATACACTGTCCCTTTATTTCTCAACATAATTTCCACCAACATTGATGCACTTTTCCCATCATTTTTTCAGTCCTCCCAAACCGGCTGCATAGAACTGCATTTTCTAAACCACGTTTTCACTTCACATTCAACTTTGGCGTCATTCGCGAAATGTCTTCCGCCAAGGTGGGTTTTCAGTGGACCAAAATGGTGGAAATCGCTAGGGGATAAGTCGGGGCTATAAGGTGGATGTTCTAGAATTTCCTGCCTTAGTTGGTTAATTTTCTCCTGAGTTAATGAGCCGTATGTGGTCTGGCATTGTCATGAAGAAGCAACACTCCTCTAGTCAGCCATCCTGGACATTTTCTTTGAATTGCATCAGAAAAATCGATAGAACTTCACAATACGATTCAGAATTCACATTGTCACTTTTCTTCTTGAAATTGGTTAAAAGCACTCCTTGACAATCCCAGAACACTGTCAGCATAACCTTCCCTGTTGATGGCGTAACCTTGAATTTTTGTCACAAGGCGACGAAGGATGTTTCTTTGATTCAGCTGGTAGTCAGCATAAACAGGAAGCATTTCCGTATGAATTTCGTTTGCAGGCAGTCCTTTTGCCCACAAAAAACGCACAACAGCATGTTGCCCTTTGGTTGTACACTCCGTAAGTACAGTCACCATTTTGTTTATGCACTGTGTATGCACATGAGACGCCTAGCGCCACCTGACGAACGGGAATATAACGTTCGATGTTGTAGTCACCTAATGACACCTGTAGAAAACACCAACTACATTTACCTGCCATCCTACAGAACTGTGTGACTTACTTATTGACTCAACCTCTTATCTACCTAGCTGGCTTTGAACAGTCAATCTTAGTTTCAACTAATAATATCTACTTGTTTATATGGCTGTTAATTCCTCCTATTCTGTTTTACTATTATAAGTGCAAATTGCCAGAGATACAAACTTCAGTCAGCTCTGCATGTTTATAATTACAGTCATGCACATTGTGGGTATGCAATATGTTTACAAACACATCCACATACAAGTAAGTAAACACACACACACATACACGCTGCTCAGAATATTAGTTGGCTCCTGTAAGAGTATATTCGACTCTTATTCTGCAGTACTGGAAATGCAACCAGTCATCATGTATTATGATTATTGTTGGTTTGTGTGGGCTGACAGAATCTTGTCTGCTTGATTCAGTGTTGTTGAACAGCTTCACTGGTCTATTTGTGCTACTTTGAATCAGTGTTGTTTTTTTTACTTTAGTAAACGGTTTAGAATTGTGTGAATTGATGTGTTAATTCTTATTAGTTAGTTAGTCGCGGTTCCAACTTCACGGCAAAGGGTCGTCTCCATAATGCTCCGTTTCTCGGCCAGTGATTTTTCACAAAATGCTCCTCACTGCCCCATGTGGACATTGGAACAGACAGGGGTCTCAGCAAACCAACAACCCGCACAGGTATACTATGCATAAGGCCGCTGCCAGAATGCTAACACAAAAGTCCACCACAAAAAATACAATTTATCGTCGATGGAAGCGGCAGTCATTAGAAAACCAGCAGCCACACATTACTGCATAAGGTAAACCCAATTAGTTCAGCAACCGGCCAGCCGCCATTTTTCTGAACACGCAGTTCATGAAACAAACAACCTCGGACAGGTGTAAAAGCACTCCTCGCATTTAATTCAGAAGGTGGGTGACGGAACCATGTACTAAAATGAGGAAAATGTGTAAACAAATCATAGCCACAAACCACTCCAGAGGCCTTAACAGCTCAACCACCTAACCTTCATGTTGGACCAGATGTTGATTCTTGTAGCTATAGCTAATTCAAGGAGTTCTACAGATTTTATATTTATAGAAGCAATAGAGCATCAAAATGAGAAGTTTTATGAAAAATTATTTTATTTACTGAAGAAGACGTTGTTTGTTGTGTAAGTGGAAAAGGGATGATTGTGTTTACACATCTGTTGTAAAATGACTCTTAATAGATTTGTATAATGTGTAATATATTCATCATTATGTTGCAAACTAAAATGGTTGTAAATGACAACTTAGCTTCAGATATAACTTTCAGTGTTGAAGTAGTGGACATGCGGTACTAAATGTGTATTTGTATCTGATGTAGTCACATGCATGTTTGTGTCAGAACAATCATGATTGTTATAGTTCTGTGTTAGTGCTAAGAGTCCAGCTGAGGCATGCTACTGCTTCTTGTGTTGTTTTTATCCTCAACTCTGTCCAAGTAGCGCTGGATAGTTCGGTTTGTACCTCCACTATCTCTGTCTATGGCCTCTCACTTTTACGATCTCTTTTTGGTATCGCTGAGAGTGTCAACATCTGTCTGTCTCCAGGAGACTGTTTACTGCTATCACACTCTGTTCTGAACTGTGTTAAATGTAGGTCTGTACAAACTGCATTACCTGATCTTTGCACGTGAAGACTAATACACATTTTAACATGAGACAGCATCTTAGAGACACATGATGTGCATACTCTGTGCTCGAGTAATAAGTATGCAAATTGTCAGCATGGATGAGAATTCATGGCACAAGTTCTGTGTTTAGTTCATTCACTCTCTATAGCAATGCTTTTTCTTCTCAACAATAAACTCTACAGATTTGTATGTAGGACAGTACTACTTGTTCTTAAAACTGACTTGTTGATATTTGTTAGTGGATATGCCTTTGTACCAATATTTCTGCCCCTTGTTGTGGTCAGTTACAACTATTTTACAAAGTCAGATTACTTTCAGACAAACATTATCTTTGTCATATAGTAGCTGCCCTTTTATCAGGATGGCTTGTATGATGTTTACATGGCCAGTTCATCGCTGCAAATTTTGATTATGGATATTGTGCTGTGTCTATGTCAAAGTGCCATTTACACTCATTAATATTTTCTAATTCCTGGGTAACAGGAACAATTGCTTATGGAAGTTTTTGTTGCCATCAAGATTTTCAATGTTGTTTGTTCTTTTATGTTTAATCTTCTGTGATGAGTGTGTCCGTGTATTTATGATGTAATTTGTTTCATGATTTGCCTTATTTTAGACTTCTCATATATATTATATATTTTTATATTTTCTAAACTGTGCACATTTGCCTTTTACCTTTCATAACTATTTACCTTAAATATATCATTGATCACTATCCATGTTTGCAGTTTTTTCATGTTTCATTGCCTATGCAAACATGATCATCTGCATCATTCTGCAAATTCCATAAGATTTCTGTTCATGTGTTTCTCATCCTTTGTAATAAATTAACAATAGAGAAAATTCACATTCTATATTGTACAAAAAGTTCTTGCTTCCTGATTTTAATGTGCATCATTTCGTGGTTACTTAATTTATTGAAAGTTATCTTCTGTGCAATGCAAAAAAACTCTATGCTTGATGTAAAACATAACGGGAGTGTGTGACATGTAGTGAACTTTTTAATAAAGGGCTCTTTTGTTCAATAAAAGAAACACTAGGTGCTGTAAGCACAGTTACTGGATAATATCAAATATACTTGGTTCACTACAGCTCATTAGAGTGCTTAGACATTCCTGCGTCATGTATGTATTCCCACTCCAAAATACCTTTGTAATTGTTTTAACAGAAAAACTCCTCATGTTTTCTGTCAGAACATTGTTATTTCTGTTGCCATGTCATAAATTGCCTGCCCAAGGTTTCAACAACACGTTCTGTAGTTGAAGCAGCATACTTCTGTGTAACCCTGTCTTGCCATGGATGATAGAAACAGGTGATCAGTTTGACAGTTTTGTTTATCTGTCAGCCACACAGTCACCATTATTTTACTCCATATGAGACCCACAGCAAACATTTTAACAAGCAATGGCAGATGCATTGATAGGTTTAGCCATTCTTACAAACACTTAGGTGTTTGTCATGCAGATTGTATCATTTTGTATTTCTACTCGTGTCATTTTTCAGTTCATTTATCCATAGCAGCTTTTCTTTGAGAGAAAGACATGCTGTTAATCTTGGGCTAGGAAGATTGTATGAATAATCAGATTGTATGAATAATCATGCAACAACATTTGTTATGCTTGTTATTGTACTATTTTGTTATATTCATAGGCTCCAATGTTTTAAACTGAATGCTCATGTTTACATTTTTGTTGACGGAGGTGAAGTTGAAACCAAATGGTATGTTTTTCAGTGTATTGATATGTTATATAAGAATTTCTTGTCACAAATTGTTTAGTAGTTTGATTCACATCCGGTATTGCGAGTTTGACATTGATGCAAAGTAGTCGCTAATTATTGTCAGAAACCTTAGAGCAGTGGTTCTCAACCTTTTTTGGTCCGTTCCCCCCTTCACCATATTTTTAGGACGTATTCCCCCCCCCCCCCCCACCATATTTTTAGGACATCATCCCCCCCCCCCTTACCATATTTTTAGAATGTCATTTCCCCCCCCCCCCCCCCTTTTTGTATTTCCTCCCTAATAATTTCCCCCTAATTTACAGTATAAGTAATAACTGAAGCTAAATTTAATAGCACATACTAAAACAAGTCTAGACATGTACATAAAATGTGATTTGCGGATCTACTTACGTTATAAAATGAATTTCAGAAGGGTGATGCGTACAGAAACGTAAAGTATGAAAGGAAAAACAAGATCAAGTAATCGGTTCTTGTATTAATGCGATCTTGAAATAATCTTCATTTCCCCACACACACACACCCCCCCCCCCCCCCCCTGGAAACCCCAAAATTCCCCCCTGGGGGGGAATTCCCCACCGGTTGAGAATCACTGCCTTAGAGTATACATGGGAAAACATGCTAGGATTGTCTCCATATATTTTTCCTTACATCAAATTATTGCACTTTTTAAAATGAATGTGCTGGGAAATCTACACAATCTTATCTGCATGGAATACAGCAATGATGTACAACCTTGGTATTATTTAGCACTTCCGGTAAAATGGTGATGGAATAATGGTATTTTTTCGCAGAGGGACGCTGTTGTGTTTTTCGGGGAGGATGTGCTGTTTTTCTTAACCATTTTAATAATGTTTTTCACAAGAAACCATGGAAGGCAGGTGGGGGTTGTAATTTTGAGGGTAGCCGACAGATAGCTGTTGGTTATGGTCTTAAGTTTTGCGCCGGTAGATAGAGGATCTCTTTAATGAGACACTGGCTATGGTCACTGCCAGGAAGGCAAGCAATGGCAAACTACCTTCTGTAAGATGTCTAGTTTATCATGATTCATCAAATCACAGAACAATAAAGAACATTGAAAAATTACAAGGAAATACATGACAATTTTAACATAGAAATAAAGAACAGATTTGATATGTTTTCTAATCTAGAGATCTTATTTCAAGATGTAGATGATCAGTAGGAAATGTTGAAGAATTCAATCAGTTTGGCTGCAGAAACAACTATCCCAAAATTAAAGGAAGTAGGTCATTAGAAATGGATGACTGAAGAAATTTTACTTCATGCTCAATCAAAGAAACACTAGGTGCTGTAAGCGCAGTTACTGGATAATATCAAATATACTTGGTTCACTACAGCTCATTAGAGTGCTTAGACATTCCTGCGTCATGGTTACAATTTTATGATGATACAAGAGAACAGCATAATATCCAGAATTATAATGTAGGACCATGAGTTTTGAAGATGAAAGTTCAGAAAGGTCGTAACCATATGAACAAGACACAGCAAAAATAATCCTGACAAATATAAAGAGATTCACAGAAAAGTCAGAACATTATGTAAAGAGGCAAAAGAAGCATGGCTTGAGTAAAATTGCATAGAAATTGATAAACAGTACAACAGTAAAAGTACTAAATTAATGCACAGAAGAATTCAGGAGCTTACTAATAAAGAACTTATACATCAACTGGCTGCCTGAAAACAAAAGATGAAAAAAATCATAATAGAAAAAGATTAGATCTTACATGCATAGTCAGATTATTTTAAAAACTGTTATGATGATACAAGAGAACAGCATAATATCCAGAATAATAATGTAGGACCATCAGTTTTGAAGATGGAAGTTCAGAATGGTCGTAACCATATGAAAACTGGCAAGACCTCCAGTTCAGACAACATAACAACAGAAATTATCAATGCCTTAGAAGAATATGGAATAGGCCAAGTCACCAGATTACTGAACACAATATATAATACTGGAGATATACCTGAATTAGGTAATTTATTCTACTACGATACACAGATGTGTGTAAGCGGGATGATTGATTTTTAAAAAAAATATATATATCCCTTACAGGACGTTGGATGCAACATCAGCATTTTACAGCTGCTGTTGATGTACTAGGCAAGATTGCGCTCAGTAGTTTGCCATTGCTTTCTGAGCGACCAGCTCACATACCCATAGGTTACCAACGCGACGAGAACCGCTACCGATTCTCACGCAGGTTATGTTACTCACGAGAATATACGGGATTACGGAGAAAGACATTAACACCTAGGCCAGGGAGTAATTTATTCTACTACGATACACAGATGTGTGTAAGCGGGATGATTGATTTTAAAAAAAATATATATATATATATCCCTTACAGGACGTTGGATGCAACATCAGCATTTTACAGCTGCTGTTGATGTACTAGGCAAGATTGCGCTCAGTAGTTTGCCATTGCTTTCTGAGCGACCAGCTCACATACCCCATAGGTTACCAACGCGATGAGAACCGCTACCGATTCTCGCGCAGGTTATGTTACTCACGAGAATATACGGGATTACGGAGAAAGACGTTAACACCTAGGCCAGGGAGACCGGCATGATTGATACAGGCATTTATAATGCACATTGGGAGCAAGTAGGCGCCGAACATGTTGCATGGAGGACAAATATCAGAAATGGAATAAAGACAAAGGAGAAAATGATTGCAGATAGGACACAGACTGAGTTCGTGAGTCGTAAGATGGTGGTGATGATGACAATGTGTTCACATGCATCCATTGTGGATAAACATCTACAGCGTGTATTGGTCTGATGAGTCACATTCGCTACTGCCTTGGGTTGTAGTTATTAAGCCTTTTTATAGCACAATGTAACAAACTATCGTCTGTCAAGACGGCAAGGTGACCATGAATCATGCAAAGAGTTAGGAAGAAAATACAGCCCGAAATAGAACAATGTGGGTTCTTAGAAGGCAAGGGTACATGCTGAGAACAGTAATTGAATTTTCTATAGAAGTAAATTGAATTTATTTATTGAATACACAAAGGCTTTTGATAAAGTAAGACATGTCAACATGATGAAGATGCTTACGAATCTACAAATTTATTGGAAAGACCTTAGACATGTAAAAACTGTATATTGGAAACAACAAGCTGCCATAAGAATTGATAATGAAAGAGGTCAAAATCAGCCTATTAAGAGAGGTGTGAGACAGAGATGTGTAATGTCTCTAGATATTTTTTCCCTGTACAGTTAAAATGTTTTTATAAATGTAGAAGATATGAAAGGAATCATCATTAGGGAACGTAAATATAAATAACATTAGATATGCGGATGATACAATATTGATTGCAGACTATGAGCACTATCAGTAACATTTAGTGAACAACTAGGGTTAGAATAAAATTGTAAGAAGACACAGATTATGGTCATCACTAGGAATAAGAAATACCAGAATGTCACAATGTAATACTGCATACAAGTAAAGTGAATAGGTACAATTATCTCGGAACAGTCATTACATCTGATGGGAGGTGCCTTGAAGAGATTAGAACAAGAATCGCAATAACAAAGGGTAGTAACCATTTGCAAGATGGAAAACATACTGACCAATAAAAAGACGTCATTTGCAATGAGAAAAAGAATGTTGAGCTGTTACATAGAACCTGTACTTTTGTATGAATGTGAAGCATGGACAATGAGCAAACAAGCTGAAAAACTTTTGATGGCTCTGGAAATGTGGTTTCTGAAAAATAATGCAAAGAATACCAGGAACAGACAGAAAAACCAATGACCAGGTCCTACAAGTAACAAATGAAAACCTTAAACTGATTAGAGAAATTAGACAGTCAAAATTTTGTGGCCACATTATGAGATAAAATAAATTGGAGAACTTGGTGACAACTGGCAAGATCGAGGGTAAGAGAACAAGGCAGAGAAGTAAATACCTGGATGACTTGGTCACGTGGTATGATCAGGACAAGAATACAGGGCTGATCCATGACTCTGGTGATCATGTGAGATGGTGAAACATGACTGCCCATCTTATCAGCATGGCACATGATTATTTAACAGACTTTTGGGCAGATTTTATGCAAGACCAAAGTTCACAGTTTCAAATTAACTAGTTTTCCTTTGTCATTAGATCATTTGCATATGAATTGCTATTGCCCATAGTGGAGACTAATTATTGTTATTAATGTAAATTAAACAGATCACAAAGTATGAGACAGAACTGTCTAGATAACAGATGCATGTTTCTCTACACTTGCATCCTTCTATAATGCTTCAGCAAGTTCCATACAGGTGAACGACGCCTCAGTACACATCCATACCAATAACTTGTTGAACATGCATGCTAAGTTCGTGTGTGAACACAGACATGTAAACCAGATAACAGGCTGTTGTGTGCTGATATTCCATATTTTTTAGTCTTTAGTAAATCCAATTTGTCTTCCTTAGTTGTCTGTCTATAAGACTGTTTGCTGTTGACATCCTGCTAACACTTTAAATTGCTGGAGCCAGCTCTTTCAGTGGAGTCCTGTGATGTCTGTCGATTTTGTTCCGTGTTCTCACCTTAGCTCACACTCTAATTGTATGAAGGGATTTCAAATCAAACTGTTAAAAGTTTTTTTTTTTAAATTACATTAACCATGTTAATGTCTTGTAACCTCTCAATATTGGTGTTAAGAATGTCAAGAGTGTTAAGCATGTGACATCACCGTGCAAATCAACATTGTGATGTCATAAGACAATTTAACAATAGCCTCCCCACTTCTGAGATGCACTAAAGGGGAGATATTGAAGGTATGAAACCTATAGAAATTCATTGGCGAATGAAGATCCAGTATGGTGGTGCATGCATGTAAATCCAGCAAGTGCATGAGTGGAGTAGGAAATTTCAAAACTTTTTGGTCTGATAAAGAAGTACAGCAAGTGGTGCATGAGTGGTTGCACAAGCGACCAAGAGAATTATTTCTGTGGTAATCCAAGCACTTAATCAGCGCTGGAGGACTTGCATTTAACACAGTGGTGACTACACTGAAAAATGTTACATTTGTTCTTTACTTTTTCAGAATATATTCACACAAACAAGCAAAAACATTTAAGGTTTTCATTTGAAGAACCCTCATATTCAGTGTATGCAATTATTACCAGAATGATACATGTTCCAAAGCTCTTAGTGTTGTGACATTTGATGCTCATGTCTCATGTATTTGGGAATTGTTCTAGAGAGGGTTAAATAAAGACACATCAGGGTATCACTATGCATTCATCATCATGTAGCAAGTGGTTTGCAGAACATTGTTCTTATAGCCAGCTGGACAGATTCTCCATCCTTCACCAGTTCCCCTGCCCATTTGCCTGACATACATCATCATTCCTGCTCTCATAGACAAGTTAGTGGCCGTTTGAGCCGCATGCTTCATACCAGTCTGGCTGATGTCTTCCATATCTACAACCATTGCAGAGAATTCACACTGGTGACCAGACTCCTGCTGTATAGACATTTAGCTTCATTGGAATGTTCTTGCTTTCCAGAAATGTCAGGATGATATGTTTGCTTGAGTGTTTTTGACTGTTCTTCCTAACTTGAAGATCGTAAACAAATGTCCCATCTTAACTGTTTTTGCTGCACATGTCATGATCACAGTTGTTAATAGCCACTCAGCTGTCTGATTAATAACAGACCGCTCACAATCAGGTAACAAAATTCTTCAGATAATTTATTTTGTTTTTGCTCGATCGCTTTTAACTCAAGCGTAGTCCTTACACACTACTTCTAGTAGCACTGGACTGAATTTTGCGTGTGGATTAGCTTTCCCTATTACCAGTGGCCCTCACCATCAGGCATACCCACTCTGACTTCAGAGGTACTTGTAATTTACAACATCCCCAAGTCAAGGACGAGAAGTCAACATTTTAGTCCAACTGGCCTGTGTCGGGGTTGTTTAAGAACGAGTGCTCTTAACACCTCAAAGATGGGGACCTCAAAGATGGGGTCATATTGCAGTTCTCAGATATAGATCTTAGATACTTATATTGATCCCTTAACCACATAGCAGTTCTCAGATATAGATAGATATATTAATCCCTTAACCACATAGCAGTTCTCAGATATAGTTAGCTATATTGATCCCTTAACCACATAGCAGTTCTCAGATATAGTTAGCTATACTGATCCCTTAACCACATAGCAGTTCTCACATATAGATCTTAGATAGATATATTGATCCCTTAACCACATAGCAGTTCTCAGATATAGATCTTAGATAGATATATTGATCCCTTAACCACATAGCAGTTCTCAGATATAGATCTTAGATAGATATAGTTGATCCCTTAACCACATAGCAGTTCTCAGATATAGAGCTTAGATAGCTATATTGATCCCTTAACCACATAGCAGTTCTCAGATATAGATCTTAGATAGATTATTTGATCCCTAACCAACATAGCAGTTCTCAGATATAGATCTTAGATAGATATATTGATCCATTAACCACATAGCATTTCTCAGATATAGATAGATATATTAATCCCTTAAACCACATAGCAGTTCTCAGATATAGATCTTAGAGTAGATATATTGATCCCTTAACCACATAGCAGTTCTCAGATATAGATCTTAGATAGCTATATTGATCCCTTAACCACATAGCAGTTCTCAAATATAGATAGCTATATTGATCCCTTAACCACATAGCATTTCTCAGATATAGATAGATATATTATATCCCTGAACCACATAGCAGTTCTCGATATAGAGATCTAGATATATTGATCCATTAACCACATAGCATTTCTCAGATATAGATAGATATATTAATCCCTTAACCACATAGCAGTTCTTCAGATAATAGATCTTAGATCGATATATTGATCCCGTTAACCACATAGCAGTTATCAGATATATATTTAGATAGCTATATTGATCCTTAACCACATAGCAGTTCTCAGATATAGATCTTAGATAGATATATTGATCCCTTAACCACATAGCAGTTCTCAGATATAGATCTTAGATAGCTATATTGATCCCTTAACCACATAGCAGTTCTCAGATATAGATCTAGATAGCTATATTAATCCCTTAACCACATAGCAGTTCTCAGATATAGATCTTAGATAGATATATTGATCCCTTAACCACATAGCATTTCTCAGATATAGATAGATATATTAATCCCTTAACCACATAGCAGTTCTCAGATATAGATCTTAGATAGATATATTGATCCCTTAACCACATAGCATTTCTCAGATATAGATAGATATATTGATCCCTTAACCACATAGCAGTTCTCAGATATAGATCTTAGATAGCTATATTGATCCCTTAACCACATAGCAGTTCTCAGATATAGATAGATATATTAATCCCTTAACCACATAGCAGTTCTCAGATATAGATCTTAGATAGATATATTGATCCCTTAACCACATAGCATTTCTCAGATATAGATAGATATATTGATCCCTTAACCACATAGCAGTTCTCAGATATAGATCTTAGATAGATATATTGATCCCTTAACCACATAGCAGTTCTCAGATATAGATCTTAGATAGATATATTGATCCCTTAACCACATAGCAGTTCTCAGATATAGATAGATATATTAATCCCTTAACCACATAGCAGTTCTCTGATATAGATCTTAGATGGATATATTGATCCCTTTACCACATAGCATTTCTCAGATATAGATAGATATATTAATCCCTTAACCACATAGCAGTTCTCAGATATAGTTAGCTGTATTGATCCCTTAACCACATAGCATTTCTCAGATATAGATCTTAGATAGATATATTGATCCCTTAACCACATAGCAGTTCTCAGATATAGATCTTAAATACCTATATTGATCCCTTAACCACATAGCAGTTCTCAGATATAGATAGATATATTGATCCCTTAACCACATAGCATTTCTCAGATATAGATAGATATATTAATCCCTTAACCATATAGCAGTTCTCAGATATAGATCTTAACCATATAGCAGTTCTCAGATATAGATCTTAGATAGATATATTGATCCCTTAACCACATAGCAGTTCTCAGATATAGATCTTAGATATATTGATCCCTTAACCACTTAGCAGTTCTCAGATATAGATCTTAGATAGATATATTGATCCCTTAGCCACATAGCATTTCTCAGATATAGATAGATATATTAATCCCTCAACCACATAGCAGTTCTCAGATATAGATCTTAGATAGATATATTGATCCCTTAACCACATAGCAGTTCTCAGATATAGATCTTAGATAGATATATTGATCCCTTAACCACATAGCAGTTCTCAGATATAGATCTTAGATAGCTATATTGATCCCTTAACCACATAGCAGTTCTCAGATATAGATAGCTATATTGATCCCTTAACCACATAGCAGTTCTCAGATATAGATAGATATATTAATCCCTTAACCACATAGCAGTTCTCAGATATAGTTAGCTATATTGATCCCTTAACCACATAGCAGTTCTCAGATATAGTTAGCTATACTGATCCCTTAACCACATAGCAGTTCTCACATATAGATCTTAGATAGATATATTGATCCCTTAACCACATAGCAGTTCTCAGATATAGATCTTAGATAGATATATTGATCCCTTAACCACATAGCAGTTCTCAGATATAGATCTTAGATAGATATATTGATCCCTTAACCACATAGCAGTTCTCAGATATAGATCTTAGATAGATATATTGATCCCTTAACCACATAGCAGTTCTCAGATATAGATAGATATATTAATCCCTTAACCACATAGCAGTTCTCAGATATAGATCTTAGATATATTGATCCCTTAACCACATAGCAGTTCTCAGATATAAGATCTTAGATAGCTATATTGATCCCTTAACCACATAGCAGTTCTCAGATATAGATCTTAGATAGATATTTTGATCCCTTAACCACATAGCAGTTCTCAGATATAGATCTTAGATAGATATATTTATCCATTAACCACATAGCATTTCTCAGATATAGATAGATAGATTAATCCCTTAACCACATAGCATTTCTCAGATATAGATCTTAGATAGATATATTGATCCCTTAACCACATAGCAGTTCTCAGATATAGATCTTAGATAGCTATATTGATCCCTTAACCACATAGCAGTTCTCAGATATAGATAGCTATATTGATCCCTTAACCACATAGCATTTCTCAGATATAGATAGATATATTAATCCCTTAACCACATAGCAGTTCTCAAATATAGATCTTAGATAGATATATTGATCCCTTAACCACATAGCATTTCTCAGATATAGATAGATATATTAATCCCTTAACCACATAGCAGTTCTCAGATATAGATCTTAGATAGATATATTGATCCCTTAACCACATAGCAGTTATCAGATATAGATCTTAGATAGCTATATTGATCCCTTAACCACATAGCAGTTCTCAGATATAGATCTTAGATAGATATATTGATCCCTTAACCACATAGCATTTCTCAGATATAGATAGATATATTGATCCCTTAACCACATAGCAGTTCTCAGATATAGATCTTAGATAGATATATTGATCCCTTAACCACATAGCAGTTCTCAGATATAGATCTTAGATAGATATATTGATCCCTTAACCACATAGCAGTTCTCAGATATAGATAGATATATTAATCCCTTAACCACATAGCAGTTCTCAGATATAGATCTTAGATAGATATATTGATCCCTTTACCACATAGCATTTCTCAGATATAGATAGATATATTAATCCCTTAACCACATAGCAGTTCTCAGATATAGTTAGCTGTATTGATCCCTTAACCACATAGCATTTCTCAGATATAGATATTAGATAGATATATTGATCCCTTAACCACATAGCAGTTCTCAGATATAGATCTTAAATACCTATATTAATCCCTTAACCACATAGCAGTTCTCAGATATAGATCTTAGATAGATATATTGATCCCTTAACCACATAGCAGTTCTCAGATATAGATCTTAGATAGATATATTGATCCCTTAACCACATAGCATTTCTCAGATATAGATAGATATATTAATCCCTCAACCACATAGCAGTTCTCAGATATAGATCTTAGATAGATATATTGATCCCTTAACCACATAGCAGTTCTCAGATATAGATCTTAGATAGATATATTGATCCCTTAACCACATAGCATTTCTCAGATATAGATAGATATATTAATCCCTCAACCACATAGCAGTTCTCAGATATAGATAGCTATATTGATCCCTTAACCATAGAGCAGTTCTCAGATATAGATAGATATATTAATCCCTTAACCACATAGCAATTCCAGTTGTGGTTGCTTTGGAAACCAGACTGTTCTCATTGCTATGGTCACCTTTATGTCCCCAGTAATCAATCAGCAAAAGTTTGTGAAAATGAGATGTGGTTTACATAAAGAACACAGGTGAGCCATTCCATGGTCACAATGATGCTCCCATATCCACTCTAATGATGATTATTAGGGCCTTGTGTATTCACTGTCACCCTGTCCATGAACCTCCTTCCTGATTTCTTATCATGGATTACATTGTTTCAATGAAATTAGTTATTTTATAGTCAGTCTATTTACCAGTGCCATTTTAAAATGGTGGATGTATTTTCTTCCCTACCTTGCCCAGCTGTACAAAATGAAGGCATTGCTCAGGCATATTTCCAGAAGCCAGTGAAATTAGTTTATTCCCACTAATTGTAGGTTTTACAATCTAAATTATTGTAATATCCTACAATCTAAATTATTGTAATATCTTACATGTTGATCCATTCAGTCCACCCATTCATTGTGTAATTATTATAAATAACTTTTGGTTGTATTTTCATAACTCATCTGCTGGTTGTAGTAACATCTTCATCTGAAGCTTTCAATAAGATAACATTAACTAGAGTTTTAATCTTCTTATCCTTGCTTCCAATAACAAATATGCTGTTGCTGAAAAGTTATTATTTTTCTCCAAATGCTGAAGACTCATTGTTTTGAGCTCAGGTTGAAACTTTGTTTCAGTTGTATTAAGCATACCAGTTTAATAAGTTTTGTGGTTCATCAAATCTGTTAAAGGTGATTATAGTGTAGGAGCTGTCAGAAAAAACATGATGGTTCTTTCCAAATGGCCCCAAAAGCATTTGAAAACTGTTACCATCATACCTCCATCAGGATCTCCTGGATTGTATGATGTGTTGGTTCTAAAATATGACAAGTTGACAAAACATTTAGTTGTTGATTTGCACAGTCCAAATACTTGTATGTGGTGTTGTACTGTTTATATTGTCAGCATCATCAGTCAACAACTGTAGACGGTCCAGTGGTGTCGATGCAAGACTTGCACTTACACTGAATGATCTTTGTGGCAAGTCTACAAGTGTTAGCTGCAGTACCTTCACATACTTATTTCCGTGACAGTTGTGTGTCAGTCTTCCTTGTTTTGAAATACTGTCAATGGAAACACGTGACTTCTCTGCCACTTCAGAGGCATTTTCTAGACATTTATCAAAGCCATTACCTAAATATGTTTTGAGAATAAGATTCTGAAAAACACTCGTTCTATTCTGTTTCACTAGCCATGTTTCTAGTCATTCTCAGACCTCAATCTTGAATAAACGATTACATCATGGTCCATGTTCATTTTGTACATTTTCTTTGATGCAAACAATCATAAATTAAAATCACAATAAATGTTTCAAAATGTACAATAATTTATGTTTCTGTTTATTCCAGTCGAAATAAAATCAGCACAGGGGGAAAACAATGAAATTCAGCAGCTTCTAATATTAAACTTTATACAATCAAAATTAAACGGCCAGCAAATCTAACATTAGACTTTGTGCACGGAATTAATCAGTGTGTAGGATTTTAGTTTTCTTTTAAGATTTGGGTAACATTGTAGGTAAACATTTTTTGGGTAGAGCTTAAACGTATATCACAGTTTGTTCAAAAAAGAAACGGTATTCTTTTTCTAAAAGGAAGTAGTGTTATATTAACAAATGTAAACAAACGCAGATTTTGATTACACACTTACAGAACTTTGTAAGGCCATCACACAAAAAGACGTTCATTCTAGAAAATAAATTCAGTCATTTAAAGCAAGAATTACTCAATATATATATTCATTGTAGAAACACAATTTTCTGCCCTCGCTGCTATAAAAAGCCTTTTCACTCTCTTTTACTGTGGCTGGTTAGGCTGCTTGTGGCTCAGAATCTATCCCATTAATGTTTTTTTATTTCTTGAAACATATAAAAGTGCTTTCTCTTTTGCTTTATTATGGTTGATTAACTACTGGCTCTATCTGTGGTTGATATTTATTAATGTAGAAAGATGCTTTATTCCAGCCTGACCTTTATTGCCATTTCATCTTATAAGTATGAATTCTTTGGAACTCGCATCTCAGTTTGAATAAATTAATGTGTGTCAGTACCTCTAGACTCTATTGGCCATAGCTTTAAATATAACATTTAAAATGCAAATCTGTTGCCTGCCCAACATCCCAGAAAATTTTCGTAAATAGTTTTACAACTGTGAAGGTCCTTGCTTATCTGACTAACATGTTTTACTTATAAACACAAGAAATAAATGGGGAGAACCGTTGAGGCCACTAAGACGATTACATAAATGGACACACATAGTATTATTTGGCACTGAGTGTCTAGTTGGTCGTGCGTCGAAGTACACTTGTTCCTGCAGCGAGGCGCCGTCGTCATTTGGAGGCGACAGGTTCGATCCCGGTTGGTAACTATTATAGCTTTCAAATTTTATGTTGTCTAGTGCGTCTTCTAATCTCTATTTCCTTCTTCTTCTGCTGTGAGTGCCAAATAATACTATGTGTGTCCATTTATGTAATGTTTTACTTATGACCTTCTACAGACAGCTAAGTCAAGGCTGTGTTTTATTGTGTTTTCATCTTCTGCTGATATCTTGTTCTATTTCCTAGATGAAGGCCAATTTCTCCCAAGAGTCCTTCACCTTTAGTCTTATTCTTTTATGGCAACACATTATTCTGAGGCTCACCCAATAAACAATGAATCAAAAGTCTCAATGTTCAGAATTGTGACATGACCTAGTATGTGCCATAGGTCTGCCTGACACAGACTTGCTAAACTAGATTGTTGAAATGTTAGAACACAAACACAATACCATGTAGACACAATACCAGTGTGTCTTTATATGTGTATCAAGATGAACATTACCATTTCATCATTCATCTCAAAATAGTTTGTTTAAGGCTGGGACAAACCATTTGATGTGATTGTGTGTTAATTGCATTATTGTCTTCAGGGATCACTGGATGCTAGAGAAAACTGAGTGATAACATTTCCACATAACTTGCTTGTTATGGTCATTTATGGAATTCATGTCATTATTTTGAAATGTCACTATCTATGTCATCACATGGGTTGATGACATATTGTGCCATCACATTATACCATTTATCTACATGTTAGTTTCCAAACTGAATAGACCATATTTCAGAGATGCAATCACTTGTTTTATTCTAGCAGAGAATAATTTACCATGGTAGTGTATTTGTATTTGTATGCATTGTTTCATTTTAAAACAGAATGTACATTGTATTGCCCACCATATTTATCACCGCATGTTCACTATTCTGATGTGTGTATTCTAGAATGTATTATAATGTAAATTGGTCACATTGTAACAATGCTTATTGCAGTACTACACAAAGACCTCATATGTACAAATGTACAAATGTTATGCCAAGTAAAGGTTATTTGAATGGAATTGACTTATTTGGTTCAGTCTCCCTTATCACCATCACATCGGTGTTTTCTTACATCACGTCATCCTTTTGTTAATCACATTGTTTTGTTGCATTGCATCAGTGTTTTGTTACATACTTCACTGTTTTGTTACACCACTGAAGTGTTTTGTTGCATCACAGTTTTGTAATATATGATGACCTTTTACCCATAGAAGCACCCACTTTCCACAATATACTACTAGCCTCTGTCCTGACATGATTTGACATTAGCAATTACAATTCTAGTTTAATTTCTTTTGATATTCACACATTTCCTAGTGCAATAAAAGCTCCTTTAGCATTTTATTCTGACATCAAAAGGAGCTGTTCGCCCATCTTAGTCTACATTGCTACTTGAATAGGTTATGATTCTGTCTCTTGAACTGAGGTTTCACCAAGGAGGACCGAATGTCTCACTCCTGATCTGACTTCAGATACCTCTGTTATTCCTATGGAGAGAGAGAGATGCACCTCATATCTCTATATGTTGCCTGTGTTATTTTGATTTTCTGTGGATCCCATAGTCCCTCATAGGTTGTCCTTATCAATGCTGTCAAAGGCCTTTTCATAGACCACAAATGTAATATAAAGTGATGAATTCAGGACAATGCTTTGCTCTTTTGTTATGTGTAATATGTCCAACTACCTGGTCATTGCAGAATCTTTTTGGTCAGTCAATTCATCCCTTAGTGGGTGGTCAGTGGCATCTATTTCCAGAATGATCCTACTTAATATTTTCCCAGGAACTGACAATATTATTCCTCTAAAACTGTCACACTCCTGTAGGTCTCCAGTCTGCTGGTATTTCTTCACTTTACCATATTCTATTAACTACTTTGTGCAGTAATTCAGTTGGTGTGTTTTAATAACCTCTGCTGGGATGCCATATCGACTAGCAACTTTCTCTTCCTTCAGAAGTTTGACAATTGTATTAATCTCTTTTTAGGTGGTTTCTCTCAGCTAATATGCAACTCTTCTACAGACAGGGTATCTTGTGTGTCGCCTGGGACTGGTCTCCCCTGGGGTTCCTCAAAGTATTAGCCCAACTATTCAATTGATGTTAGTGAGAAGTTTTTCATCTTTTTTTAAAGTGTCTGGACCCTTTGCACATGAATGTGCGTGCATGCACGTACACTCGCACACACACACAGAATGAACCTCTCCAAATGTGGGTTCTTTGATTAGCTAAACTTTCCATTCGATCCAGTTGACAATCATTGAACAGACCAATATTTCCTTTAAGCATAGACATCAACAATTATTACTTCGCCATATTGTATGCGGCGTCCTTTAGAATGAAGGCCACGACCGCGGTTTCATGCTTATTCTGAAATCATTCCTAAACAAGTGCCTGTGTATTCACAGCGAAGGTTAATGGACGGTTTTTAATGTAGGACAGCCGGGCATATGATTCAACGACAGTCTAAGAAGGCGGCGGAAGCTGTCACTGCGCGTTTTGCTAGTTGAGGACAAAGCACACATATGTCGTGATTGTAACAGACTCACAGGAGCACGCTAAGAAGGATGAAAATAGGTATTCCACTTGCAGAGTGGCATGCTTCATTAAAATAATGAAAATTAGGGAATGTCTGTTGGTGTTTTGGGCAGCCAGGTGGTTCTGCACCGCTGGTATAGGATAAGGAAGATATGGCCAGTGTATAGTGTGGAAGAACAGATAGATCATCAGGGCCTTGGAGAGATTTGTGCGGCAGGGGTGACTAGAGGATCTGGTCGACACTCAATACTTCAAAGAAAGTCCAGACGACCACATAATATACAACTGGTATCAGTAGCACAGGAACTCTTCTCTGGTTGTTGAAGATGAGGACGAAGCACGGTTGGGAATGTCCTGAGTATTTTGACGTCTGTTCTGGACTCAGCTCACTCCAACAAACAGGAATATGCAGTACATCGACATGCAAAGCAGGGCGGATTTCTACAAAACTGATTTAAGCCCAACAAATATAAAAGTACAAGATCTACAACAATTAGTAGACGCTGTTGTTGTCCACAGTGAGCAGCTGGGGTTGGAATTACATTGTAAGAAGACACAGGTTATGGTTATCACGAAGTACCACAATGTAATATACAAGTAAATGGGAATATTCTTCAACAAGTGAATCGGTATAATTATCTTGGAACAGTAATAACATCTGATGGGAGATGCCTTGAAGAGATTAGAACAAGAATCGCCATGGCGAAAGTAGCCTTTAGCAAGATGAAAAACATTCTGACCAATAAAAAGATGTCAATTGAAACGAGAAAAAGAGTGTTGAGGGGATACATAGAGCCTGTTCTTTTGTATGGATGTGAAACTTGGACAATGTGCATGCAGTCAAGCTGAAAAACAGCTGATGGCTGCAGAAATGTGCGGGCCGCTGTGGTCGTGGCAAAACCCTATGACGGCCTACAGTAATGAGCGGGATGAAATATGACATCAAACAATTCATTTTACCAAACGCTGTACGGTAATGTCATGAAACCGAAACTACTGCTTTTATTGGAGACATTAGCGTAGAACGCTGAGTGCGAAAGAAAAAGAAAAGACAAATTGAATACAGCAAGATATCGTCTATAAACGTCAAGGTTTATTCTGGCCCAGCGGGTTACATTCTGGTCAGTTTTGCAATAGATCAGGACATATGCGCAGTGGTTTCGATGTTCATGCCCCGAGCAAAACGCCGCTGTTCTTGCCATCAACGTGACTGCAATCCAGTTTACCAGCCAAGTATTAATGTCACAGTATATCAAGTATTGCATAAGATACGCGACAAGTATAGGCATCTTCGGCATATACTGCAACATCGAATGTTCTTGTTTGCTTTGTTTGCTCATATACATCGTTGCCAGATGTTATCCCTCCGCGTTAATTGATGCATCTGTTGTCGCTGTAGCATCCCAATTCTTATCAATACATACGAGGGTAAGTTTATAAGTAAGTCACAAATGGCTGTAGAATAATAACTAAAGATGATGATAACTTGAAACCAGTTTATTTTTATAGATACCCTGTCCCTTTATTTCTCAACATAATTTCCACCAACACTGATGCACTTATCCCATGATTTTATCAGTCCTTCCAAATCGGTTGCATAGAACTGCATGCTCTGTTTTCTAAACTACGTTTTCACTTCACATTCAACTTCGGTGTCTTTCGCGAAATGTCTCCCGCCAAGGTGGGTTTCCTGTTTATGCTGACAAATGTTTGTCCCGTAAAGCGGTGCATGGCTGGGTAGAAAACGTTACGAGGGTGAGTCAATAAGTAAGTTACACAGCTCTGTGGGATGGTTGATCAATGAAAACAAAGCAAGCAGTTCTATACAGCCGATTTTTGAGGATTGATAAAACGATGGGATAAGTGCATCAATGTTGGTGGAAATTATGTTGAGAAATAAAGGGATAATGTATATATAAAAATAAACTGGGTTCAAGTTGTTATCATCTTTAGTTATTTTTCTACAGCCATTTGTGACTTACTTATTAACTTACCCTCATATTATTCATCGTATAATAGGCTGTTATAGCATATCCATACTGTCTTTTTTTTTTTTTTTAGGGGGTGGGGGGTGTAAAGAGCCGTGGTGTTAGTTGAGGCGGGTTGCTTAATAATCTCCGAAGCCGTAGAGCGTGCGGCTTTGTGCTTGTGATGTGGCGGTAGACAACGTCCACGGCGGTGACTGGCTTCCTCTTGGCGTGGTGCTGGTGTCAGTGTTGGGGTTGCAGCTGCAGAACGTCCGTTCACCTTCACACGAATGGCATTCGACGGCCAAAAAAGGAACATGTTGAGGACCCTCGGCTTTTCTCATAAATAAGCACAGAGATGTGCTTGATACCCCTCGCCTCGCCAGACGGCTAATAGCCCGGTTTGTGAAACCCTGAATCAGTGAATGTTATCTCGTAGGACCTTGCGGTGATGCTTAGCGCCTACCTAGTCGAGTCCTGTGCCTCTACTATTAATTATCTGGTTAGTGAATTACACCTTCAGTTATACTATAGTGTGTTTTTTTTTTTTGGTTGCCTCAATATAAAATTGAATATCTCAGTAACCAACTGATGGAAAATAATGAGATTTAGTATATAACCTTATCATTATGTCCACCCAACAAAAATATTTTTGTTCTGGAGATTGTACAGCAGATTTCAATTTTTGCTTATATGCAGTATATATTTTACAGCCCCGCCATGAAAGCCTTAATTTTTAGAGTATTACAGCTCAGCAAGACCCATTCGCGCTATTTTCAAAATTGTCTGGCGGTCTTTCGTTTTTGCACAGACTGAGTGTTATAGTTCAGAGGCGTCGTCAAACTGTGGGTTCCTTCATGAAACGTGATTATATAAATAAATCTTAACATTAATGTAATCTTAATAGCTAATATTTGAATGTGTTAATACTGTTCAATGGGATTAAAAGTGAAATTGTGTACACTTCAAAACATCGCTATGAAGTTGTACACATATTTTTGTCAAGAAGCTGATCGCAGGAAAATGTTTCATACTGTTACAAATCCAGAAAAAAGAACAGTGCATGCATTAGGTTTGAGTAAACGATCGTTTCGTCGATGGGTGCAAGAATCTGGAATGAAACCAACACGCGATAAGCAAACGGTAGGTAGAACGGCAATTGTAGACAGCTTTGACAAGGATGTCATCAGACGAGTTATTATAAAAATTATGGATGCCAAAGAAACAGTGAGTGAGTGCATTTTTTCGGAGACTCCCGAGGGTCGTCGCTGGAGCTACGGAGTTCGTGCTTTGTGCGACGCTTTCAGCGCTGCGGAAAGAAACTGAGCCATATGGGATAAACACCCGGTGCAATGCAGCCGACCCTGTCGATTTTAAGCTAATTCTTTCATTGCACCCACTCTCATACGAATCCGGATACGCCTTTGTGTGTCAACAGAATTCACATGTCTCACATTACCGTAAAAATAACTTCGTTAGCGAGAAATCACTAGTTGTTCAGCAAAAGATCAAAGGAATGTCGCCGCTTTCAATGAGTTAAGTTGTTTTTGGACCTTTCAAAGACATATTCCTTGGGTGGGGGTAAATATAAGACAGCTGGAAAAATTTCATAACAATGCAACAGACAGTTTTCAAAATAATTGATCGTGAATGACGGCATTAATTTCCGGACAGACTATAACATAAATGCACTAAACTTCCATTTTGAAGGCACGAATGCTCTCTACACATAACATTATGTTTAAGTTAGCGAAAGTTTTTGATAGAGTACAACATGAACGACAATTACGTGCCTTCAAGATAAAGGAGTAGACGGAAAGGACATCAGACTTATTAGTAACTTGTACTGGGGACAAGTGGCGTCTATTAGATACGGAAATAACTATTCGTCGCCTATAGAGATAAAAAGAGGAATGCGGCAAGGATGTTTACTGTCCCCAAGCCTATACACAGAAAGAATTTTTAAACAAGTTGAAATGCCTGGACTTAACATCAATGGAAGAATCAATCATAAACAACCTAAGGTATGCTGACGATACCGTGTTACTAGCAGAAAGTGAACAAGAGTTAGAAGACCTAGTGGAACAAGTAAACAGGCACAGTATAGAATGTGGCTTAGATATTAACATCCACCCTCCCCCCCCCCCCCCCCCCCCCCAAAAAAAAAAAACAAAACTGATAATTAGCAGTGAAAAGGAAAGACAATCAATGAACATCACAGTAAACGGAGAGTTACTAGAACAAGTGATAAGTTTCTCCTATCTTGGACATGCTTGCTTGTGTTCGTTGGCTTGAGCTCCAACGCGAAGTCCTGTATGTCGGATGAAGGCATCCTGTTGTCCAACATCAGTGTGATGTCATACAGGACCTGAGTTTTGCGTGAGTATCCGTTGTCCCATGTCTGGCTTTTTGGTGTGCAGACTGGTGGTTCCTCGCCGTACAGGCAGACACTCTCCGACTTCGGAGGAATCGGCGATCCTACTGACTTTAGCCAGGACCCCGAAAGGACCTGTTGCCCAGGACGCTCGACGAGGACGCGTCAATAGGTCTTGGCCAGTATATAACCCGGCCCTGGTGCCTTGGAAACACCTCTGCGTCCCCTCTTGGACATATAATTGATGATGACGGAAGTAAAATAGAACTTTAAGAGAGAGAGAGAGAGAGAGAGAGAGAGAGAGAGAGAGAGAGAGAGAGAGAGAGAGAGAGAGAGAGAGAGAGAGAGAGAGAGAGAGCGAGAGCGAGAGAATAGGAATGGCCAAAAATGCTTTCAACGGCATGAAATAAGTATTAACAGCTACGGAGATTAATAACACATTAAAAATGAGAATTATCAAATGCTTCGTATATTCAACGCTACTGTATGGCGCAGAAGCCTGTGTATTGAACAAGCAACTAGAAAGTCGCATAGAAGCCCTGGAAATGTGGTTATGAAGAAGAATATGTCATATTTTATGGAAACAAAAACAATCAAATTCAGAGGTTCTAGAAAAATTGGGGATGAAGGGAGCTGATGAAAGAAATAAAGAGGGGGCAAGTGAAACATTTCGACCACGTTAGAAGACATGATACTCTTATAAAAACCATACTGGAAGGCAAGGTTGAGGGCGAACGAGCAAGAGGTAGACAACTATACAAGTGGGAAGCTAACATCAAGAGATGGACGAACATCAGCCTGACAGAATGTACAGTCAAGGGGCAGACAGACAGTGTTGGAGATCCATTGCAGCAATCTTCATTGTGGAGTCGGTACCTGATTGATTGATTCATCATCATCATCATCTTCCACTTCTGCAGTAAAGCGTCCTCGGGAGGGATAATTTGCGCTCCAGCGCCCGATGGGCGACACTGGATAGTGTCATTCGGTGTGATTGTACAGTGTCTTTGATGTCGTCAATCCATTTTCTTCTTGGACATCCTCTTGGTCTCGTCGCAGATGATCTTTGATGTAAGGCCAATGATGGTAGTTGATGGTGTTGCATTCTAACGACATGGCCAAATCACTTGATCTTCTGTCTTTCAATAAATGTGGCACAAGGTGTTGATCCCACTGTCTGTCTGATAACAGCATTTCTTACTCGATCTCGGATCGTTGGCAGCACTCCTCAGGCATCTCATCTCGCAGGTGTAGATTTTGCGAAAGTGTGATTTGGATAAAGTCCAAATTTGAGATTTGTAGCATTGGGTTGGTGTGAATATGCTGTTTATTATCTGTCGTTTTACGGACATGGGTATATTTGGATGTTTCAATATGGGTGATAGTTGATATGTAAGTGCACTAGATTTTTTGACATCTGATTTCGATTTCTCTGTCCAATCTGCACCTTCTGTGATCATACTTCCAAGATATTTGAATTCTTTAACTTGTTTCAGAGTTGTGTTATTTATCTGTATATTTAGTGGGCCCGGCGATCTGCTAACTTGCATTACTTCGGTTTTGGCTGTGTTTATACTCAAATTGTATCTGCTGCATGTTGAACTCAGATTGTTAATATGATTTTGTAGTCTGCCCTCATCGCTGTAAAACAGGCACTGATCGTCTGCAAATAGAAGTTCATTTATTTCCTGTGTATCAGTTGTTTCATCTGGAGTAAAAAGTTTTAAATTTTCTGAATCTTTTCTGCCAAGGCTTGCTTCTTTGGATATTCTGTCCATGTGGACATTAAATAGTAGATGAGATAGCACAATCCCTGTCTTACTCTTGTATTGACTTTGAACATATATGATATACCTTCTTGTGTTCTTACTGGTTCGATGTGCAATAAGGATGATCTGTCGACTAACTAACTAATTTACTGCACTTCGGCTCGAGTGGTACATGGCTATGATGTTTTCTAGCAATTGTACTTGTATCCCGTAGTCTTCAAGGATGGTCCATAATCTGTAGCCTATCTGTCTACTCTACCGAAAGCCTTTTCATGATCTACAAACACAATATTCTCCATCCATCCATCATGTGCCATGCCAATAAGCGTGGGCGGTCATGTTCTGCCATCTCACTCGATCACCAGAGTCGTGGATCAGCTCCGTGATCCTGTCTCGACCGTGACATGCGGCCAAGCCATCCAGGTATTTACTTCTCGGTCTTCCCCTTGGTCTTTTCCCTTCGATCTTGCCAGTTGTCACCAAGTTATCCAAGTCATTTCTTCTCATAACATGTCCAAAAAAATGTGACTGTCTATGTCTAATGACTCTAATCAGTTTACGATCTTCATTTGTTTCTTGAAGGACTTGTTCATTGGTTTTTCTCTCTGTCCATGATATTCTTTGCATTTTCCTCAGAAACCACATTTCCACAGCCATCAGATATTTTTCAGCTTGGCTGCTCATTGTCCACGCTACATATCCATACAATATTCTGCTGGTCACTATATTCGATAGTCTTGTCACATATTATTTGTCTAGTTGTAAATAGTGCATCAGTGCAAGTTTTACCTTTTCGAAAACCAAATTGTACTTTACTTGACTATGGGTCTAGCTCTTTGTGACAATATTTTTGAATACATTTTCACTATATCATATATGGCACAGGAGTCATAGGCCTATATACTATACCTGTATGTTTCACACTCTCTCATATTGCCTTTCTTTTCCCATATTGCTACTCCTTTATTGCTATTGCCCTGCTGCCAATCATTGATTGATTGAGCGAAAGACTGTGTTCCATTCCGTTACGAAACAAACTTAATATGCTGATAATAATATATTTGTCGCTAGTAATAACAGTTCCACATATGAACAATGAACAAATATTTTGTGAGTGCTCATTTTATAAGGGATCAATGATTAAACGTTTATTGTCATTAAATTTAAATAGTCATTGTTGTTATAAGGGAGAAGTAACTGAATATTCACATTCTTGCTTTTTAAAAACACCTCTCGTGTTTACATCGTGGCGTAATAATAAATAGACTGAAAGCATACCACCTGCATACCATTGTCTCTGTTGTTACTGATATTCGGTGAACTAAAAGTAATATCAGTAAGTTTTGTCTGCTGTCACCGAAGTCATTTGTCATAATTGACACAGAGGCACACAAGAATCAGGGCTATACTATTATTACTATTGTACTATTTATTAATGACCCCTGACAGACTTACACTTAGTAATTGAAATTGTAATTATAAAGAAAGTACCAAATTAAAAGGAAATAAATTCAAAATGATTATTATTTGTGAATCGTCTTCGAGTGAGGTCTGACAGGTATGTTGTTGTGATTCATTAGTCTCATAATAAACATTTCTCAAAAATGAAAAAAAAATAGACAACAATAAAATAATAAATAAAGTTGAAAAAAAATGGAAATCAACGGCAGCTCACTCAGGTCTCAGCGTCAAGGAAATTGAAATATTACTATGATTAGTATTATTACATTATTTATTACTCTTTAAAATATATATATTTTTACTCCAACTGCTGGTTGGTCAAGAATCTGCCTTCTGTAACACTGTAGCACACTCTTTATAATAACTTTTGTTTCCGTACATTATTATTGTCCATGGATTTTTTTAAAAGTTAAGAGAAAAGAACAATAATGAATAATGGGCTATGCACTTGAACAAATGTTTTTGAAAATTGTGTGTTCTAATAATTGTGGTTTGTGTTGTAGGCGTAACTGAGGGACTACCTTGCAAAGCCCACCCCTAGGCACTGACATCTAAAGTCTAAACATTACTGTAAATTGACAAACTGTGCCTACTGTACTACTTGCTGCATTATTGTATTGTTACCAGTAATTTCCTACTATGTCTTTTTGTTAATAACTAAAGCAAAGGACACTTTCATCTTTGTTGGTTGGTGTGGTATATATGTGTCCCTAGGTGTTTGTGTGTGGGTGGGGGTGTGTGTGTGTGGGTAGGGTGATGTGTGGGTGGGTGGGAGATTGCCTCATAACATGGTAATTTCTATTGTTTATGTTTACAACATTCATTTGACAATGTTTTTTTTTCTTCTTATGTGAATGTATAGTGCACTATTGATGAATGAAACATGAGTGATTGGAAGGGCTGTAAGACAGACCTGTGTGCCCAATTTGTGACCCTTTTAAAACAAAATTGAATTGAAATTGAAATTGTCTTTCATTCGCTTGAAATGTATTGGTATTGTCTATATCTGCAATGTTGTCTCTTGTATTATAAACTTCATTGCCTTTTTTTAGTACCTTCAAGTTCCATGGAGTTTATACTATTTTTTGTGCACATGGCTGATTTGCCAATCTTTAATTGTGTATACATGTGGTTGCATAATCTATTGTGTCCTGTTCTGAGACACAGTATAGAAATTTGTTCTGGTCTGTTCATAAAATGATAATCGTCTTGTGCTGGTCATGGTGGCTTTCTGATTTATTTGATCATTCTTTTTTTTTGGTGGTATGTTACAGGCACATCAAGTTGTCTTCTATTGCTCCTTCCTTAGCTAGCCGGTCAGCTCTCTCATTCCCAGGTACTCCACTGTGAGACGGTATGCACTGTATGATGACATTATGCTTGTTGCCTATTTCAGAAAGTAGTGTCCATAGTACTGGCAATTTCCCAGAATGGAGTGCCTCAAGTTCAAATACTGATTTCACATCTATCTATGACAGTACTTTTCCTGTTGGTACTATGTCCATGTCCGTTGTATTATTTGAGTATTCTATGTACACTCCCACTCTGCATCAAATGTTACTCCAAGGTGTATGAGTTCATTATCTTCTCTTAGGGATATTCCATTTCTTAGGATGACACTTGCCTTTTGTTTTGGGGAGAGCCTGAAGAGAGTAGTGCTGCACTTGTCAGTGTTTATGCTGACACACCATCTATTTACCCATACAGCTATTGCATCTATAGCTGGTAGCAATCTGTTGGCCAGTGGTGCATGTAGACTTGTCCTGCATGAGGACCACGTCATCAATGTACATTGCCACTTTAATTTCATGTGGTAGTTCGTCAACATGGTCATTGATGTAGATTAGGAAAAGTGGTGGTGGTGGTGTGGGGGGGGGGGGGGGGGGGGGGGCGGCAGGAATTCACCTTGGGGAACACCATGAAGCAGTATTACTTTCTTGCTCTTGAATCTGTCTGTCTGTACTCTGGCTCTTCTGGTGTGTAAGTTTGCTTTCACCCATTTGCACATTTTCCTATTCACTTTATAGTTTCTCAGTTTCTTCATCAAACCTTCTTTCCAGACTTTGTTGAAAGTTATCATTAGGTCCAGCCAGACAGCTCTTGAGCCCAAAGCGGCGCATAGGGCAGAAGTCATGGCTCTCCATGTCTGGCGGTTCGCTGCCACCTGTTGTAGATGTAACAGTAAAGGGAGCTTAGGAGTTAATGGATGCTGCGCATTAATTAACTAGTGGGAAATCATTAGTTGGTGAACGTGTGTACACGAATGGGTAGACGTATCCAGGGCTTGCACACACGTCACTGGGGAGACTTGGGACTTGGGATTCAACTAGGAAAGATGTCGGTGTTTACCATCATCAGTCAGAAGACGTACGATTTCAATGAATAAACGAATGTTTATCTAACAGCCGAGACTTGTCCACTATATTGACACGAGCCTTCCACACACAGCCTTATCATATCATCACCACACTGTTATACAGGCTGTTTTGGTGCCGTGACCAGGATTTCAAACATGGGATGTCGCGGAGTTTGTTGACTAAAGCGAAGAATTTTGTCTGCTTCTAGAGACGGATGTTATGGAAGTTCTCAAGTAGATAATAAGAGACGCAACAACTGAAAGCCCGCCCAGGGGTAGTTGTTGTGATTTCTCAGTGTTTGTTAGGGGATTCTCAGTCAAGGTCAGAAGGTTTGATAATCTTGATTTATAGAGACTGATAATTTTTTATATACCTGACTCACCAGTATATAGGGCCTTGATTGCTGATATACGCTGTTTCTTTTGTAAAAGTCAAGAATTGCTATTTTACATTGAAATTCATAAATGATGTAATGATGCTGTCACCACTAGATACATCTTACAACTTATAAAGTCCCGAGGTACAAGAAATAAATTATGTATACAACTGAATGATCAGCTTCAATTGGAACCGAGAAATCTCGAGAATGATAAAATTTATGAGCACGATCTCAGCTCACTGGACTGTTAGAGGTTGAATCAAGGTCGTCAACCGTCACTTCAGCTGAGTGAAGACATTAGCTCTGTTTAACTTGTCTCAAGTCAAAATTGTTTCAGTTGAATTGAACTAACCGTTGTTGGAACGCCACATAACATGTAATGTTCCGAGTGATGAAACAGAGTGGCCATCGTCAGGCTTGAATCAATCCATTGTTGACTTGCTCGTTTTTTTTTAAACGTATGGCAGCACATCCGTGAAATCTGGTTTTGCTGGAACTGTTAACCGTTCTTGGTTGAAATACAGTGAAGGTGACCTTGCTTGTCTGAAGGTAAAGTCCAGAGTTTTTTAGCCAACGCTTAAGATTGATCAATCAATCAATCAATCGACCAATCAATCAGTCAATCGATCAATCAGTCAATCGATCAATCAATCAGTCAACCAATCGATCAATTAATCAAACAATCAATCGATCAATCAATCAGTCAACCAATCGATCAATTAATCAAGCAATCAATCGATCAATTAATCAAGCAATCAATCGATCAATTAATCAAGCAATCAATCGATCAAGCAATCAATCAGTCAGTATTGTATCGAGCGTTGTAAATTTAAAGGCCAAACGAGCATAATCAACGGCATGTAAACAACTGGAAGGAATCGACTTCGATTGAAGTGAGAAATCCAGAGGCTCTTCTTTTTCTGCTCCTTTCAAATTTGTCGATCAGAGTCCTTTTTTAATCAAGATCCTCGATTGGAATTTTTTTCATCAAAATGGTCAATTAGAGTCCCTTTTGTCAGGATTCGCGATTGGAACTGGAACCTTTTTCATCAAGATCATCGGTTGGAGTTTTTTTCATCTAGTTTAGGTAATGGATAATTTTAGATTAATTAATTGGACAGAATATTTCTTGCTGCTTACTTTGAAATAATATTGTCTGAAAATATTTGTATATTATATTGCTTGATAATTTCCATTATAGATTTTTAGGATGGAGCCCCAAGATTTTTCTCAGGTACTAAGTGGAGTTGGTGGAGCGATATCAAAGTTGGACGCAGTATTAAGACAGCAAAGTGTAATCAGTGATGTTGAGAGATTTAATGGACAGGCGAATCAGTTTAAGAAATGGGTTATTTCTATTGAGAAACATGCTTATCTAGTGAACGCTACAGATGAGGATAAAAAGAATTTAGCATATAGAACTAGTACAAGTCCTGTTTCAGACCATATAAGAAGAAAATTAGAAGCCTAGGAGAAAATATATGGGGGAAGATTTTCAGGAAACAAGGTTGCAAGAAATGCACAAAGCACATATACGTTTAAGAAATAATATAATTAAGGCTCGAGAAAGACAGAAGAAATACACAAATAAAAATGCACACTTACAAGAGTTCAACATAGGTGATAGAGTTTATTACAAAAAACATAGGAAAAATTCTAAGTTTGATGCTCATTGGGTGCCGGGGTATTATATTTTAGAAAAAAAAGGTCCAGTATCATATACTATTAAGAATCAAGTTACAGGGCATGTTGCACGTTCACATGTAGAGCACTTAAGACGGGATAATGAGGAAAAAGATGCAGAGAATAATAATAATTATTATTATTCAGAAGAAATATTGTCAGATGGACAGATTGTCAGACAAATGGAATATCCAATACCTATAGAGAATGGGAAACAAGTAACAACAGCATCTACTACGGCTGAACAAGAAGAAACAATACCAAAAACAGTCATGACAGAGGAAAACAACACGTATGACGGTTATAATAGTGAAGAATCAATCAAGGAAAAAATAGAAGCTCCATTTATGAATACAAGACAGGCAGTAAAAAGAAAGTTAGATAGACAGAAAGAAAAAGAAATTAAGAGGCAAAGGAAGTTTAGACTGAATTCTTCAAGTGATGAAGATATGCCACTGTTTGAAAATTTATTAAGACGTCAAGACAGAAAAATTAGATTGGATTTGGAAAGGAAGAGATTAGCGGTTGCTAGTAATGGATATACAGATGCGGAACAAGAGATGGATGAAAAGTCAGAAACTGATGAAGATGCTGATATGAAAGAAGATAGTTCTCCTCAGGAGGATGACGACATTGATGTAGATATTGCACTTATAGAAAACAATTTGAAGCTATTAAGAAAATGGAGAAGGGGTAAATAGCGTGGTAGGATATTCTGCAGATTGCAGATAGAAGAAGAAGTTAGACACAGTATTTCTGAATTTCTGAGGAAGTTGACAAATAACTTAGTCAAGTGTTGTCGGGATGAATAGACATAATGTTGTAATAAGTTAAGACTTATTGATATGTGCTTTATTATCATTTTGATTTTTAAGTTGAAGTGTTGAGTTTTTCTTAGACGGAAAATAATTGATTAGTAGTCATAATATGTATCTATATATATGGTTTTTCATTTCATCACATATGTTTAATTTGATTAATGTGTGGGGATAAAGATGATGTCAAAGAATGAGGGGGTTGATATTGTTTAGTCTGTGTTTGACTTCAATTGTTCTTTATAAAATGTAAGGATAATTTAACTTTGCTTTTATTGAGTTATCCTGAGTGTGTTTAAAATGATTCCTAGCTAGACGTTCAGTTATGGGAAAAATGAAGAGTTGTTTTTGGGAACTTACAGAAAAGGTGAAACAGACGACTTAAAGTTGAGTTGTTTAACGTATATAACGTTTATAAATAGAAATTGAGTTAAGGGGGAAGTTGTGGTGATTAGCGAAGTGATTCATTATGTTGTAATGGAGGAGTATAATTAAAAGTGGCTGGGGGTATCAGCAACAATTGATAATTACATGTGGTTTAGAAAGAGTTAAAAATGGGGGATTGAATTAGGGACTACATTAGACGGTTCGTATTGTAAATAAGTGGATTGAAATAGGAGCTGGGTTGAACAGCGTTTAATGGGAGAATATGGGGGGGAATGCCAGGTTGAATCTTGGCATTTAAATAAGTGGACACTGGAAGAAGAAGACTGTACGTAACAGTATACTATATACTAATAATTTGGAGGTTTTGAAGGAATGGTTGAATTTGACGAGGTGTATAATACAAAATGGTTGTAGTGTTGGATCAACTTTTTGATAACAACAATTATTATTGACGAAAATGAAGATAAATTTTAGAAACTTTATTTTTATAAAGTTTTGAGAATGCATGGGAAGAGAAATGTGGTTACTTCTTACTTTTTCCTTACTTTCTATTTTTTTTAAGGTGCGCACCTACCCAACCTAACTGACTTAACTAAACTTTTCTGTCTATCCTGGAATAGCGAGAATGTGAATAAGGGAGAAAAAGATAAGGGAAATATCTTCAATTTTTGTCAATCATAATTTAGATGGACACTTTAAAAGCAGTTCGCTTATAGAGAGTTTTGTAGAGAGATTTTGTGGAGAACTTTATAACGGAGTTTATAGAGAGTTTTGCATTGTTGATATTGTATGAATTATGTCTTTGCTTAGCATTTGGATATGATGAGATAGGAGGGTGAGATTTTGACTTAGGAAATATATGGGATTGTTGGGCAGGTATGATATAGAATCGTAGAGTAAAGGGGTTAAGAGTTGGGGTTGAGACTTTTTCAGGGAAAAAGTCTCCTTGAAGAAGGGGAGGAATGTAACAGTAAAGGGAGCTTAGGAGTTAATGGATGCTGCGCATTCATTAACTAGTGGGAAATCATTAGTTGGTGAACGTGTGTACACGAATGGGTAGACGTATCCAGGGCTTGCACACACGTCACTGGGGAGACTTGGGACTTGGGATTCAACTAGGAAAGATGTCGGTGTTTACCATCATCAGTCAGAAGACGTACGATTTCAATGAATAAACGAATGTTTATCTAACAGCCGAGACTTGTCCACTATATTGACACGAGCCTTCCACACACAGCCTTATCATATCATCACCACACTGTTATACAGATCTTGGATGTTTGTTTGGCCGTTGAAAGAGCCTTCTCTAATGATGGTTCTACGCAGGGTCTCTCTTGGTCTTCCCCGTTTTCTTTTCCCTAACGGTGTCCTTATGAGGGCTTGGTAGGGGGAGTCTAGTCTTGTCCATTCTGAGTACATGGCCGATGTAGTTCCAATGGCGTTGTCTTATAAAATTGGATAAAATATCTTGCTTACAGCCTGAAGTCTGATTCTGAAACAATGGGAAGTTTTACGATGGCGGTTTGTCGAGCCGTCAATCAACCGTTTTAAGCCAAGCTAGAAGAAAACACGTCCTGCCATCTTGACCCAGACTGGAAACATCTTGGAATGCATCCTCAATTTTTGAGAGAGACAGATTGTTTGACCCTTCTGTAGAGTAATGCTGCCTAAAGCTTGTTTGCTGTGGCATAGGAATGTTTTCATTTTCCATGCACCACTGTAGTGTAATATTGATGATGCTCTCTGTTGTTTTGCAGAGACAGCTGGTAACACTTTTTGGCCTTTAACTGGAGGCAGTGGAACTGTCTTTTCCTAGTTTTAGGAGAGGTTATCATGATTGCTTCTCTCCAGGTTTGTGGAACGCTGTGTGAAGTCCAGCAGTTATTGAAGGTCTATGGCAGCTTTGATTTGGCTAATGTTCCTAAGTTCTTGATCATTTAAATGAATATACTGCTGTTGACTTTCTTATTTTTAGTTTTAATATTGTTAGCTCCAGTTCACTGAGTGTCTTAGGTGCCTCCAGTGTTTCACATACATTTCTAATAAATCTATTCTTGTTTCTCTGGGCTAATTTCAGTGTTGTTGTCTTGAGCAAATGAGTCTGCAGAATGGTCAGCTGCTTGTTTTTCTATTAAATGTTTCCGTTTTTATGTAGTGCAATCTTTGAGTTTCTCCCATGCCATCATCGTTAAGTCTTTTTACTAGCTTCCACACATTCATTGTGTCTCTTCCAAAGTTCAGAGACTGTTTTCTCCTGCCAGCTTTTCCATTTAGCCTGTAATTTGGCCATTGCATGTGGTGCTTTTGGCTGGGTTTGGTCTCTACTTCTTTCTACATATTTACTCATCATTATGCAGTTACTCTAGTTGACTATTTCTTTATGATTTATATTGCTTACTAGCATCTCTTAGTATTGATTCTTGTGCCTACTGCCTGTACTATGCATTTGCTGGACTCTTCAACTACTTTATTTATGTCTTTATGTATGTTAAGATTTCTAACCAGTATGCTGGTGCGATGTTTGTACATTCTCCAGTCTATTTTCTTGTTGTTCCACCTCAAGAGGGTGCTGCTTTCTCTTTCACTTACAAGCTCATTTTGTTACAGTTAGAAAGTCTAGGTGATGGTCACTGCCATTAAGTTACCTTATGACTCTTGTGATATTACACTCCAGGTCTTGTGAATGAAAAGACAGGTCATGCATGCATGATGAGAGGCTTGTTATTATACACTTGGTACATTGATACAACCGGCTTTGTAGCGAAGGGGTTAAGAACGCAGTTCATAATCCTGCATACCCGCTTTCGAAACACAGCTGTGTTGGTTTTTTATGAAATGGTATGGGTGCCAGTCATTCAGAAAGCAATGGCAAACTGCTGAACATAAACTTGCCCAGGAATCACGAACAGCCAAAAAATGCTGTTGTTGACTGCTATGTCCTTAAAGGACATGCAACAACATTGATACAGTTGTATAAGTAGTTTAATGTTACTTTAAATGATTATATTTTAATCTTATTTTATTAATTTCAGTTTTAATTCTCAATGTTTAACAGGGCCCAAGAAGAATATGCTTTGACAATGGAGAAATATGAAATATTAAAAAGACTTGCTGTGGGGGCACATGGAGCAGTGTACCTGATTAAGCAAGCATCTACGAAGAAGTGAGTATATTAGGCTATGTGTTGTAAATATGTCCCAATTCTGGCCTTATTGTGGCATCTTGTTTTAATGTGGCTAGAGAGGAGTGGATTAGACAGTATCTGTGACATTGTACAGACGCAGTATTCCTCTGGTTTGTCATGCCCTCGACACTCCTGACATGGCTCTTTGCGATATTTGGCTGGTTCTCTAGCTGAAAATGTCCCTGAAAGGGACTGTTTTGTGTCACAAGAAATGTGGAATACAATGGACATGCTGTGCTCCATTACCAAAGAGGTCTTCATAAAATGCTTCCAACAATGGTGGGACCGTTAAACTATACACTTTGCTTTGGCACATGTGTTCTTGCATGTGTTCTTGCATGTGTAATCTTCACTTCATTGGACAATATGATTGCTTTAATTTCTGCCAGAGATGGCATCTGGGTGTTGTTATTCCAAAATGGTTTATAGGACATCGACTACCCCTTGGAATACACTGAGAAGTTGCTTTTATATTTGCTCTTTCCACTGATCCCTTGATTATTTCCACACTATCCCTATCTATTTTTAAGGAGATTGTCAGATTAACTTTTTATGGCTTCCAATTTGATTTTTGAAAATGTCAGTGTTTTCTGTCTGGAGACATTATATTTGAATTGTAAACATAGTTAGATTTTGTGTATGGTTACTGACTCTATGAAGAACATGAAACTGCCAAGAATTAATCAGGTTAGATCAGCAGAATGTTAGTTCAGGTAGACTGAAAGACTAGTGAAATCAATGTAGTGCGGTTGGTCAAGAATCTGCCTTCTGTAACACATGGTAATTAGTTGCATCACAGATCTCCTCCAGGATTTGACCTCTACTGTTGTGGCCCAGGTAACCCCATTGAAATAACTGATGAGCAGTGTTGTGGTAATATGCTGCATGCATAGATAGATCAGATGTCATTTGAGATGGGATATACCTATAGATATGGTATATTGACTGCTAGAGTGATAGTGCTTTCTTGTACATCTGTGGGTTGTGCTGTTAGATATATGATATTGCACTGTACAGCACTCCTGACTTAAGTAAGTATCTATCCGTGCCACATAACTGGTTAGACCATGATGGGCCAATGTGTTTGCCTGCTTTTAATAGGATTATCTGAGGACTGGTGATAATAGTCAGCTGTAGATGAGTTATGCTTAACTCCATAGTTATAAGCTCAGATAGATGAAAGACTGGTCAGTGATGACACCTGTTACTGCTTGTCCAGTTATTTGAGCGTTAATTTACATTTTAGGAACTCTCAGTATTGTTTATAAGTTTTGAAATATGCCATGCCTGTAGACTGCACATTTTGTTCTTGTCTAGGTTATTCTACAATCTGCCTCTGTCCTAGTCGGTCTCAGTCAAATACTTTGTGGATATTGTGGGCACCGTCATATCACGTTGTTCACTCTGTATGAAATGTTGAAATTTGTAGTTGATGGTAACTTGGTTCCATTCTGGTAGCATTTTCATGAGTTTCCCATGCAGGGAGTACAATGTATAGCTGTAGATGTAGATCTACCATCTTCATGAGAGACTGCTGTGACTGTCTTGCAATTCCTAGCATGCAAGGTTTGTAGCAGACTGATAATGTGGAGATCATGGTTGAGCCTCACTTTATTATCTAGTGCCGTAGTTTTCAACCAGTGTGGAATTCCCCCCTAGGGGGGAATTTTAGGGTTGGGGGGGGGGGGGGGGGCATGAAGATTATTTCAAAATCGCGTTAATACAAGAACCGATTACTTGATATTGTTTTTCCCTCCATACTTTACAGTTCTGTACTCCTCGCCCTTCTGATATTCGTCTTATAACGTAAGTAGACCCACTAATCACATTTTATGTAGAAGTATAAACTTGTTCTAGTATGTGTTATTAAAGTTAGCTTCCATTTGTAAATATACTATGTGGGGTAGGGGGGGGGGGAATTTATAGGGAGGAAATACGAAAGGGGAGGAATGACATTCTCAACATATGGTGAAGGGGGGCATGGGCCAAAAAAGGTTGAGAACCACTGATCTAGTGGTTGTTTTCATAATACTCCATGTGGAGGTGAAGAGGGATCTTGGTCAGTAATGAATACATTAATATCTTAATCTTCTTTGATGGCTCCTGGGTTCTCTAATGTTCTGCAATTTCTAACAGTTTTGTGTGATTGCTGTTTTATTTTATTTGTTTCAGTTGACATACTAATTAATATTTTTTGTCAATTGAAGCTCCAATGACCTTAAATGTTAAATATAATTATTACTGACCTGACAAGATGCTAAATACTTGTCTTGATGCTTGCTGATATTTTGTATTTGACATCTACCAAGTAGCAAAGCACAGTCATCTCATCTTATCTCATCTTTTTCTTCTTGTACCTTGCGGTACAGCGGGGGAGTGCTTCATATATTGAGATTCTCATGGATTTTTAAAATTCCCTCTATCCATCATTTGCATGGTCAGCCTCTTCTTCTGGTCCCATTTGGTCTGTACATCATTGCTTGTTGTGGCATACTGTTAGTTGGTAGCATGGTTACATGGCCGAATCATTTCACTTGCTGATTTATAATGAAATGCAATTTTGCTATTACCCCCACTTTAGTTATGATTTCATCATTTCTCTTTTCTTGATTCGCTGAGTATTCTTCTCAGGAATCTCATTTCCATTCTTGTAATTTTTCTTGTCTCTTTTTCTGTCATTGTCCAGGTTTTGGCATTAATAGCATGGAGTTGGTAGAAAGATTTTGTTGTAGAGTGCTTCTTTAGTATCTACCGATACATGTTTGTTCTTTAGTATTAGAACCATTTGTCCAATTGATTTGTCTTATTACATATATTCTCGATCTCATCTTCTGATTTGCCATGTGATATTATACTTCCTAAATACTTAAAGCTCTTTACTTGCTTCAGGAGATGTTCTTCTAGATGGATCTTTATTGTTTTTTCCTTCTTTGGTTATGGTCATTACCTCTGTTTTATTGATGCTAATTTCCATGTTGTGTTTTTTGTACACTTTATTTAGACTATATTTGCATTTTCATCTTTATTTCAGATATTTTGCTCTTAAGAAAATTGAGGTTGATGAACGAAGGAAAACAAAGACAAAAGAAGCTGTACTAAAGGAAGCCAGGTATAATGTGCTTACTTCTGTTTTAAATTTTATATATCCGGTCTCCTTGGCCTAGGGATTTGCAACTTTCTCCATAATCCCGTTTATCCACGTGAGCTAACGCAGCTGTGCGAGAATCGGTAGCGGTTCTTGTCGCGCCCATTAATTACGGGATATGTGAGCTGGCCGCTCAGAAAGCTGTGGCAAACTACGGAGCGTACTCTTGCCAAGAAATCAACAACAGCGGTAAAATGCTGGTGTTGGCAGCAATGTCCTGTAATAGGATATGCGAAAAAAAATTATATATATCTTGCCAGTCGCTGATTCCAAGTGCTTGCAGGTCTGTATGTATATTATCTCTCCACCATCTTCTTGGTCTACCTCGGGGTCTACGATCATTTATTTCTTGAGTGTAAGTGAGTTTTGTTTCCCTAATATCTTCCATTCTTTCTATATGCCCCAGCCATTACAGTCTATTAGCCTTATGATACCAGTGATTAGCGGGGACTTAAACAGATCATAAATGTCTTTGTTGCTTCTTCTTATCCACTCTCCACTTTGTGTATCCTTAATGGGCCCAAAGATGCGTCTTAAGACTTTGTTCTCAAAGGTTATATATATATATATATATATATATATATATATATATATATATATATATATATATATATATATATATATATATATATATATATATCATTCATTGGCACCTTGCCGTCTTGACAGACGATAGTTTGTGCTTTAAAAAGGCATAATAACTTTTAACTATGGCGGTAGCGAGTGTGACTGATAAGGCCAATTTGCGCTGTAAATGTCCGTTCACAGTGGGTGCATGTGAACACGTGGTCATTTCCACCATCATGCACCATCTTACGTCTCAAACGCTTGGTGTGTGACTTTTCTGCAATAATTTTCTCCTTTGACTTTATTCCATTTCTGATATTTGCCCTCCATGCAATACGTTCAGCGGCAACTTGCTCCCAATGTGCATTATCAATGCCTGTATCAATCATGTCCCGCTTACACACATCTTTGTATCGTAGTAGAGGCCGACCCTGAGATCTCTTACCCATCTGTAATTCACCAAAAAAGATATCCTTTGGTATTCTACCATCATCCATCCTCCTAAGATGTCCTATCCATCTAAGTCTACGAAGACTAAGCATGGAATAAACTGTCACACAACCTGATCTTTCCAATACTTCAGTATTTGTGATTTTGTCTTGCCACTTAATACCAAGAATTCTTCGCAGACACCGCATATGAAAGCTGTTTAAGTTGTTCTCTTGGTAGGAGTAAGTTGTCCAGGTTTCACTGCCATAGAGAAGAGTACTAAGGACACAGGCTTGATACACAAGGACTTTTGTTTTGGCAGTAAGCTTCCTGTTCTCCCAGACTCTTTTTCTTAACCTGTTCATTGTTGTTGCTGCCTTACCAATCCGGATGTTGATTTCCTGATCTAGGGATAATTTGCTATTTACCACTGATCCTAGATATGTAAAATGGTCTACTATCTCTAGTTCGGCGTCGTCAATAAAGATTGATGGTACCCCATGTGCACCTTGTGACATAATCTGTGTCTTCTTTTTGCTAATTGTTAAACCAAATTCAGAACAAGCATTGGAGAATGCAGATAGTAGACATTGCAATTCTTCCTCAGAGTGGGTCGTAACTGCAGCATCATCTGCAAAAAGCAACTCTCTGATCAGTACCCTCCTAATTTTGGTCTTAGCCTTCAATCTCTGAGCATTGTAGAGGCCGCCATCTGAGCGTGAGTGAATGTATATACCACCATCCTGATCATGAAATGCATATTTCAGTAGAAGTGAAAAGTATATTCCAAAGAGGGTGGGAGCTAGTACACAACCTTGCTTAACTCCACTCTTGATTTCAAATTCTTCAGAAGTTGCACCATCAAACTTGATTATACCCTTCATGCCTGTGTGGAACGATTCCACAATGGACAGAAGAGTTGGTGGGCAGCCAATCTTCTTTAGTGCCTTGAACAGACCCTCACGACTGACCAAATCAAATGCCTTTGTGAGGTCGATGAAGGCAATAAACAGTGGTTGATTCTGTTCACGGCATTTTTCTTGCATTTGTCGCAATGAGAATATCATATCAGTGGTAGACCGGTTCTGTCGAAAGCCACACTGTGATTCGGGGTAGACCTGATCTCCTAGGACTTGAAGTCTGCGCAGAACAATTCTGGCAAATACTTTTCCAACAATACACAGAAGTGAGATACCCCTATAGTTGTTGCAGTCGCTCCGATCGCCCTTGTTCTTGTACAGTGTTATGATGCTCGAATCTTTGAAATCCTGTGGGACTTGTCCTTCACGCCAGCATAGCTCTATTAGCTGGTGGATCTGTATAGTGAGTGTGTCTTGCCCACTCCTGATAACCTCTATTGGAATTCCATCCTTACCTGGAGCCTTGCCAGATGCAAGTTCATTTATAGCACACTTAACTTCTGTTATGGTGGGAAGTGTGTCCAGGTGGTCAAGAGTTGGCAGAGCCTCTATGGCGTTGAGGGCATCATCCGCTAGCTTGGTCTCACTTGAGTACAGCTCTAAATAGTGCTCTACCCATCTGTCCATCTGCTGTTTCTTATCAGTGATGATTTCTCCAGTCAAGGTTTTCAATGGTGCACTTCTTTTGATCACTGGACCGCAGGCTTTCTTTATTCCTTCATACATGCTTCTTATGTCTCCCTTATTACTTGCGATTTGAATGGACTCACATAACTTGATCCAATAATCATTTGCACACTGCCTGGCAGCCTTTTGCACATCCTTCCTAGCTTGCCTAAGCTCACTCAGAGTGTTACGCGTTGGTCTTTCCTTGTTTCTTAAGAGAGCTTTCTTCTTCTTATCAATCAAGGGCTGCAGAGTCTCGCTGTTGGCCGCAAACCAGTCCTGCCTCTTATGATCCACAGTGCCGTAAACCCCTACGGCAGTTTTATAAAGAGTTTCCTTAATTTGACCCCACTTTTCATTTACTGTACAATTTTCTGGTGTATCAGTGAAAGCGTCTTCAAGTTACTGTTGAAACTGAAAGCACTTTTCAGGATCATGAGTGTTAATAATATTAATCCTGAGGCTAGATTTGTGTTTAGCTGTGTAGATTCTCTTTGGTCTCAGTCTAACCCTTGCAACAACCAAAGAATGATCCGTATCACAGTCAGCACTGTGGTAACTACGAGTCAATGATATATGGTTCAGATGTTGTCTCCGTGTGATGATGAAGTCCAGCTGGTGTCAATGGCCGGATCTTGGATGTTTCCATGTGACCTTATGCATCTCTTTTGTTTTAAAAAAGGAGTTTGTAATACATAGGTCATTACTGGTGCAATGCTCCAGCAGCCTTTGCCCATTTTCATTCATGCGACCGATGTTGTATTTTCCAAGGCACACTGGCCATGAACTCGAGTCCTTGCCCACACGAGCATTGAAATCACCGAGCATATAAATGTAGTCAGATTTTGGAACTGCCTTGATCACGGAGTCTAACTCCTCATAGAACGAATCCTTCACATCATCAGAGGAATCGAGTGTCGGTGCATATGCAGTAATAATGGTGGCAAACCCACAAGAGGTTGCCAAGCGCAGGGATAATAGTCTTTCATTTCCTCCTGCTGGAATTTCAATCATTCCCAGTAGCGAATTCTTCACTGCAAAGCCCACACCATGTTGCCTTTTTTCTGCCTGCCCTCTACCCTTCCAGAAAAAGGTGTAGTTGTTTTCCCTGAGTGACCCTTCCTCAGCAAGGCGAGTCTCCTGCAGGCCAGCAATATCAATGTTTAGACAATTGAGTTCGGCATCAATCACAGCCGTTTTTCTCACATCGTCAATATTGGTCAAGTCAGTGGAAAATCCTGGACACATGGTTCTCATGTTCCAGGTTGCAAGCCGTAGCTTGAGGTTTCTATTTTTATTTTTGTTTGTACCTGGTGCATTGGTTTGACAGCCTGCGATTCAGATTTTGTCCTAGCCCCAAGCACCCATTGAAGCAGGCAGGCTGATATATATATATATATATATATATATATATATATATATATATATATATATATATATATATATATATATATATATATATATATATATACTAGCTGGCCCGGCCCGGCTTCGCCCAGGCCCTGGAGGGGATCTATCTATCTATCAGTCTGTCTGTCTGCTTGTTTGTCTGGCTGACCCGGCCCGGCTTCACCCAGTCCCTGGTGGGGAGCATCTCATTTAATTCATATAAGTAGTCATATAAGCTCTCCCGTTCCCGACTATCTGTCTGTCTGTCTGTCTGTCTGACCCGGCCCGGCTTCACCCAGTCCCTGGTGGGGAGCATCTCATTTAATTCATATACGTAGTCATATAACCTCTCCCGTTCCCGACTATCTGTTTGTCTGTCTATCTGTCTGTCTGTCTGTCCCGGCCCGGCTTCACCCAGTCCCTGGTGGGGAGCATCTCATTTAATTCATATACGTAGTCATATAAGCTCTCCCGTTCCCGACTGTCTGTCTATCTGTCTGTCTGTCTGACCCGGCCCGGCTTCACCCAGTCCCTGGTGGGGAGCATGTCATTTAATTCATATAAGTAGTCAAATAAGCTTCCGTTCCCGACTATCTGTCTGTCTGTCTATCTATCTGACCCGGCGTGGTTTCGCCCAGCTCCTGGCGCACAGTAACTTAAAAGAATGTCCTTCCACACACCATTCATTATTTTTAATGAAAACTGTTTTTAATCACCGACATGACAGTTGATAAGTTCTTTAAGCAGAAAAAGATGGGTTACAATGTTATGCATTATGCATTATTTTTATGCAAACTTTGAAAATGCCTTAAAGATTATATCATTATTTATTATAACTCATATGCCTGAAAATAACTATAGACAAAGAGTTTAACAATAGTGCAAGTAAGTCCAACAATATGACTATAAAGTATATAGAAATGTTATTAAAAGTTATGCCCCTTGAAATAACTTTTCTAGAGTGAAGTCCCCCTGCTATATAGAAATTATATAATGAAAAATGAAAAAGTAAATGTTATTAAATAAGTAGAAGATTTTACACTATGAAACTATTATAGTCGGTTGCACAGGAATGAAAGGAAGACGTGTAGAAAATTTCATCTCAATCGGATGTACCATTATCGAACCCATCCAATACATAGCCAACCACATACAGTCTCTTTTATAGATATAGATATAATTTCATTTTGATCTCACAAAAATACCAGATCCATACAAGAAGTGAAGAATCGTTTTGGGGTCTTTGATGTTTATACAGGAGGGAATGGCACCTGATGAATTGGCAGTACAAGCTAGAGATATCTTGATAACAGCAGCGTCAAAGATCTAATTCTGACCAGGAATAAGCAACATAATCCATGGATTACATCAGGCATGATACAATTAATAAATTCATAAAAATAAATAATTAATAAAACAATGAAGGGAACTGACATGGAAAGGAGGAGAAACCGATATCAGCAGGGTGAAGCATAAATCTTTAAAACGAGAAATAAGAAAGAACACAAGAAAGGTCAAAAACCAGTATATACAAGATTGTTGTACTAGAAAAGAGCAATATCATAAGCTTACGAAATGTTCAAAAAAATTAAGTTATTGGCAAGATATGTTCAACCTCAGTTATATGTTATCTATGACAAGTTGGGAAATACCCTATCAGAATCTAGAAAAATTATAGAAAGATGGAAGGAATACTGCAGTAGAATGTATGGTATGAATGACTGAGGAAATGCATGAGGTACATGAACCAATGACAGCAGAGATAGAACTTGAACCCTCATTAGATGAAATTGTATGGGCAATAAAAAACCTGAAAAGTTGTTGAGTTGAGTTGAACTAAGAACTGACATCACTGCACTCGGTACATTCCCATACGTGCTCTGTCCCCTCGTTCAACAGCCAGCGAAGAGTCACACTACTAATCATTCCCACCACTATCTGATTGAAAGTTATCCTGGTCTTCCCTCTCAGTGTTGAGATTCTACCAGAACTCCTGCCAATCCCTCAAAATCTCATCCATTCCACATATGGGTTGTCAGTCAGTTCCTCCACCTTCTCCACCTGGTCCCACAGGCACATGACCACCTCTCCCTTGTCCATAGGTAATCAGCCTGTTCATTCCTCCTGCAATTCCTTATGGCCAGGGCAAAACATCCATACAATTCTCACAATCTGTGACCTCAGAAGCGAGGTGAGCCATTCCACACGAAACATTCCTTTCTCCACCTTACTAAGCATACTCCTTGAGTCAGTGATGAAGACAATGTGTGTTGCAGTGGTCTCCTCTAACCAACTTAATGCCGTTGTGACTGCTTCCACTTCCATTCGTAGCCTCATATGCCAGACTCTCCTTTTTTAAGAATCATGCATTAGTCGGTCTCCCTGGCCAAGCAGTTAACGACGTTGTTCATAATCCCGTATATCCACGTGGGGAAAACAGCAGCTGCGAGAATCGGCAGCGGTTCGTGCCATGCTGGTAACTTATGGGGGTATGTGAGCCGGTCATTCAGAAAGCAGTGGCAAACTACTGAACGTAAAACTTGCTTAGTACATCAACAGCAGCTTAAAACTGCTGGTGTTGACTGCAACGTCCTGTAAGGGATATGCAAAGTTAAAAAAAAAAAAATTAGCCTTCTAAATGAAACTCCAACCAATCCGTCTGTTTCTCACCACTGACTCATCAGTATAGATCACTATGTCACCTTGATGTGTATTACTCTGGATCAGTTGTTTCACTGAAACTCTGTGTGGCCCACTGCCCATTCTCTGCACTCACGACCCTGTGTTACTATTACATTGTGCCAGTTTGTCCTGTCTGCTGGTACTTCAACCCACTCTTTTTCACGATTGATGAAATTAAAAGACGAATATCTATTGCAATATCTTGGGTAAAGAAAAGAACAAATGCATCCATATTTCAAGAGCTGAATATTGAAGAAGGTTGGCTATTAAAGATGATAAAACAAAGAAAATTGAAATATTTTGGTCATTTGAAACGCCACGAAAGTTTGGAGAGAACAATGACAGAGGGCTATAAGCCCGGGAAGAGAGGAAGAGGAAGTCCAAAGAAAAGATGGGTGCTGGATGTGGCAGATGATCTCCAGATGGGTGTATCAGACGCGGGACATCTTGCTTATGACCAAAAAAGTTTTCTGGAAGGTTTTTATGGGAGCGAGGTACTGCAAAGGACATGCTACTGAATGAATGAATACTGGAATCCCGGGAAGGTTAACCCGGTCAACAAATGCCCGCAGAAGTCGGATGTGTCGGCCTAACGGCGCAAGAACACAGCTCTGCTGTAAACAGGCACAACGCAGTCACATCCGGAAAAAAAATCCGGATGAACGAAGAAGAAGAAGAAGAATACTGGAATTATTTTATACTATTTTACTGGAAACTTAATTAAAACATGCTGCTCTGTCTTATGTGTTCTAATGCTTAATTTTCAGAATCATGTCACAGCTTCGACATCCAAACATTGTCCTTTTTCATGAGTCATTTTTGGACCCAGCAGGAGAGTATGTGTGTATTGTTCTGGTAAGATATTTTACAATGAACAGTAAATGAGACCTGTGTTATAATTGAGGTTAGCAGATTGCCAGTGTTTGTAGCAGAGGGAACAGAGACGAGGAAAACTGTAGACAATGATGGACTCTAGCAAGACATCAGAGTCACTGGCACATGCCTGCATAGCTTTCATGGGACTGGGGTTAATTAAGATCAGCTGTAATGGAGACAATGTCTTGAATGAATATGTCACATGGTGATCATGGTATTCTCAGAAGCATGAGACAATGTCTTGAATGAATATGTCACATGGTGATCATGGTATTCTCAGAAACATGAGAAAAAACAACAATGTGGTGCTGGAAGAATACCGTAATTCTTCTTCTTCTTCTTTCGTTCGCTTGAAATATGTCTATAACTACAGTGTTGTCTCTTGTATAAATCTAACAGTCTTTTTTAGTTCACTCAGCGTTCCATAGAGTTTATCTTCCACTGTTGTCTCTCTAGGCTAAAAAGTTTGTCTGGATATGTTGTAGTTTGGGCAGTCCTGGAGTATGTGCTCTGCTGTCTGCGACACCAAACCACATGTGCACATGGCTGATTCACCAATCTTGAATTTTGTGTACATGTGGTTGCGTAATCTATTGTGTCCTGTTTTGAGGCGCAGAATAATGGTCTGGTCTGTCCATAATGTGGTAGTCGTCTTGAGTAGGGTTTGGTGGCCTTCTGACTAATTTGATCATTCTTTTCTTTTGGTGGAATGTAATGGGCACATCAGGCTGTTCTTCTTTTGCTCCTTCCTTAGCCAATCGATCAGCTCTGTCATTTTCGGGTACTCCACAGTGGGATGGTATCCACTGTACGGTGACCTTATGCTGACTGCTAAGTTCAGAAAGTAGTGTCCTTAGAATTCGTAATTTCCCAGACAGGAATGCCTCTATTACTGATTTTTCATCTGTCAGTATCACCACAGGTTGTCTACCATGGCGGGTATTTTGTAATTTCTCTGTTGCTATCTTGATTGCCTCAATTTCAGCATCATAGTTATGGCAGTACTTTCCTGTTGGAACTCTGGCCATGTCCCTAGTATTATTTGGGTATTCTATATACACTCCCGCTCCTCCATTTTGAACAGCATTTTATGCTGACCCTTCTGTGTAGACTCGGATACAGAGATCCCCTGGGTATTCGTCATCAAGGAAGCTGAGAGTGGCTGTTCTGTGCTGTACACTGTTCTGTTCTTCCTTGTCAAATATTCCTCTCACTTTTGTCTGGATTTGTAGCGATAGTCTATGTTCAACTTTCCATGGAGTTCGCTCTGGAATAGTTGTCAGTGGGATACCAACTGTGGGAAGATCGGTGGTTTCTCTGCAAAGTCGTTTGGCCTGGTGGATAAAACTACTTCTTTTCAACCGCCCCATAGCTAAGTTTTCAAATTTGTTCTTCACAGGGTGGCCTGGCAAGCTGAGGAACTTGTCTGCTTGTATTAGTGTTTTTGTATCTCTGTGCTCTCTCAGTGCTTGTGTCCTCCCCATTTTCTCCATTGCTACTATAGGGGTTGATTTTGCACCTTGTCCAGCTCTTGTAGTGTGGTATTTTTATGCTGACCACCACGCAGTTGACTCGTATTCCAGGTGTGGTCGTGTGCTCTGTTGATAAACTTTGCTAAGTATTTTCCCACTGGCTCCCCATGTGGTTCCACTTAGCTTTCTCAGGATGGCTATTTTCCTTCTGGCTTTTGCTACAGCTTTTTTGATGTGTTTTCTCCATGTCAGCCTGTCATCAAATATTACACCAAGGTATGTTGGTTCTTTATCTTCTCTTAGGAGTGTTCCATTTATCTGGATGATCCCTGCCTTTTGTTTCAGAGAGAGGGTAAATAGAGTGGTGCTGCACTTGTCAATGTTTATGCTCACACACCATCTATCCGCCCATGCAACAAATGTATCTACAGCTCTCTGTAGCGATATGGTGGCCATTGATGCAAGTTCATTTGTGCTCCACAAAACCAGGTCATCAGTGTACATTGCCACTTTAATTCCATCAGGTAGATTAGTAACAAGATCATTGATGAAGATTAGAAAAAGTGGAGGAGGTTGTCTGATCTTCCGTAGAGTAGCACTGCCTAAAGCCAGCCTGTTGCGGCACAATGATGTTTTCACTTTCAATGTACCACTGTAGTCTGTGATTGATGATGCGTTCCATTGTTTTGCAGCGACAGCTGGTGAGGCTGTCTGGTCTGTAGCTGGAGGCAATGGACCTATCTTTCCCAGATTTTAGGAGGGGTATCATGATTGCTTCTCTCCAGGCTTGTGGAAAACTGCCTAAGTTCCAGGTGTTATTGAACATCTGTAACAGCTTTGCTTGGCCTCTGTTCCTAGGTTTCTGATCATTTCATTAGAGATACCATCAGCTCCTGGTGACTTTCTCATTTTCAGTTTTGAAATTGCTAGCTCCAGTTCACTGATTGTTGTCACAGTGCTACATACAGGTTATAATAGTGATCGTACAGCACACAAGTCTTCGCGTTGTTAGAAACATACTTTATTATCTGAATCGTTCTGTCTCTGCACACCTGATGGAGACTCCCTTCTTGGTGTTGACATCTCTTCTCGCTGGACCCAAGTGACGTGTGTGTTTTCCTAGATACCCTTCTTCATTCGTGCACACACGTTCACTATGGTTTTCCCCCTAGTCAAGGAATGCGCAGCATTCCTTAACTCTTTACTCCTAACCTGATTCCCTCACTGTTACAATGCCTCCCCTTCTTCAAAGAGAATTTTTCCTTGAAAAAATCTCAACCCCAACTTTTAATTAGTTAACTTTACATCTCTATTCTACAATAACAACAATTCCATATATTTCCTAACTCAATTCTCCTATCTCCTCATAGCCAATTGCTAACCAGAGACAATAATATCGAAACTCTCTACAAAACTCGTTATAAAGTTCTCTAGAAAACTTTCTACAAAACTCTCCATAAAATTCCCCACAATACAAAAGTCTCCATAAGCGAACCGCTTTTAACTTTAAAATGTCCATCTAAATTATGATTAACAAAACTGAAGATATTCCCCCCTTATCCTTTATTTCCCCCTTATTCACATTCTCACACTCTCAGTATTCTAGGATAGACAGAAAAAAATAGCTAGTTTAGATTTGTGTAGGTGCGCACCTGAAATTAATAAAAGTAAGGAAAAAGTAAGAAAGTAAGAAGTAATCACCTTTCTCTTCCCATACATTCTCAAAACTTTATCAAAAAATAAAGTTTCAAAATTTATCTTCAGTTTCCGTCAATAATAATTGTTATTATCAAAAAAATATGTTAATCCAAAACTGCTAGCCTTTGTATTATTCAGATCATCAATTTTCCGTTTACCATTCCTTCAACAACAAAAAACTTCCTAACTATTATTATACTGTTAAGTACAGTCTTCTTCTTCCAATATGCAGTTATTTAAATGCCAAAATTCAACCTGGCATTCCCCCCATATTCTCCCATTAAACGCTGTTCAACCCAGCTCCTATTATAAACCTTGTATATACATTGCATACCCCACATGTAATAACAACATACCCCTCCATTACTACATATAGAGTCACTTCACTAACCACTACTTTAATTCATCTTCTAACTGAACTTCAAAGTAATAATCATTTTAAACACCCTTAAGGTAACTCAATCAACCCAAAACATCGTAAAAATAACCATCTAAGTTAACTTATTTTTCACATTTCATAAAACACAATTGAAGTCCCAACAATTGAGCAAAGCATTTCAATCCCCTCATCATATTTATCCCCCCACATTAATCAATGTACACATACAAATTTCAAGACCATATTCTGAGTACCCAATAATAATTTTCCGCTTTAGAAAAACTCCATCAAGTACCTTTGTAAACACAAAAATATCGTGTCCAACTTCTTCTTCTATCTGCCATCTGCAGAACCTTGTATCACTCTATTCATCTATCACTTCTCCATTTCTTTAATAACCTCAAATTTTTTTCTATAATTGCAATATCTACATCAATGTCGCTATCCTCTCGAGGAGAGCTATCTTCTTTCATATCAGCTTCTTCATCAGTTTCTGACTTTTCATCCATCTCTTGTTCCCCATCTGTATATCCATTACTAGCAACCGCTAATCTCTTCCTTTCTACATCCAATCTAATTTTTCTGTCTTGCCGTCTCAACAAATTTTCAAATAGTGGCATCTCTTCCTCACTCGAAGAATTCGCTCTAAGTTTCCTTTGCCTCTTAATTTCTTTTTCTTTCTGTCTATCCAACTTTCTTTTTACTGCCTGTCTTGTATTCATAAATGGAGGTTCAATATTTTCGCTAACTGCCTCTTCACTAATATAATCGTCATACACGTTATTTTCCTCTGTCATGACTGTTTTTGGTACCGTTTCTTCTTGTTCAGCTGTAGTAGATGCTGTTGTTACTTGTTTTCCATTTTCTATAGGTATTGGATATACCGATTGTCTGACAATCTGTCCACCTGACAATATTTCTTCGGAACAATAATTATTATTATTATTCTCTGCATCCCTTTCTTCATTATCCCGCCTTAAGTGTTCTACATGTGAACGTGCAACATGCCCTGAAATTTGATTCTTAATAGTATACGACACTGGACCTTTTTTTTCTAAAATATAGTATCCCGGGACCCAATGAGCATCAAACTTAGAGTTTTTTCTATGTTTTTTATAGTATACCCTATCACCTACGTTAAACTCTTGTAAGTGTGCATTTTTATTTGCGTATTTCTTCTGTCTTTCTCTAGCCTTAATTATATTATTTCTTAAACGTACATGTGCTTTATGCATCTCTTGCAACCTTGTTTCTTGAAAATCTTCCCCCAGATATTTTCTCCTAGGTTTTAATAAATTATCAATTGGCAATATTGGTTCTCTTCCATGTACTAAGTAAAATGGTGAGAAACCTGTTCCTTCATTCTCATGTGTACGTATCGCCGCTAATGCTATCCCCAAATAAAGATCCCAATCCATATCGTGTTCTTCTACATTTTTCGCTAGAATATTGTATAGTGTTCTGTGTTGTCTCTCATTTTTAGCATTAGAAGTTGGTCTGTAATATGAAGTCCTGATGTGTTTTATATTCCAATCTTTTACCAATTTCTCAAACTTTTTATTTACAAACTCTTTCCCATTGTCTGTAAGTATTATTTGTGGACACCCAAACCTTGGTATAAATTCTTGTAAAAGCATATTTATAACTGAATCAGCACTCTTGTCTGGAATTGGATACACTTCTGGCCAAAGACTATATGAATCAACTATATGTAGTAGGTATACATTTCCCGATAATGTTTTTGGATGAGGACCTGAAATATCCAAACTTACTTTCTGCATTGGAAATTGAGGAATATCGGTATCTTGTAAAGGACATTTAATTATCTTCATGTTTCTTAACCTACACTTTTCACATGCTTCAACATATTCATATACGCTTTTGAATAAATTCGGCCAATAATATTTACTGCTAATAGCCTTTACTAACTTATCTCGTCCAAAATGACCATTATTATCGTGGTATGCCTTTAAGACTTCTTGTTCTAAATGTTTCGGAATATATTTTCTTACTCCTTCACCTTTTTCACTGATATAATATAATTGATTGTCTTCTTGTAACTCTACAAACTTTCTTTTAAAACTATTTTCCCCTGTTTCTTTCAATTTCTTTTTTATCTGTACTACTTTTGGATCTAATTCTTGTTCTGTTTTCATATCAAACTGTTCTAAATGTGGGTCTTCTGTTCTAGATTCCGACTCTTGCTCCGATGGTAAACTCTCAAATTCTTCCCTATTTATTATAGCAGAATCTAATATATTTACTTGCCAGTTTCGATCGTCTACCTCTGGTTCAACTTCATCTTCCGTGTTTCCTGATGACTGTGGGTACGGGATTCTAGACAAAAGATCGGCGCACGTATTATGTTTCCCTGACACATATTCAACCTTAGCATTGTACCCTTGTAAATTCAATGCCCACGTTTGTATTTTCCTATTTTGTATTGGTGCTTCTAATATCGACTTTAATGGCATGTGGTCAGTTCTAATAATGAAATTGGCGTTATGTAAGTAATAATTTAATTTTTGCAACGCGTAGTGTATAGCATATGCTTCCTTCTCAATAATCGGCCATTTGCGTTGAGTTCTGCTGAGTTTATGCGACAAGAAATAGATTGGTCTTTCATTTTTAACCCCTGGTATTCCAGATTCTTCTCCTTCATATGGTTGAACCAAACATGCTCCTATTGCATTGTCTGAAGCATCTGTGTATAGTATTAGCTGTTTATTCAGGTCTGGATGTGTCAATAATGGTACCACCGTTAAGCTATCTTTTAAAAGTTCAAACGCTTTTTGACACTCATCATCCCACTTAAATCTAGCGTATTTTCCCGTTAAATTCGTAATAGGTATTGCTATCCTTGAAAAGGCTGGTACAAAGCGCCTATAATACGCACACGTTCCTATAAAAGCCCTCACTTCCTTAACGTTAGTGGGAGGAGGTAACTCTTTAATAACCTTTATTTTTTCCTGGTCTGGTTTAATACCTTCCCTATTTATTATATAGCCTAAATATTTTGTTTCTGTCTTTAAAAACTGGCACTTACTAAGCTTTAATTTAACGTCATGCCTTCTTAATCTGTCAAATACTAGTCTAACATGTTTTAAATGATTCTCTACATCTTCTTTCGTAAAAATCAATACGTCATCAATATATGCTAAGGCAAAACTTTGCATACCGTCTAGTACTTCATTTATTAAGAACATATAGTGAGACGGTGCATTTTTCAGACCGAATGGCATACGTAAAAATTCGTACGAACCCATATGAGTACAAAAGGCACTTTTCTTTTGCGCGTCTACCGACATCGGAATACACCAAAATCCTGCCCTTGCGTCCAGCGTTGTGAAATATGTAGAGCCATTAAGCAGCCCCAAAATATCATCAATTACTGGCAGTGGGTACGCTACATTCTTAGTAATTTTATTTAACGCCCTGTAGTCACAACAGAACCTGTTCGAACCATCAGACTTGGCCACAATTACCACCGGAGATGACCATTCTGATTTTGATCTTGTTATTATGCCTGCTTTTAACATATCTTCTATTGCCTTTTCTACGACTTCTCTATTTCTTAATGGAGTTCTGTATGGTTTTAAACTAATTGGTGGATGATCTCCCGTGTCTATTTCCATCGTAACTGTTTGTGTCTTACCCAATTCTAAATCATTTATTGCAAACACATCTTGATTTTGCTTTATAAGTTGTTCTAACACTTCCTTATTTTCTGGCGAAGTTTTTAATTGTGCTAACAATTCTTTTTCTCTTGTTACTTTGTCTAGTGAATGTATTTGTGCTGTATTTCTTCTAGATGGATGGATCAATTCATCCATTCTTACGTTCCCTTTTCTTCTGTATCCGCGTCTATTATTACTTCTTTCATTAGAGGTTTCTGAATAACTTATGCCTGCCATATTTACTCTATCTGTTGCCAATATGTCACTAACGTTATGTTCTAGCTTAGCTATTACACATCCTCTGTATAATTTAATTTCTCTACCTGTGTTATTAATAACCATTACTGGAAATGTTAAACTTTTATCTAATTCTATTATTCCATCCGGAACTTCTAAACCTGGCTCATCAATTATTTCATTTTGCAATTCCGTGATTCTGACTATGTTTCCTGCTACATAATACGGGTTTCTCTTCAGTCTTGCTTGTATCAAATTAACTGACTGTGGCTTTAAATTCATGGTCGTTTTGACTCTAACTAGTGTCGACACATGCATATCTTCTTCTAGATCTACGTAAACATCTTGGAATTTTAATTTATGCAAATCAAATAAAAGTCTCACCCCATTTTTCAATAAAAAATCTCGTCCCAATATCATATTTCTATTTAAATCTTTAACCACATGGAACATATGCCTGACATTTATCCCTCCTAATTTCAAATTTATCATCGTTTGTCCTAACACTTCTAATTTTTGTCCCGTTACCGAATGAAGATTCTCCTGAATTCTAAATATTTTACAATTTTTTAACATTCGATATAAAAATGCTTCTTTAATCACGCTAACTTGTGCTCCCGAATCAACTAATGTTCTAACTTTATATTTTCCTATCTGTACTATACATGAGCTAGGATCTACCATATTTAATGACAATTGTTTTACCTCGGCTTGTTTTTTATTTCTAAATGTTCTATTATACTCATCCTTTGGGTTTTTAATATATTGATGCCCTTTTTGGATCTTACTATCTTCCCTCCTACTGCCAATCCTATTCAGTAAGCGGGATGCCCATTTCCCTGATTTCCTGACCTTCTAAAATTTCTCTGTATTTCTCCAGAATTCCAATTTGCTGGTCTGCCATTTGCAATTCTATTCTGTATACTCGTCTGAACACCTCTACTATTTTGCGTATTCGATGGGCCACTTCTGTTACCACAAAAGCGAAAAATGTGCCCACGTTGGTGACATCCCCAACAAACCACATTCGAGTTATTTGTGTTACCTTCCATGTTTCTTACAGTATTTCTCACTTGTCCTCTTCTATCTTGATTATATACATTCTCGTTTCTTTGCACCATCTGTATTTCTCCTCGTCTTCCTCTCCATCCATGTCTATACTGTCCTATTTCCATAGGTTCTTCAATTCTATCTTCCGAACTACTACCTAACTCTCGTCCTACCCTTAACCTAAACCTCCTCCTCAAGCTTTCCTCTTGTATAGCGATATCTACCGCTTGTGACAATCTTGCAGGATTCTCTCTTAATAATTTAAATTTCAATCCATCTGACCTAATCCCATCAACAAAAATCCCTACTAACATCCGTTCCACTTCTTCTGCTCGTACATTCTGTCCTAAAAATGACTCTTCAGCTAAATTGATTAACCTGTCACTGTATAACTGAACACTTTCTGTGCTGTTTTGTCTAGTCTGTCGCAATACTGAGAATGCGTGTTGTGGATCAGTAATTTCAGCATATTTTCTTGCGAGATCATCTTTAAATTCTTCCCAGGTTTCACCTCCTGCTGCCTCTAACTTTCTTCTTATATGGTCAGAAACTGGACTTGTACTTGTTCTGTATGCCAAGTTCTTTTTCTCTCCATCTGTAGCGTTTACTAAATATGCATGTTTTTCAATAGAAATAATCCATTTCTTAAACTGATTTGCTTGACCACTAAATCTTTCAACATCAGTGCTTATATTTTGTTGTCTTAACACTGCATCCAACCTTGATATTGCCCCGCCAACGCCAGTCAGTACCTGTGAAAAATCTTGGGATTCCATCCTAAAATTTATAATTATCAAACAATATACAAATATTTCAAACAATATTAATTTCAAACCCAGCAACAATACATAATCTGTTAATTACTCTAATATTATCTAATTATCTTAACTAAAGCCTCCAATCGAAGATCCTGACGAAGAAATATTCCTGTTTCAATCCTGAATTCTGACAAAAGAATTTAAATGACCTCCTGATTCAGAATTACCTACACCACATAAAAAAAGACTCTAATCAAGCTCGTTAAAATGAGCAGAACAACGAAGAGCCTCTGGGTTTCTTTCCTTAATAATTTAATCGAAGTCGAAGTCAGATTTTTTCCAATTATTTCTCGACGTTGATTATGCTCGATATCAGGCTCGCAACAAGACTGTTTGATTACTTGCTCGATTACTGTAGATTCCCTTCAAGTAAGGTCACCTTCACGCAAGCGACAATTGCTCACGACTTCAGCAAAAAAAAACTCACTTTCCAGCAGCAATCTGTAATTTTCATATATATATTTCAGCGCAAACGTAATCCAGTCAACAACAATTGGACTTAAAGCTGACGCTATCCAGTCTCTTATTTTCATGTGGGACTCTCGCCATGGTCAGTTTAAATTACTTTATCCAAACCCCGAGTTGAGACAAGTTTCATTTATGTCCTTCCTTTAATTGAAGTGACTGTAGAGAGTATTGCAGATTTTGATTTCATAATTATGGAATTTGCACCATAACCTTGAGTTCACCTTCAACAGTCCCACGGGTTAAAACTCATAATTTGTACTGATTTTTGATGCAGAACGGCATTACTTGATCTCAATATACCATTTTGCGTTGGTCAATTCTCCAGTTAATTTCATAATTATGCAATAACATCAGTCTTTCAAAAAAATAAGTATCAATCAAACCTTTTTTTTAGCGCTGTTCTTGAAAATGGATCTCCTTCTTAACCAGGAATCCAGTGAGAACCCAGAACAGCTACCAACAGTCGGCTTTCATCTGTTGCGTTTCTCAATATTTACAACTCCAGACACGCCAGACATAACCATCTTCTATGGCGGTACTCTCTCTCTCCGCGACCTCCCATGTTTCATAAATTCACGGCACCAAATCAACCTGTGTCACAGTGCTACATACAGGTTATAATAGTGATCGTACAGCACACAAGTCTTCGCGTTGTTAGAAACATACTTTATTATCTGAATCGTTCTGTCTCTGCACACCTGATGGAGACTCCCTTCTTGGTGTTGACATCTCTTCTCGCTGGCCCCAAGTGACGTGTGTGTTTTCCTAGATACCCTTCTTCATTCGTGCACACACGTTCACTATGGTTTTCCCCCTAGTCAAGGAATGCGCAGCATTCCTTAACTCTTTACTCCTAACCTGATTCCCTCACTGTTACATTGTGATAGGTGCCTCCATAACTTCATGTACTATTTCCTTCTGTCCTGTATGTTGCCATTTCTCTTGACGTTTCTCTGGACTAATTTCGATATTGTTATCTTGTGCGAATAAGTCCGCAAAATGGTGAGCTGCTTGCTTTCCTGTTAAGATGTTTCCATCTTTATATAGTGCAATTTTTGAGTTTCTCCCTGAACCCTCATCGTTAAGCTGTTTTATTAGCTTCCACAACTTCTTTCTCATATTCTATACATATGGATGCGTGCATGCGCACGCACATGTTTGTGTTTGTGTGTGGAGGTGGTGGTGGTTAAAATGTGTAAGAATGGTAAAGTTTTTCAAACTATGGTTCGGTTCAGTTCAGTTGCAGTTCCAACATCACAGCAACGGGTCGTCCCCATTATGCTCCATTCCTGTGCCAGTGAATATCACATAAAATGTTCCTCACTTGCCCCATGTTAAAAGTGGAAAAGACAGTAGTCTCGACAAAAAACAGCCCGCTTAGGCACACTGTGCATAATGCTGCCACAAGAATGTCACCAATAAAGTCCTCCACGAAACATATCGTTCATCCTTGATGGAAGTGGCAGTCACTTTCCCAACCAGATGTTCACCTACAAAGTCTCGATGTTTCTAGATGTTGGTGTACCATTTCTAGATGTTTTCTAGCCAGTCACGTAATTTTATCACCGAAATGCAGTTCACGCAACAAAACAACCTCGGACAGATGTAAACACTTTCACTGTATATAATGCCGTCGCCAGAATGCCAACCCAAAAGTCCACTACGAAACATGCAGTTTATCCTTGATGGAAGCGGCAGTCACTATCCCAACCAGATGTTAGCCTACAAAGTCTCGATATTTCTAGATGTTGTTGTTCCGTTTCTAGATGTTTCCTTGCAGCCACACCATTTTTTCTCCGAAATGTAGTTCATGCAACAAAACAACCTCGAACAGATGTAAAAAAAAAATTTCACTGTACTTAATGCCGTTGCCAGAATGCCAACACAAAAGTCCTCTATGAAAATATAGTTGATCATCGATGGAAACGGCAGTCATTGGAAAACAAGGCAAACAACTGGTCACTTCTGTGTCACAACCAGCCGCCATGCATGCAGATATTTCTAGATGTTGTTCTGTTTCTACATCTTTTCTAGCCAGCTTTTTTCTGAGCATGCAATTCACACCACAACACCTCAGACAGATGTAAGAAACATTTCACTATACACAAACCATATCTAGTACGATTTATTGCCTGTCACATTTCGCTGCATCTTACTGCAGATGTCACACAACGTAGAGTAAAATAATTAGATTCCTCTTGGTCCTATTCTAGCGGACATCTTCATGGCAACATTTAGAAGAAAAGAGATCCTCAGACATTAAAAACTAGGTCTTCTACCGTTGTTATGTGGACGATATATTATCACCACAGATGAGCTACATGCAACATCGTTCCAGGCCATAATGAACATGGCGCATAAAAACATTTCTTTGTCTATGGAACACGAACACAACCAAATGTTGCCGTTCCTGGATATCCTAATGAGACGTAGAGCAGACGGCACAATTCAAAGATCGGTGTACCGCAAAGAAACATGGACTGGCCAATACTTAAATTTTCATAGCTTCGCACATGTCCAGTAGAAACGGGGCTTAGTGAGGATCCTGTTTGACCTTGCTAGGAAGATATGCACCCAGGACACACTGACGGAGGAAATTGACACTCTGAAGAATGTCTTACACCTGAATGGGTACTCCACAGGATTTATAAAGTGCCACTGTCAACAGCCGAAACCAAAATCAGACATAACTATGGTCCCTAAGCTCAAGGTATTTATACAGCTAACCTTTCGAGGGGATGACGTAATGCAACGTCTACAGGACCGGCTCGTTAGAGCAGTTGGCCAAACATTCTGTGCTGCAACTCCAGTTATTAGGTACAGAACCACACCTATTCCCACCCCCAGCAATAAAAGAATCTACCCCTCTGTATGCCACATCTAATTGCATTTACCAATTTACATGCAGGAGCGAGTCTACCTACATTGGCAGAACAGAGAGGCAGTTACACACCAGGATTGTTGAACACATACCAAACTGGGTTGACAAGAAACTACACAGGGGAGGTTTTATCATCACACTGTCAACTTCATGAAATGCCACAAGGAAATGGGAAGTGTAACACACCACAATTATAAACTTTCGGCGTCGTCCATTGCACGTCATGTCATTTTAAACCGGTCGTGTCATTGATAGAGACAGCATTTTTCGCGTGTTGTTTCATACACAAAATAGTCGTTTGTTAAAGTTTGCAGAAGCGATAATGATCCGTCTGCACAAGCCAATTTTGTGCAAACAGAAAGACATGATAGTCAATTTAAAATTACCATGGGAAACAACTGATATTACTGTGTGAACATGTGTATATTTCAGCTTGAATGATGAATCTAATTATTTTAGTCTACATTGTGTGTCATCTGCAGTAAGTACCTGACGAGATGCAGTGAAATGTGTCAGGCAATAAATCGTACTATATGTGGTTTGTGTCTTCGTTATTAAAATTCACTACGGGGAAACATTGTTTTGATTTCACTACACATAATGCCGTCTCCAAAATGCCAAAACATCAGTACTCCACGAAAAACAGTTCATCGTCAAAGGAAGCGGCAGCAAACCAGCAGTCACACATTTCTGCATAAGGCACAAAAACCAGTCAATTCTGGGACATAGCCAGCCGCCATTGCTCTGAATATTGCCTCGAAGTGCGATCCCTCTCAATTATAAGAATCCACCCGAGGTATTGTTGAAATTTGGCTCGCCTCCGGAGTAAACAAAACACTCAACGTCAAACTGAAGTTGGCAACGAAAATTAACAGATGCGGCTCTGACGATAAAGCATTAAAATACACCTGTTTATTTGGTGTCTTAATAATGTTGCAATACACAATTCTTCGTCTCTATAGGGTGTCCCTAAGACAGGATCAGCACCTATTACGAGCAGCTCGAATTGCCATGCTCATATGTCCTTAACCTCTACCTCAGCGCTCATTCTGGTTTTCATTCCTGTGTTCATTTGTTCCGTGTCAGTATCCTCTAGTTATATTCATCTCGCTCCTGGGTCCATGGTCTTTCGATCCCAGCAAGTGACTCCTCCCGTCGTCCACTTGAATATGAGCTATACCTGCATAAGAATATCCAATCTGGTCCACGACTTTGATTCCTCAGAATATCACACACGTCCGAATCCCAAGAGGGTATCCCAGCCTAATCTTTTGTTGACGTCTGACGCATCTCCTTAGTTTCCCTGCACACTCTATAATTGTACCATTCGGTGCATCTTTTAGGGAAGCTCCCTTCAGCCTTTTTCAGTCTGCTGTGTGTCAGTGACTGATATGTGGCAAATATGCAGTTTACGCTCCACGAACTCGGGCAGACTTAAAAGCATTTCACATGAAATTACAAGCTGAAGCTTCATGCCATGCACTCAACTCAGTAGCAGGGCGACGGAACCATAAACTACCAGTCCAACATGAGGAAAATGTGAATGCAAACGGTGGCCATGAGCATAAACACTCCAGAGGCCTTAACCGTTTCACTGCCTATCCTCCATAATCGTGACCGGAAGCCCTAAACTATGGTTGTTACTATTTTTTTAGAAAGATATTGTTTACATGCTTTCTTGTTCTGTTTTAGGATTATTGTGATGGAGGAAATTTGGGAGAGAGGATACAGGATGCTTCTCAGGTGAGTTCTGACAGATAAACAGTGTTTTTTGTCTGACAGGGGAATATTCATCAACAGTTTCAAGTTGTCAACGACTTTCTGTTCACAGCCGGAAGGTTGGAGCGCATACAGAATACTGTCATGCGGTTAATCCTGGGGTGCACAAAGGACACACCAATTATATGCATGAGGCATATCCTGGCGCTGCCAACAATGATGGATAGGCATAGGGTCCTTCAGGACAAATGGTACCTGAGAGTTGCCACAGACAGGGATCACCCACTGCATGCAGCAATGGATATGGTTAAGGGTCATAGACTAAGACGAGGCAGGTCCTGGATGGCACAGGCAGAACTTTCTATAAGTCAGGTGTGTGATCTAGAGACCATCAATCGTGAAAGAGAGTGGGTGGAAGTTCCGGAAGACATGACGGACTGGCACAATGTAATAATAACACTGGGTTGTGAGTGCAGAGAATGGGCAGCGGGCCGCACTGAGTTTGAAGTGCAACAGCTGATCCAGAGCAACACACATCAAGGTGACATAGTCATCTACACCGATGGGTCAGTGGTGAGAAACAGACATAGTGGCTGGGGCTTTATTGCAAAGGCTAATGGGCGAGTCTTGAAAAAGGAGAGTCTGGCATATGAGACTACGACCTCCAGCATGAGAATGGAGGTGGAGGCAGTAACAACGGCATTCCGGTGGCTAGAGGAGACTACTGTGACACACGTTGTATTCATTACGGATTCAATGAGTATGTTTAGCAAGGTGGAGAAAGGAATGTTTCATGTGGAATGGCTCTTGTCGCTTCAGAGGTCACAGATCGTGAGAATTGTATGGATATTTTGCCCTGGCTATGCGGTGTACGAGGGAATGAACAGGCTGATAGGCTAGCAGGGAGGGCACCTCTTGGTGGTATTTTGCCTATGGACAAGTGGGAGGTGGTCGTGCGCTTGTGGGACCAGGTGGAGAAGGCGGAGGAACAGATTGAGAACCCATATGTGGAAAGAATGAGATTGTGGGGGATCGGCAGGGGTTCTGGAAGAATATCAAAACTGAGAGGGAAGACCAGGAGAACTTTTAATCAGATAGCCATGGGAACAATTAGTAGTATGACTCTTCGTTGGCTGTTGAACGAGAGGGCAGAGCACGTATGGAATGTCCTGAGTGCAGTGATGGTGGTTCTTAACTCAACTCAGCTCAACAGATGTGTGAGAGAGAAGGAAATACATTTTTGAGGTAGAGGAATAATGCACTGCTTGTTTGTCAAAGTGCTGATATTCGTTATCATTTAAATTTAGACACAGTTATGTCTCAAGAGATGTACTGACCCACTAGTAGTCTCAACACAAATGCTCTGTTAGTGAGTACTAACTAATTCTAGTCTGACAAGGTGGTTGGGAGCCTTTTGATACCAAAGAGGACATTACACATAGCCTTATCAATACAAAACTCAGACATGCAGAGCTTGTGAGGTGTTATCATCAACTGTCAACTTCGTGAAATGCCACAAGCAAATGTATAGAGGTCACTATTATTATCATTTCCTGTGAAAATATTCAGCAGGATTATTCTGGTGAGATTACAAGATGCCAGAAATGAAATTCATTGAACTCTGACAGAGCAGTTGGATGATCTGGACTTCACTGGTGACATGTCCTTCCTGTGCTACACAATCAAGTGATGAATAAAATTACTGGAAATATAAACAATATAAAATAACACAAAGTAATGCAGTTTTACAGAACACAATTACGGAAAACAGAGGATGTTGCTGCCACAGCTCGCATAGCTTGTTGTTACATCGCTATAAGTAGGTTGTCATAGCGCTGAGGGTATTTGGCACATGTGCTATAAGTAATTGTAGTTCTGAGATTGCGCAACACTATTAGTCACTGGTCGCTTTGACATGGCACAATATTATATATCTCTTACTGTGCAGTTGCACTTTTGTGCCAATGCATTTCTTTCTGGCGATGCCATGGTCTTCTTACTGTAGCCATCTCTATTATCACATTTAGTTATGGTTAAACTCTTCCACTCTGCACATTTGATAGCAACCAACTATTTATAACACAACTCGACATTTCTTCAAGAACACAACACTGGCGCTGTTGTCTAAATATTGTATAATTCACATTGTCATTTATACACACATTTATCAGTCTTGCACAATACCTAGAGTCTACACAATGACTATAAATCTAATTAATACTGTAGCAGCACAGTGTGTGGCCATCACTACTTGAAACCAAGAACCAGGTCCACACTTGACCATGGCTCAAGCCTAACTGATTTTGAAGGTGACACTTTGTCCTTTCACAAAGCGTCCCAAGTGCTTTTCACGCTCTTGTGACCAATGCTCATGGCAGGTCACTTTGCACAGTCTCTTCATACAGACCACACTTTTTCCTGAACAGTGCCATGATATGTAATCCTATAAACCCAGTCATGGCATATACTGGTGGGCCAATGAAAAAATTTGGGCCCAGACCACATTTTTTTCGTTCTATTTTATTTTTTATTAGGTCTAACATAATATTCTGTTATTCTAACCTAAGTAATTAATCTTTTTTCAATTATATATACATATCTAAATTAAGATAATAATATTTAAATAATCTTGGCTGTCTGTTATCTTGAAAATATGAAAAACACAAGAATCAATAAATGTCTTCTTTTATATATGCATTATCTTAACATTAGATCAAAAATCTAATAAGCAAGTTTCATTGTGTATCCATATGAAACATAAATTTCTCAGTGTGAAAGCTTTTAGAACCAAACATTAGTTCCAGATATATGCTATACTGTTATTCAACAATCTAGCACACTGTCGGTTGGTAGTGTCGATGGTGGCCATAATAAACTGACTAACACTCAACTTCATCTGCAAACATTCAAAATCAGTTACTAAAATCACTCGTTTCAGGTCTGCAAGGATTTTCTTGGTCAGCCATAGCAGATCTTCCCCACCACTCAAGTCTGATCAATTTAACATGTAATACTGCAAGCCAGCATTACATGGTAGACAGTCTGGAATGCGTTGCCATTCTTATAATGAAGAAAATTATTGGAAATGTAAACATTATAAAATAACAGAAAGTAATGCAGTTTTTTGTGTGTGACCCAGCTCATAATCAATGAATATATTTGCAGTGAGTAAAGTTCAAGACAATTCTATTGAAATCACCGCTCCTGTCTGACTTGAGCAAAACAATTATACACAAAACAGACAGGTCTGCAGTCCCACCAGTATCAACCCTGGCAAGGAATGGGTGCCTGTGCCTCCAGCTTTAAAGTGCACCTTCTCCTGCATTATCACACTTGACAGACGGTGCAGAGAACAGAACCCTGCCACTGTCAATGCAGATGGTAATGTGCTTATCAGTGAACACTCAGACAACCATGATGTGCTCATCTATACAGATGGATCTGTTGTAAAGAAGCAGAGAAGTGCATGGGCATTTACAGCCCGTTCAGCGGGCCGAACCGTTCAAGAATCCAGGGTGCCCACTCTATGACCACGAGCAGCATGACGATGGAGGTGATGGCAGGAACACAGGCTTTCCTATGGCTAGAATCACAGCATTATAACAAAGTGTATGTACTAAGTGATTCAATGAGCATGATTCGGAAGGTCGAAGCTGGATCTGTACGTAGACAGTGGACTGAGTCGCTGCAGAAGTCTGTTGTCCGTAAAGTCACCTTCATCTTCATCCCGGGACATGCGGGAGTCGAGGGAAATGAACGAGCTGATAAACTGGTTGGCTCTGCAGCCCCTGCAGATGGCCAGCCCATGGATCGTGCCGATGTTATTAACATCCTTAAAGACATGTCGAGAACAGAAGACTTTGACACCAGTGAATCCACATCGCTGTCCAGGATGAAAGACTTGGGAGTAAGAATTGGCACGGCCAGACACGAGAGGTACATCGGGAAAACGAGGTGCCTCGTTAACCAACACAGAACTGGCACTATTAGCCACCGAACGCTGATGCATATGCTGGGGGGAGGATCTGAGCACCTATGGACCTGTCCGGAGTGCAATGAAGATGCCCCAACTGATAACTGATAACTGAATTATACACAAAAATGTGGTAGCTTTCATTATATCTTCATCACTAAACACTATGTTATTCTTCTTTTTTAAATATTTTATCGCTATTATTTATTCAACACTATCTCTATTATAATTTGTTATATATATAATTTATCAAATAATGAAATAATCAATCAGTACTGTTATATATAATCTCTTTTAGGAACTTCATTTCTTTAACTTAATAAATTACAGTTTAATGAAATCAATTCTATTATTGCATTCAGATATAATCAATCTATGCAATATGATGGCAAGAATTGACATTTACCACCTATCATTAATCTTTATACTTTATCACCTTTACTCAAGTATATTTACTTTATCAATTAATCAATCAGTCAAATATATTAAGCTTAAACTGTCATTTACTGCCAATATAGTACTTTGCGGTGTATGGCAGAGGGGTCTTTGAGCCTGAGGAATTAAGGCCGCCTGGCTAGTGCAGTCGCCACGAACTGTGCAAGTTAGGATTTTCTTTTTGCCCCCGACAGAAAAAAAATCCCACACCTTACCGAGGGATCGAACCTGGATCTCCTGAAGGAGAGTCCGGCATTCTAGCCACTCAGCCAGCTGCTCCTCATATTTAGCTTATCAGTCAATAAATCAATCAACTAATTATGTTAGTAACAACAATCAATTGATTGAAATTGTTATTGTTTTTAAACACACAATGAAATCATGCAAGCATATGTTCAAACAACTCTATTGGTACTTGATTGATTGATTGATTGATTGATTTAGGAACTGACATCACAGCATTCGGGACATTCCCATAAGCGCTCCGTCCCCATCCTCAGCAGCCAGCGAAGAGTTCCAACACTAATAGTTCCAGTAGCAATCTGATTATATGTCCGTCTCGCCTTTCCTCTGAGCGTCGATCTTCGGCCAGATCCCCTCGTCACACCTCGCTGCCTCATTCTTACCAGACTATGGTGATCCATTTGCTCCTCCGAGGTGTACACGTGCTCCCACAAGGCTGCAACCACGTCTGTTTTGTCATGCATCAATACTCCACCAAGTTTTGCCAAGCCAGCCAATCTCTCCGTCTGTTCATTCCCCAGCACACCGGCATGCCCAGGAGAAAAGATCCAGGTGATGCTTGCTACCCGTGACCTCCGAAGCGAAGCAAGCCACTCTGCACGAAGCTTGCCTGTTCTCACCCTCCTCAGCATGCTTTCTGAGTCAGTTACAATCACAATGTGTGTATGTATCGTGTTCTCTATCCAGCGGAAAGCTGCACTGACCGCCTCCACCTCCATTCTTAAGCTAGATGTTGTGTTATCATACGCCAGGCTCTCCTGCACCAAATGCCGACCATTAGCTTTTGCCAAGAACCCCCGGCACTTCTCCTACCTCTCAGCAACGACCCATCCGTGTAGATAATCACATCACCCGGGCGAGAATTATCCTGAATTAGTTGCTGAATTTCCACTTCTGTGGCCCCTGCAGGCCACTCCCTGCACTCCCGGCTCAATGTGATTATAACTCTGCACAAGTCTGACTGCTCGGCTGGCACTCTGACCCACTCCTCTCCTCGCCTGATGTTCTCCAAGGGCACACCTGTCTGATCGTATCCTTCGCCTGAGCCATCCATGATTTCCCTCTTATCAGTCTCTGACCCTTAACTACGTCCAGCGCCTCATGCAATGGGTGATCTGTGTCTGCAGCTACTCTGAGGTATGCCTTCGCTTGCATCACCTTGTGCCTACCAGCAACAGTAGGCAGACCAAGGATGTAACGCATACACACTACTGGAGTATCTCTGGTGCATCCCAGAATGACCCGCATAGCTTCGTTCTGTATGCGCTCTAATTTCACCAGCTGACTCTTTGAGACAGTGAGCAGTCCTAGTCCATAATCAATCACTGAGAGGATCAAGTGCTGGTATAGTGTGAAGAGCATTCTCTGCTCTGTGTCCATTGCAGCCATAGTTTTAAGTGCATTGAGTCCCTTTTGAGATCTTGTCACAACCGTCTCCACATGGTCCTTGAAGGACAGACTCCTGTCAAATGTGATTCCCAGATACTTCAGTTTGTTCTCTCTGTTGACGCTTCTGCCATCTATCGTGAGGCTTGGGGCATCATCTCTCACAATCCTGTTGTCCAGAGAGCACCACAACACAGCCGCCTTTTCCGGGTTGATGACAGCACTCATTTCAGTGCACCAGTCAATCACTTTGTCTACTGTCACCTGTAGCTCCTGGGCTGTTTGATCCCTATTTCTCCCCTGCCTGTATGCAAGAATATCATCTGCAAATGTTAGAATTCTTCCAACCCCTGGTGCTTCTAGTTATGCAATCTTGCTCGTATACACATTAAAGAGCACTGGTGAGATTGCAGATCCCTGTGGCAGTCCCAGGGTTAAAATATATGGCTCTGAGGTCCATGCACCCAGACGGAGAGCAACCCGACGAGAATGCAGGACGGCTGCTATCCAGTTCACCAACCAGGGATTGACCCCCTTCTCCATAAGCGCGGTCATCAAAATATCATAGCGAACTCTATTGTACGCATCCTCGAGATCAAGCGCTGCCGCCATCGTCTCTTGTCTACTCTGGAACACCTCATAAACGTCAAAGGCAAAGGTGGCTGCATTTGACCAGGTATCTTTTCCTGGCCTGTAGCTCCCCAGGCCTCTTGGAAGAAGCTTCCCCCTTTCCTAAAAATCCTGCAGCTTAACAGCGACTATCTTCTCTAAAACCTTCCCAAATGTATTTTGAAGGGTGATGATCCTAAAGCCGCTAAGCTTTGATCTATTGGTACTTATGACTTAGTACCTGTAGCATCATCATTAACTCTATGACTCTGACTTTCAAGCACCATATACTGCCTTAGCCCATCAGTCTAAGAGGAAAGTCTTCTCAAACATCCTAATAGTCCATTCGCATTATCTGCAAACAATCTTTTCTCCTCAACGGATAATTGTAGTAATTTTTGTGTATCTTGAGTCACTAATTCTTTTCCCTTTTGTACCTTTCTTATAAATAATAATCTCTCCTCAAAGGATAAATCTAACACTCTATATTCCTCTTTATACAGCAGAGGTTAGTGCATAGTGCAACAATCCGTTTGCTCAGAGATATTACTACAATCTTGGTACACTATGGTGTAATAGTCCATCGGCTTAGGGAACTCACCATCTTTTCATCAAACCACATTGTACGAGTCTACTCAGTGTGTTTCTCTGTGTACATTTGCTACTTGTAGCTGAAATTATATTTAATAAGAATCAATAATGTTGTAATCAATTAACTTTATAACATGCAAATAATTATGACGACGATTCAACCAGAACTTTGTATGCAATCAACTAAGTTCCCCAAAAAATATTCAGTGGAGAATTATAAACCAATACTTCTGAAATCATGCTCAACCAACCATCCACTGTCACTCCTAGGTAGATTATAAAAGTGGTTATCCAAACAGCCACTCTTACCTTCGCTACAGAGCTGTCATTACTAATTTTAATCTTCTGATTAACATGCTGTTATCAACTAATTATGTCAAAACAGTCTGCAAAGCACACCCATCATCACATGGTGGGAACGAGCAAACCCACCACATACCGGCAAGGCTCTTCACATAATGTCCAACACTCTGCAAAGTACACCTGTCGATATACAGAGATGCAATAAAACACCATATATAGGCAAGGCACTTCACTTGATGTCAAACAAAAATCTCGTACAAGAATTCAACTCAAACAAATGCTTCCCACAATCATCATGCTGGTGCTGTACCTAGTAAACTGACCAGATGTTACGAAAAAGCACAACACCATCAAAGCAACGTTAGGATTTCACTGATCCAAAATGAATCCGTGCATGTTAATTCAATATGTTAGTTCCATTCTAAACAACAAATCAATATTTAATTCTTCATATCAAACAGTATTAAATAATGTCAAACAATTTCAACAATCATAGATATTAACTGTCATCTGTGAGTTCCCAGAAAATTCCAAATAATCTAATAATCTTCTTCTTCTTCTTCTTCTTCTTCTTCTTCTTCTTCTTCTTCTTCTTCTTCTTCTTCTTCTTCTTCTTCTTCTTCTTCTTCTTCTTAACTGTCATCTGTGAGTTCCCAAAACATTCCAAATAATCTAATAATCATCTTCTTCTTCTTCTTCTTCTTCTTCTTCTGCTTCTTCTTCTTCTTCTTCTTCTTCTTCTTCTTCTTCTTCTTCTTCTTCTTCTTCTTCTTCTTCTTCTTCTTCTTCTTCTTCAGCGTTCTGAGCCATTGAGGTTCTTTGCTGTAGATACAATCCGTCTCCATTCGTCTCTCTGGTTGACCTTCTCTTGCCAGTTGTTGATTCCAAGTGCTTGTAGGTCTGTATATATATTATCTCTCCACCATCTTCTTGGTCTACCTCGGGGTCTACGGTCATTTATTTCCTGAGTGTAAGCGAGTTTTGTTTCCCTGTTATCTTCCATTCTTTCTATATGCCCCAGCCATTGTAGTCTATTAGCCTTCATGATACCAGTGATTAGCTGGGACTTAAACAGATCATAAATGTCTAATAATCTAGTTATATTAATTTATTAATTTAATAACATAACTATCCCGACATAATTATCCCAATTTGGGAAAACAAAGTCAGCAAAAGAGACTGCACACAATACAGAGGCATTTCACTGTTGAGTCATACTGGGAAAATATTTTGCAAAATTCTTGAAAAAAGATTACGAACTACTTTAGAACCCCAGCTAAGCGAAGCACAACTTGGATTTAGGAAAAACAAAGGATGCACAGATGCCATTTTTGCTCTTAGACAACTTATAGAAAAATCAATCGAATTCAATGAAACATTCTACTTAGCCTTTGTCGACCAAGAAAAGGCATTCGATAGAGTAGATAGAAACAAGCTGTGGGAAATCCTTAAACAGTATGGAGTGAGTACACATCTAACAAACCTATGTAGAAGTTTATACAACAACAGTATGCATAGTGAGAGCAACTGGAGGACACTCAGAACCCTTCACCATAAGATCTGGAGTACGACAAGGTTGTGTCCTGTCCCCTCTCTTGTTCATAACATATATAGACAAATTATGTAAAGAAACCAGCCAAGCAGAGACAGCAAGAATACCGCATGACGAGAACCCAGAAGAAGAACCATCTGCAAATCTAACCATTAGAGAACTCCTGTTTGCAGACGACCAAGCACTAATAGCAAAATCAGAAGCTGAATTACAAGACCACATGAATAGTCTAAACGAAATGTGTAGGGTACATAACATGAAAATTAGCACAAGCAAAACAGAGGTAATGACTATAACTAAAGAAGAACAAACAACAACAATTCACCTAAACGAACATCCCTTGAAACAAGTAAAGAGCTTCAAGTACCTAGGAAGTATAATATCATCAAATGGCAGATCAGAAGACGAGATCGAAAATAGGTGCAATAAGGCAAATCAACTCATTGGACAAATGGCACCAATACTAAAGAACAAACATGTATCAATAACTACTAAGAAAGCACTTTACAACACAATCTTCCTACCAACTCTATGCTACCAATGCCAAACCTGGACAATGACAGAAAAAGAGAAAATAAAAATCACAACAGAAATGAGGTTCCTGAGAAGAATACTCAACGTATCAAGAACAGATAAGATCAGAAATGAAGAAATCAGGACTAAAGTGGGGGTTAAAGCAGCACTAGATTTTATTAGACAGCAGCAAGTCAAATGGTTTGGCCATGCAAGTAGGTTACCAGTTAACAGCATACCACAACAAGCAATTATGTACAGACCAGATGGAAACGGAGGAAGAGGCCGACCACGTAAACGTTGGACGGAGGGAATAGCAGAGTCCATGGGAATATCGATACATGAAGCCCATAATCGGGCACTCCACAATGTTTAAACTTCACCTCGACACCACAAGGTACAAGAGGGATGAGATGAGATGAATAACAACTAATGTTAATTATAATGATAACATATAACTTCATTAAACTATTAATCCTATACTCCCGTATTCAAATACTCATAACAATAACTTATAATACTTCCTAAATGTTTATCACATATGGAATACTCTAAACCAGTGATAAAGTAATAAATCACCGACAGTTCTAGTTATTTACTCCACTACAGATCCTACTTTTGTTAAGTTATTAAGATTCACTGTTAGCAATAAATAATTCTACTAATCTCTAACTTCATTAATATATTAATATAGTTCTACTATAATATCACATAATGTTTCCTACATATGTTTTAAGATCCATTAATGTAAAATAAATACGTTGTAGTAACTGCATTTTTTTTTTTTTTACATATCATTTACAGGACATCGCTGTCAACACCAGCATCTTTCAGCTGTATGTTGATTTCTTGGCAAGATTACGCTCAGTAGTTTGCCATTGCTTTCTGAGCGGTCGGCTCACATACCCCGTAAGTTACAGATGTGATTCGAACCACTGCTGATTTTCACCGTCATCACGTCACCGACGAGAGTATACGAGATTACAGAGAAAAGTCATAACCTCTAAGCCACGAAGCCGGCAGTAACTGCATTACTTGCTAACTATTCTTATCATAATTCCCAAACGCAGTATTTACTCATGAATTATTCTTCCTAATTATTAAAGTCACTATTGCTTGCCTATTAACTTTCCTAACATAACATTTCCCCATCAGTCAAAGCAATCAATTAATCCTGAATAATCTACGCACAACCTATATAACACTGAATAACAAAATTCTGTAATAATATGAATGTAACTATTCATTCTCAGCTCTAATAAACTAATTTAAATATGTTTATCAACAGTTCAGATCCCTAACACGGTTCACTGTTAATCTACTAGCACACATCTATTGAGTTTACACAAACTATAACTACATCTTACTAAAGTTGCTTTAAAAAGTCGCTTAAAAGTCGATGTGGCCGACTTCATCGATGACCCCCTGGAGTCTCTGAAAAAAATGAACTCGTGAACCAAAGGACACGGCCTGGAATTGAATCCACAACCTTCAGAGCCCAAGTCAGATGGCTTGACCATTAGAGAACGGGGACTCCCGACATCTTACTAAAGTTTTAACACAGTTCCTGTAATCAACTCGTAATGTCAGTGTTTACATTAACAGTTCTGTTTAACACACTAAAGTTTTAACACAGTTTTTCATTCAATGTGGTCCCGCTTCACATTCATGAACTTGACCTAGCCTGTTTCCAGATCAAGCGACAGTTTTTTCCGTGTAGTACTTGATAATCGGGTTTCCTAATGTATTATTTGTTTTTCTTTTCCATAGTTGTTAATAATGTATTAATGTCCGTACTTTTATTAATTTATTTAACACAATATAACAATGTCCATCTCCTTAAAGTCTCTCAAATTATTGCACTGTTTTTGTTGTTGTTGATCAGCTCACAATAATGTCTATACTTCGTTCTAACTGGTGACACATTTATTTTTGATGTGTCCTGTCTGAAAATTATAATTAGGCGAACAGTTCAAACATGTCTCTAGGTCATAATATTATTCACGAGACCTCACGCCGGAGTTTCCTCACGCACAATTAAGAATCATCTGTGTGAAACCAGTTATGAGGTTTTCCTTATACTTTAATGTTTTTATTTGTTGTAATTTCACGTGCACTCACACATATCAGTCCACTCAAACTTATTTATTCTCTTGGTATACACATAAAGGAGCACAGAAAATTAGTTTCGTTATTTTCACAATCAAACTTAGGTGAACACATCATTGCTCTTTAACATTTGTCCACAATGGCCAATCTTTTAGTGGCACCCACTCATGCATTGTATGGATATCTACTGGGGCACTCCTTTTAAGTTTTCACTCTCGGCCGACCATCATATCTCCATTGCTTCCAGTTTCCCGCCTTACCTTCCTCCCCTCTTTTCATGTACCACTTCCATCATTTACCTGGGATCTTCACTGAACCATTACCATCCCCTACCCCCGCCCATATGATACCATAGACACCCACTGCTGTCTGTATGAGAGTAGCAAGGTGAAGATTCATTTTAGTATCATAGCCTGGAATTCTGAGATAAGTAGCAAAATTATTTTTCAAATTTTCATTTTCTTTTCATTGTTCAAATGTTTTCATCATTTCATTCTTCATATGCCTTAATTTAGTCATTGAAGGGTCTTCTCCGTAGCTATATGTGTTTTGTGTATGTATTTTTACCCCTTAATTGTGTTCTCTAAAGCTGTATTACTTTGTGTTCTTTTATATTACACACAATCAAATGCAAGATAAATTAAACACACTTCGTGGAGACCAACAAAAATGAGAATAAATCAAGAAAATAACCCAATCTAGCTTAGTGAAACCCAACTCAAGTGGTGCAATCATATGCTTATTTAGTCAGCAATGTAAACAGAAAAGGAGAAACAGATAGAGATATTAAAAAAATAATACAAAAGTCAAGAGAAGCTTTTATAGCACTATGGAAATTGTGGAAGTCAAAAGAAATTGAATCTAGTACCAAACTTAGAATATTTTAATGTCAAACCAGTAGTGATGCATGGATCAGAAACACAGCGAAATATCAAAATGATTACTAATTTATGCACATTTTCTTACAGGTACCTGCACAGTGTTGTTTATCCATCAAGAATGATGATGACCATTCATTTTATCCAGTGGGGTTGAAAGTATGGAGCCATGGGTTCTAAGATGGCTGATAAGGCCTATTTTGGCTTGAAATGTTCTTTGACAATGTGGACAAAGAATGCTTGATGTTTCTGGAGGAGGATTTCCTGCAGTGGTTTTTCTGTCCTGCCTTTTCTTTACAGCTCTTGCAGTCCTGGTTGCCTCACACATGACTGCACCCTTGTGTAATGATGCATGCCACAAATTTCGGTCTCTGGCTGCAGTCTCCCAGGTGTCATGATGAATTCCAAAACCATTCAGAGAGATTTTCAGTGTGTCTTTAAAGCGTTTCCTCTGGCCACCTTGGGAGCGTTTACAACAACGCAGTTCGCTGTAAAAAATTTGTTTAGGAAGCCTGTGATCTGGCATGCGAGTCAAGTGACCAGCCCTACGAATCTGATTCTTCATCAGTAGAGTGTGGATACTGGGCATGGACGCTCTTTCTAGGACTTCAGTGTATGGAATCTTGTCTTGCCATTTAATCTTCAGTAGCTTCCTTAGGCAGACTGTGTGGAAGTGGTTTAATTTCCTAGCGTGTTGCTGATAAACAGTCCAGGTTTTACAAGCATATAGCAGTGTGGATAATACAACTGCTTTGAAGACTTTTAGCTTTGTTTGCAGGCTTATTCCAGCTCTGTCCTATACATTCTTGTGCAGTCTGCCAAAGGCCGCACTGGCCTTAGAGATTCTTGCATTCACTTCGTCATCAATTGTGGCAGCTTGTGACACAGTGCTGCCAAGATAGGTGAATTTGTCCACAACAATCTGTAAATACACTAAAGACATAATGTAATATGTATGTATCATCAGATTCAACTGTATCATCATGTCTCATGAATGCTTTTCTATTAAAAGTAGTCATTTGTATATTTACTGTAGGCACATTCAGTTGAGGAGCTGCAGTACCTCAGGGGCCAGCACACCAACCTGATGGTTGCCTTCCAACCTGGTGGTTGTGTGTTTGAATCCTCACTCAGGCAGGAATTATTTTTAGTTAATCTGGACTTCCAAGTTAAACTTGCTTAAAATGGATACCAGAAAATCTTCTGGGAAGTAAAGGCAGCTGACATGATATTGGCCACTCATACATCAATTGTCGATTGGTCTTTACATGATATTGGCCACTCACACATCAATTGTCGATTGGTCTTTACATGATATTGGCCACTCATACATCAATTGTCGATTGGTCTTTACATGATATTGGCCACTCACACATCAATTGTCGATTGGTCTTTACATGATATTGGCCACTCATACATCAATTGTCGATTGGTCTCTACAAATATTTGGCTAGCACGATATACTTATTATGACTCAGGCATGGACAGGTGTCCATTATTGTTTTACTTTTTACATTCATTTACTTTTTTCTCCTACAGACTGGCCTATTATTTTCTGAGAAACAAATTATGCAGGTAGTATATTTATTTGCAAACTGAAATGTGATTGATTGATTGATTGATTGATTTAGGAACCAACGTCACAGCATTCGGGGCATTCCCACAAGCGCTCCATCCCCATCCTCAGAAGCCAGCGAAGAGTTCCAACCCCAATAGTACCAGTAGCAATCTGATTATATGTGCGTCTCGCCTTTCCTCTAAGCGTTGAGCATCGGCCAGATCCCCTCGTCACTCCTCGCTGTCTCGTTCTTGCCAGACCATGGTGATCCATTTGCTTCTCTGAGGTGTACACGTGCTCCCACAAGGCCGCAACCACGTCTGCCTTATCATGCATCAATACTCCACCAAGTTTTGCAGAGCCAGCCAATCTGTCTGCCTGTTCATTCCCCAACACACCAGCATGCCCTGGAGAAAATATCCAGACGATGTGATATTTGTTACAAATCATTCTTTAGGGAAATTGTGGGTGGCCAATCATGATAAGCCAGTCTCCCTGGCATAGGAGTTAACGTCTTTCTCTGTAATCCCATATATTCTCGTGAGTAACGCAGCTGTGCAAGATTCGGTGGCAGATCGCACCACGCTGGTAACTTACGAGGGTATGTGAACCGGCCGCTCAGAAAGCAATGACAAACTACTGAGCGTAATCTTGCCTAGTACATCAACGGCAGCTGGAGGATGCTGGTGTTGACTGCAACATCCTGTAAGGGATATGCAATGGGGAAAAAAAATCACGATAACCATATTCTAAGTAGGAATGGCCAGCATGTCTACATTCTGACAGATGCTAGTTAATAAACCAAGTAATAATGTCTCAGCCAGCTGCAACCTGTCGTGTGGGACACATATTTGTCCTTTGTCCATCTTGTGTCCCCACAGTTGTACTTTGAAGCCAGTTTCCTCGTCACCTCAAACCCCCAGCAGAAGATACACAACTGTTTTGGAAGAGGTGATATGCCTGTGTTGGACCTTCTGAAGCACAGACACAATGTTAGTTCCCTCGTAGGGCATCACAGATAATGAAGGAAGAGCTGGATGTAGTCATTATATGTATGTCATTTTGTGTGTGCATGCATGCTCGTGTGCAAGCAATAATCTGTCCTCAATAACTAACTGAGAATTCCCATCCTGACCTCTTACCGTAAAGGACAAAGTCTATCACCTTTGATCATCCGCTTGTGTGACCTGGGAAAGAACATATCTCAACCTTAGCAGAGAAATCCACAATCTCATTGTGTGAATACGAGCAGCTCGAAATATTCTAATTCAGTTCACACGGCTTCATAGTGTGAATATTCCCAGGCCATATTCAGTCACAATCAGCACTGACACAGGGGTTGCTGTGTTTTTCAGAATTTTCAGAGGCTGGACAAAATATGTCACATTTGTTGACAGTAACTGTCAAGATGGCTAATCTGGTTATTTTACTGTGAACACTTTACAAGACATTGTGATGGTTAATTCAGTGTTTTCACAGTTTCCATGTAATATCTAAGCAGGGACGCAGAGATGTTTCCAAGGCACAGGGCCAGGTTTTATACTGGCCAAGACTTACTAACACGTCCTAGTCATGCGTCCTGGGCAACAAGCCTTTCTGGGGTCCTGGCTAACGTAGTAGGATTGCTGATTCTTCCAAAGTCGGAGAGTATCTGCCTGCACGGTGAGGAACCACCAGTCTGCACACCAATAAGCCAGACATGGTACAACGGATACTCATGCAAACCTCAGTCTGGTATGACATCACACTGATGTCGGACAACAGCATGCCTTCATCTGACATACAAGACTTCATGCTGGAGTTCACAGCATATCTAAGCAGATTTTTTATAGTTTACTTAATCTGCAATTGTCTGTTTTCACTGACTTAATCCTTCAGTCAACTTAGCTGTGGTTATATATATATTGACGCACGCACACACGAGAAATTACATTCAGAAGCAATGACTCCCCTCATAGAAGACAATATAGAAAAGTAAATATCAAAGGACATACTAGAAAATATAAAAATGGAAAGCTTTGATCTCTACAACTTGTTTAATTTGATTTTTGTAAATGCCAACAGTACATGTGAATTTATGTCTGTTGTTTTTTTCAGTCATCTCAAGAGTTGTTCCAGAAACAACTGAAAATTAAATTGGTTACAGAATTTAGTCGTAGCTTGACCCCATGGCAGAATCAAGACATGAACACAGACCTGATCTGAGACTCTGGTGATTGTGTGAGATGATCACCCATGCTTATCAGCATGAAAATGGTGATGATGATGTTGCTTTTCATATCTATATTTTCTCAGCATTCTGAGTTGATATAGTTTTCCAGCTGTTGTCTTTGAGCCCACCTCAGCTCTGAAGTTACAATAACATTGTTCCTGTTGCCAATGAAAGCTTATTCTTTGCACCATTGTTGACTCGAACGGATACCTGCAGCTCATGTTCTGTTGCAGTAATTGTGCATCTGTATATGGGTGCAGTATTTCTTGGATAGGGTTTGTTGTCATTGATGTTAGAACAGTGTTGAATTGAAGACAACTTGAAGAATTGGCATCTGGTGACGGTTTAGATTGGTAGACAACAACACACTTGTTCTGAACATGCTCAAGTACTCTCTAAGTGGTGCATGCAAGACTTGGGTGCTGATTGTCTGCGAAGAATCGCTGTGACTCATGCATCCTAGCAGCATAAGAAGTTTGTAGGTTATAGGTTTTATTACTGCAAAGACTGGTCGATCTTGCCTTTGTTAGCCAGACTAGGTCTGTCCAGAAAGCTCTTCTGATGTGAAGAGAAGTCTTGGTCGGTGTTAAGCCAACTAGGTCATGTCAGCATTCCTTTGGTAATATTTAGGTATATCATTATGGCTACTTCTCTGAAGGTTAAGGATTTTCCTCAATCTGTGTTGTCCATGCCATGCAATGATCACAAGTGATGCCTAGACAGTTTTAGACCTTCTTACAGGCATATATTTTATTTGATTGATAGAGTTCTGCATTCTGGGAAGGAAGACCCATTGGTTGTATTCTGTTCATTGATCTTCACTAGCCTAGTTTCTGTATACTCCCTTATCATTGTTAAAGTTTTCTCCATCTGGTCAAGTGTACTGATATATTCTTCATAAAGCTAGGTGAACTACTTGAGCAATGAAATATAGTTTTGGGTATCTGTTTACTTTTCCTGGAAAAAATAATTAAGTGGTTTACAATAAGGCAAATGAAATGCACTTTACTTTTTATCTATCTGTGCAGGTGATCAAGTAATTTCTAAGTAAACAAGTCTCCTGCAGTTTGTTTTATCAAATATATTTTCAGTGGTTCATCCAGATTGTGATGGCTGTCCAGTATATACATTCCAAACATATTTTACACAGGTAGGACACCTTTTGCTCATGTTTTGTTGTAGTGGAGTGTCCTAGACAGAATGTTAGAATCCCAGAACAATATTTCCTTTGTTTCCATCATGAGTAACCTTCCAAGTTTACTGATTGGGAAAAAAGAAAGATCCAAATGAAAACTGAAATTGTGGTCTTTGGCTGAACTAGGCTATGCTTTATTTGCTTGCCAATTACCAGTACAATCTTAGGAATTGCCTTATGCAGCTCCGTCCTCGTCCTCCCCATATTATTCATCTCAGTCTCTAATTCTCTTCTTCGTGTGTTTCTAGGTCTTTCTGGAAAATTACAAGCAATGTAGTAATTTTCCCAATGGAGTCTTACTTTACCGTGCATTTTAAATAACTTATTTATAAATACTTCTCTGAGAAGTTCTGCTGCTCAAATAACATAGAATCCTTCGTTGTGATCCCAAAGCGTAATCTAGGCCTTTAAAAAAAAAATATAGACAACAGCATGATATGAGACTGGCCAGCTGCCTCTCTCATTACTTTTATTTCCTAGACAATTATCGGTGCCTATTCCATGAGGCAGGGTTGAACCTAGAATCTTTCTGGTTTGTGAAATAAGAATCTTGCTGCTGCTGAGCATTGATCCCTGACCACACGCTTGGTAAACAAGCACCCTAACCATTATGCTAGTGCTGTCCCCCTTCATTATCACACATCACAATTACAGCAAACCTTTTCCTTCAGTTTTGTCTCATTCAGACACATAATCCAGCTTAAGATGGGTACCAGGAACAAATTATGGTCCACATTACTCACCGAGCACCATTTAGTCTATGAAAATATGGGTCAAGCCCCACTTGCTCCATGTGCCTGAAGGCATGTAAAATGGCCCATAACTTTTGATAGAGCTCTGGACTTGAGCCAGCCTTGTAACATGGGTACTGGATAGTTTTCAGAATTTTCTTCAAAGTGCATGAGAAGGAAAGGTGGCAAAGAAATGAACTGGTCAGCCCACCTCATTTTGGCATAACCTAGTAGTGATTGTGAAGATCTAACACTTACAGCCATACAGCAGCATCTTCCATGAGGTGACCTTTACGATACACTTATTTTCTATGACCTGTTTTGGACAATTTCATCTCTATTGGCCAGAACTAAATCTCCGGGAAGGTTAACCTGGTCAACAAATGCCCGCAGAAGTCGGATGTGTCAGCCTAACGGCGCAAGAACGCAGCTCTGCTGTAAACAGGCACAACGCAATCATGTCCGAAAAAAAACTCCGGATGAACGAAGAAGAACTAAATCTTGGATCAAGAGACAAATACACATCAGCTTCAGGCACAATACCAGTTCGAAATGTGTATTTATTTAAAAAGTCATTAACACTGCCCTAACCAGTTGGCGGTGACAAACATTACTTCTTTGAAATCAGGCTCTAAATAGCCTATTAACACTTTACAGGGCAGACGCTTGTCCGTTTTTTAGCCCTGAACGGGGAAGATTTTTTCAGGTTCGGTAAAATTTCGGGTCGCGTTAATAAAATCATCACAAATAAGATGTTAGTCAACCGATTTTAGTTAAATAAACAACACAATGAAGGGAAGAGCATGCAGAATATGTTACTCACGTGATTGTTGTCGGTAATCCATATATGAACACAAATATTTACTAAATACAGCATTTTGTTTGTGATTTTCCATCATCTATACGGCAATTTACAAACACATTTTCAGAATCATAATCACTTTCTTTAAAGTCCGATTCAGACTGCTAATGCAAAGTAACGCTTTGCACTGATATCTAGCTCCAATTAATAGTCAACTTCGTGCCCTTTAATGTCACTTACATTGAACCTAGCGAAATCTCGGCTATCACTTGAAGAATCGCCGATATCCGTTTTGAACAACAGCGTAAAAACCCCGAGAACTGTCAAAAAAAGTCCGTAAAAGTCCGTTCAAATTCATAGTAAGCGTTTACAAATGGCGGCCACATTGTCAAGCTATCGGCGAAAGCGAAAGTAGCCGTCGGACGTGTCGGAAAGCAGAGAGATCGCGTTTTTACAATGCATAATAGTATCGGACGTTTTCAGGTGATCCGCCCGTTTAAGGTATCGGATGTAAATGGCCGTTCTGCCTTGTAAAGGGTTAAATTAAATGTACATGTATCCTTTATTTGATTATTTATTATATTGCCAAAGCTGAGTTCAGGGCTAGTTTAGGTTTTCTTCTCAAAAAGAATTTGCCTTTACTGTGGAGTTTTATTTTCTAAGTAAAATTCTGACTGATATTTCATGTTGAACACTGAACTGATCAAATGATTTTATTTCATGTTGATTTGTTTTGTCTTTCAGAGATCTGAAAACAGAAAATGTACTGCTGAACAAGAGGAATGTTATTAAACTAGGTTTGACAGTTTTCATTTTATTTTTCTGTTGGACTTTGTTGGTGCTGAAGTTCAGTGATCTTTAATGTATGCTTTTAAATGTGTTATTTGATGTCAGACTAGGTTCAGAGTATAACAAAGTGAAGATAACGCTCTGTATTTTGGTTTCTCTCTGATAGGTGACTTTGGTATCTCCAAAATTCTTGATAACACAATAGATGTTGCTAAGACCGTGGTAGGAACACCCTCGTATCTAAGCCCTGAACTGTGCCAGGACATTCCATACAACTCTAAATCAGACATATGGGTAAGAATTAGAATGGTCATTAAGCTAGAGTGTCAAATCTATCTCTTTCATGTCTCACAGGTTGAAAGGTAGTCCCTCAGCAGACACTGGGGGTGGTATGTGAAATGTTGGGTAAGCCAGAGTGTCAAATCTATCTCTTTCATGTCTCACAGGTTGAAAGGTAGTCCCTCGGCAGACACTGGGGGTGGTATGTGAAATGTTGGGTAAGCCAGAGTGTCAGATCTATCTCTTTCATGTCTCACAGGTTGAAAGGTAGTCCCTCAGCAGACACTGCGGGTGGTATGTGAAATGTTGGGCCTTCAGATATTCTAGGTCATGACATAATTAGATGGTGCGGAAGTTTCCTTTCTTGTCACCTTTTCTTCCCAGATACTTCCCAGAACATTCCGAAAATTGTCTTGTCTCATAGAAGTCACCTAAACACTGTCAGTTATGCTACATTATTAAGCAGGTGGAGCATTCAATTATATATATATATATAGCCAGTTTCTCATATTTTGGACATAAAAGTGAACAAGAAATCAACATGAGAATTGCAATGGCCAAAAGTACATTCAACACAACAGCATGAAAAATATGCTAAAATTTGAAGAGAAATAATACCATGGAAATGAGAATAGCCACACTACTATATGGTGTATAATGAGCCCGATTAGGAGATTGATTGCATAACAAGCTCTTCAACTCTTTGGTTAAGTTTGCTGGTCAGTTGTTGTTGTTTTTTGTTGTTCATTTGCTTTGGTAAATGCTGTTTAAAAAATGTTCTTAATGAGTAATTTACAAAATAACAGCAATGTTTAGTACCTGATACATGCTTACAGCCTTGAACATCAAGAAAAATTATTTTTAAAAATACGAAAGAAAGATGTTGCAGATTTCTTGTATATGAGTTAATAAGTGTGGTTTCTCCTGTGGCTTTTTCATGTTGTTCTTTGGTGTATTTCTAATTGATTTTACACATTAAGATTTGCAGCACAAATTGTTAGAAGGAATTTGTTATGTGTAAAAATAAGAATAAGATGAGTTTTAATAAGCTTTGTTCAATGTGAAGATGATACCAATGAACATAAATACAGCCAAAACTGAAGTAATGCAGGTTAGCACATCTGGTCCACAAAATGTACATATAAATAACACACCTATGAAACAAGTTAAGGAATTAAGAAATCTAGGAAGTATGATCACAGAGGATGGCAGAAAAGCAGAGAAATCAAAATCAGATGTCAAAAGCAAGTGTGCTTATACATCAACTGATACCAATACTGAAACATCCAAATATACATATGTCCTCAAAATGATTAATAAAAATGATAGATAGTAAATAACATATACACACCAACCAGCAATAGCTTCTCCACTGCAGGGCAAGCACAACAGGGGGCTTCTTATTGTCAGAAGGGTCCTCTTCCCCCCCCCCCCCCCCCACCAACCACACACACACATGCACTCCTGTTTGCCCCTGGGAAGCCAGCTCTTCTGCTGGGCTACTTTGGTTGTGGGTTTGGGCTCCCCAATCCTCTACGTGTTCATGTGTACAAGAAGGACATGTTTTTATGAACTCTTCTCAGATTTTTTACTGTTAGCTGAACTAATCCAGCATGGATTTTTATATTTTTTGTTTGTCGTGATTCTGTGAATGTGGCTAAATAGTTTTAAAATGATTACATGTGTTGATTTTCACAAAAATGTGTATTATACATGGTGTTTGTAAAGTCTCACTGCACTTTGTATGTAGAAAAGCTGTTTGTTGGAGAGTATGTTTTCCGTCTTGCAAACGAAAAACATACTCTCCAGCAATTAGCTATTATAATACAAAGTGTAGTGAGACTTTACAAACACCCTGTTTATAGTGTACAATCCAAGGGATAATTCATCGCTAACAAATTTGGACCAATCAAGTGCATGAGGCATCTTAAAGTGACTTCTAACAATACAATTCACTACAAGGCATGTTGAACTTGCCTGCGTAGATACTATGAGCCTCAATACATCCAACCCAGAAAAGACAAACATGGGACACATACGGAAGACCTGATTACAATGCCACCGCATACAATCTATATCACACCAAAAATAAGCCAATAAACCAAAAATAAATAAAAATATTTTCAGAAATATAGAAGATATATGGAAGGAATCAACATTGGGGGATGATACATCAACAACATTAGATATGCAGATGATACAGTCTTGATTGCAGACAATGAACAGGACCTGCAACATTTAGTAGATGCGAATGCTGCACATAGTAAACAACTAGGGTTAGAACTGAATAGTAAGAAGACACAGATTATGGTCGTCACTGGGAAGAAAGAAATACCACAATGTGATATACGAGTAAATGGGCATATTCTTAAGCAAGTGAATCAATACAATTATCTTGGAACAGTCATAACATCTGATGGGAGATGCCTTGAAGAGACTAGAACAAGAATTGTCATTGCGAAGGTAGCCTTTTGCAAGATGAAAAACATACTGACCAATAAAAAGATATCAATTGAAACGAGAAAAAGAGTGTTGAAGTGCTACATAGAACCTGTACTTTTGTGTGTGAAACGTGGACAATGAGCAGTCAAGCTGAAAACATCTAATGGCTGTGGAAACGTGGTTTTTGAGGAAATTGCAAAGAATACCATGGACAGACAGAAAAACCAATGAACAAGTCCTTCAAGAAACAAATGAAGATTGTAAACTGAGTCATTAGACGTAGACAGTCAAAATTTTTTGGGCCTGTTGTGAGAAGAAATGACTTGGAGAAATTGGTGACAACTGACAAGATTGAAGGGAAGAGACCAAGGGGAAGATTGAGAAGTAAATACCTGGATGGCTTGGCCATGTGGCATGGTCGAGACAGGAACACGGAGCTGATCCCCGACCCTGATGATCGAGTGAGATGGCAAAACATAACCGCTCACATTTATCGGCATGGCACATGATGGATGAATGGAAAAATAAGCTGTTGGCGCAAGGGACTGTCCAAAATATCTATTCTTAAAATGGACTTTACAGAGCTTAAAACTCGACACAGACATTGATATGTCTCAACATGTAAAAAAAAAAAAAAACAAGTTTTCATGCTCATCTCTAGTGGGGCAACAGAACCTATATAGCTTACAGCTGCAAACATCTCCAAACTAATACGCGTGACAAGTGCATATGACAACATCATCATTATAAGACAGCTAACCTGCCAGTGCTCTTGGCCATTGAATATCCATGAAGTGCCTCCAAAATACCATAGAGCCCAATGGGAAGGTGGCAGCAGAATTACCAGCTTTAGAGAACACCTTAACTATTAATGGACATTCGTGTGATTGTCATTGGCACATCGAAGGAATATAATAAAGTTTGATATTGTCTTGGCTAATATTGAAGCGAACAACAAGACCAGCAGTGACTACACTACCCTTAAAGCAGAAATCACGCTCCTGAGGAAAACTTTCAAAACTTTTCAGCATATGTCCACCACTAACACAAAAGAACAAGCAAGTAATTCCCAAGCTATGGATCAATCCTTGGAGAGGCTGGAAGTTCAGTCCCATCATCATTACCATCAAATCATAGTACATGCGATCAATTCAGTAGTTTTTTCTCTAAAACTAACATAGATCAACAGAAGGCTGCAATACCAGATTCTCCTCATGACTTATGTTTATTATCATTATTTTGTGAGAATAAATGCTTTAGAGACATTTCTTCCAAAATACCTCTAATGATGATCACCAAAGAATTTATTTGTCTCATTCATTCAGAAGCATGTCCTTTGCAGAACCTCGCTCCCATAACAACCTTCCGGAAAACTTCTCAATCATAGCAAGAACGTCCCGCATCTGATACACCCATCTGGAGATAATCCACTACATTCTGCATCTATCTTCTCTTTGGCCTTCCTTGTTTTCTCTTCCCAGGCATATACCCCTCCATTATTGTTCTCTCCAAACTTTCATGACGTTTCTAGTGACCAAAATATTTCAATTTTCTTTGTTTTATCGTCTTTAATAGGCAAACTTCTTCAGTATTCAACTCTTGAAGTATGGATGCATTTGTTCTCTTCTTTATCCAAGATATTGTTAGAACCCATCTATAACATTTATATTCAGAGGCATTTATGCGCTGTTCAGCTTGTTTAGTAAGTGTCCACGTCTCACAGGCGTATGTTGCAATGGGAAAGATGCATGTTCTTAAAAATCTAATTTTTGTAGTTCTATCTGTACACTGTACAATTTATTCAGTTGTTTTAGTCTTTGAAGAGCAATAGATATTCATCTTTTAATTTCTTTCATTGTGTCACCGTTGTTAGTAATCAATGACCCAAGGTATTCACAATTTTCCACCACCTCCAATTTTTCATCATTAACATATATTTCTTTCTCCATAGTAGTTTTATCTGTATGCATTATCTTTGATTTTACTATGTTAAGATATAAGTTGTTTCTATTCTTTTAGGTTGAGGTTGTTAGGTTTTCTATACCATTCTGTGATGTGGATAGCAATACTATATCATCAACATATCGACTCTCTGGTATTTTATGACCATCAATATTTAGGGCATTATATAGCTCCCTGTTTACATCATCTCTGACATTTCTCATTATATTTTCGGTGTACAGGTTAAACATATAGGGGCACAGCACACAGCCCTGACCGGCTCCTTGCTTGATGTCAAACCAATCTGATGTTTTGCCATCTATTCTAACTGCTGCTTGTTGGTCTAGATAGAGAATTTTTATGAGTTGTACTACATGTGATGGAAGGCCCATATTCCTCATGATTTCCCAAAGTTTCTGATGTTGTACACAGTCAAATGCCTTTGAATAATCTACAAAACATAAAAATAGGTGTACATTAAATTCTCCACACTTCTCTATTATTAAACACATGTTGTTGAGTTTGTGATCTCTTGTTCCTCTTCCTTGTCTAAATCCTGCTTGAACCACGTTAATCTCTTCTTCCATTTTCATACTTTCATTATGATTGTTAGTAGAATTTTACTTGCATGACTGATCAGGGCAACAGTTCTATAGTTGGTGCGTAATTTCAGGTTGCCCTTTTTTGGTATTGGAATGAAGATCAGTCTCTTCCAATCTTTTGGCCATATACCATATTTCCATATCTTTTTACAAAATGCGTGATAAAGTTGTATGCTTTCTTCTCCGCCCGCTTTAATTAGTTCAGCTGGTATCATCACATCCTGGTGATTTACCATTTCAGTAATCTTAAAAACAATAATTTATTTTAGATGGAATCGGCAATCAGATTCTTAGTTGTGCTGCATGAGTGATCTGTTAGTCACTAACTTTCATTTACAACACTGGTCTACACACATTTTGGTGCCTTAAATTTTATAGCTGTTCTTGGGTAATTTTGTGTTGCTTATTCCAAAAATGTTACCAAAGTCTTTCTATCGGCTTTAGTTTTTGAAATAACTAAGAATGACCTTAATAGAGCAATTGTTAAATTGTTATGTACAAGCCTAGAGTTAGGTTCTATCAGTGGCATTTTGACTGTAATCTGCATACATATTATATGTAATTACACTGCATTTATTGCCTTCATATAAAACACCAAAAATGTATTAACACTTTATCCTAGCATTTTTTTAACCTGTAGTCTACACATAAAAAGCTTCTTTTCGAGGACTTCCTGGAATGTGATATGCCTGGACAGTCTCGCTTAAGGGCCCAACAGTGATCTGCCATCAAATGGACATCCCAAAGTCTCTGGTATCTCTCTTCCATTGTTTTTATATCTTGGTGAAATCTTTCACCTTGCTCCTCACTAAAGTCGCCAAGATTCTCGGGAAAGAAATGTAAATGGTTTTGAAGGTAGTGCAATTTTATGCTCATGTTGCATCAAGCTTACAAAAACTCGACAGCAATGTTTTCAACTAATTCATAATATTGTCTGCTCTACTTTAAAGTTACCCAGAAAGTTTTGCACAACTAAAACAAACGATGACCTGGCTGCGGACTCTGTTATGCTCATAGAATCAATAAAATTGTGATCATTTATTAACTTTCTAATTTGAGTTCCATCAAAAATTCCAGCATTAACTTTTTCTGCACAAAGAATTAAAACAGGTACCGTCTTTGTTCAGTGACTTAACAAATTGCTTCATCAAGCCAAGCTTTATATGTTAGGTGGCAGTAGAACTCTTTTTCGATCAATGAGATACTTGTTGACAATATTTTCTTCTCCAACTTTAAATTCATCCTTCAACGGCCATCATTTCTTTGTCCGGTGCATATCTTTTGCCCTGCTGTCCCACAAACATAAAGCATGGATATTTGGTGAATCCCCTTTGCTGTTCAAGCTAGAAGTTCATCATGTTAAGATCTACACAAACCATCAGTTATTTTCTAAATATTTTAATTTGTTAAGAACTGTGCTTATTGTAGTATACTCCTTCTTCATTGTAGTAGAATGGGCAATTGGAATTGAGCCATATTTGTTACCATTGTGTAAGAGAACACCTTTCAAACTTCTTTTTCATCAATAAAAAGTCGCCACTCATCTGGTGTATAACTTAACCCATTTCATTTACAAGACCTCCCACATTAGTACAAAACACAAGGTTGTTTTCTTTACAAAAGAATGGAAGAAAACCTTGCTCTCTAGCGGCGATAAAATGTAACCTTTGTTTCAGCAGTCAGTAATTTAATTTTCTTTCAATCTTGAAGCCAAAAGTTCTGAAGATTGGAAAGATAGATGTCGGATTAGATCATTCAGTTCATGCTGGTCGAAGCGTTGAGCAGCTGAAAATCATCTTTGAAATCACTATCACTTATCGTTCAACATGCCACTTCTGTTTCATCTTCTAGCAGTGAATCCGAAATCTGGCTGAAAGTTGGAATTAGTATGTCATCTCTGTGTGGAACAGGTCATCTAGGAGAATCTAAATCTGGATATTTCCATTTTTTGTGATTTTTCCCATTGATTCCCTTAATATTGACAATAGAGAAATAACAGTCATCATAGTGGTTCTTGGGCTCCCTCCAAATCATTGGAATTCATTATTCTGTAAGGGACTAGATAGCAATAGATTTTTTTCCAGGGCCTTATATAGAAAATACTGTAATAAAATTAATTAAATACACAAATGCCTGTATCTCAAACACTAGAGCTGCTACAGAAAATAAATGTGATTGCATTTTGCAGGCCCCATTTATGCAAAATCAGGATTAAAATGTATGTTGGGTTGTGTAATCAGTGTCTCGCAAATTGCCACTTTCCATCAGCTCTTAAAATTTTTTAAATGTATATTAATCTAAAATCTGGTTCATTGGACGATGGTCTCATGAGCAACTATAGGTACTGATTTTGCATCTGTCAATAGTAGCAAAGGCTGTGTGCCATGGTTGGTATTTATAGTTGCTTGCTTGCTTGTGTTCGTTGGCTTGAGCTCCAACGCAAAGTCCTGTATGTCGGATGAAGGCATCCTGTTGTCCAACATCAGTGTGATGTCATACAGGACCTGAGGTTTGCGTGAGTATCCGTTGTCCCATGTCTGGCTTATTGGTGTGCAGACTGGTGGTTCCTCGCCATACAGGCAGACACTCTCCGACTTCGGAGGAATCGGCAATCCTATTGACTTCAGCCAGGACCCCGAAGGGACCTGTTGCCCAGGACGCTCGGCGAGGACGCGTCAATAGGTCTTGGCCAGTATATAACCCGGCCCTGGTGCCTTGGAAACACCTCTGCGTATTTATAGTAACTTCTCTGTTTGCTATCTTGTGGGCCTGGATTTCTGCATCATAGTTATTGTCATAAAGTGACTGCACTGCATTCTTGTTCGTCAAAGAGCAATCATATGCTAGCACTGTCAAACTTGGACATTATCCTATCACAAATGCAAAATCAATACCTGCGAGATAAGTTGCTAAGGAGAGCTGCCAACCAAGACCGAGTAAGAAATGATGTTACCAGACAGACATTGGGATCAATACCTTGTGCTACATATATTGAAAAGCAGAAGATCAAATGAGCCGGCACTGGTCCGCATGGCCGAATGGATGAGAACGGTGTTCTTAAACATATGGTGTGCTGATGCAGAGGTTAACGGTTCATCCCCTACATCGGACAGCTGGACTAAAATGTTGACCTGTCGTCCTTGACTTGGGGACACAAATTACAAGTACCTCTGAAGTCAGAATGGGTTTTCCTGATGGTGAGGGACACTATTAATGAGGAAAGCTAACCCACACGCAAAATTCAATCCATCACTACTATAAAATTAGAGTATGTGGACTATGCTTGAATTCAAAGCGTGCGAGCGGGAAAAAAATTAGTCTTCCATCTCATTAGAATGCAACACCATCAGCTGTCAGCACTGGTCTACATCAATGAAGATCTGATGCGAGAGCAAGAGTGCACCCGAGAGAAAGATGGACTGGTGACATCAAAGACGTACAATCACACGGAATGACAATATCCAGTGACACCCATCAAGCACTGAAGTGTCAACTATTCCTCCCTAAGAAGCTTGATGGCAAATGTGGAAGAATATGATGATGAAGTAAAAATGTGAATTAAATTGTGTTTTATAGTCTTCTTTTAATTTATTCATGAGAAGTTCTTGTAATATGTTGGTACACTTATCAGTTCATGTTTCTGTGTTCATAGTAGTTGCACTAGAGGGAAGCTTGGATGGGGAAGAATAATGTGGGTTATGCATATTCTTATTTTGACACATATTGTCACATACATTTGTGTCTGCAGGCTGTGGGTTGCCTGTTGTATGAAATGAGTGCATTGTGTCCTCCATTTGAAGGGCAGAGTCTTATTGGATTATTTTTTAATATTGTCAAGGCTGAGTTCAGGGTAAGTTTGTGTATTCTGTACATATTCTCTCTGAGGTTACTGTACAGTTTCTCAAATAACATTTTTCTATCTTGTTTTGTTAACTAGGTGAAGACCATGTGAAATGTGGAAGTGTTATAACTTGTGAAGTATGTGCATCTGTTGTGCGAATCAAGCATGGTTTTACATGCAGTATTCATGACACTTTCATTATTTTTACAATAACAACTTTTGGGCCCAGATACTAATGCATGAGATCTTTACAGTTGTAAGGTGTGTGTGGTCAGTTAACTTTGTGGACTGTTATCTGTAATCGTGCCCAAGGCATCAAAATAAAAAGAGGAAGGTCAAGTTAGTGCTAGCAGAATATATTGTGCAGGTTATCTCAATCAAGCAGATATACAGGGGAAGGAATAGGCATATAGCAGCAGACATTAAAGCAGCTTCCATCAGGTCGTCATCACATTGGATAGAGAGTTGTGCAATGGTTTGGCAGCATCGGAGGTCAACCAGTTGATAGATGCAAATGCTGGCAGAGATGATGCAAGAGTAAACACAGACAGATCTGTTTCATTGTAAAGAAACATCTGGTTGGAGATTCTCAATTAGTCAGCGTGTGCCTCGAAGTGCCTACACCGGCAACCGTCGAGGTATCAACTCGTTATAATGCAAAACAGCAACGAAGGACGAGGAATTAAACTTGCGTCCTTACCTTGAAAACAATGACAGTCAACGGCAAAAGTCAAGATATCAAAGCGCTACCAGAAGTTTATTCCGTAGCAGACATGTGAACATTAAACTCACGCAGACCTGTAGGTTGACCCCTATAAACAGGGTCGGCACCTACTTTACTAATCCACCGATGAGTGTCCAGTCTACTGCACTCTGCTTGACGCCCTGATCCACTGATTCCATTTAAGCTGTAATTCCACTCTAGGTTTTTCCGCCCGGTTACTTCACTGCGGTATTATCATCAACAGATCCCTCTCCTGACTCAGAGCTGTCTCACGCTCATATCATCGCGTCCAGAGGTCACCTCACACAGATCCTTAGAAAAACACGTCCTTGTTCGAAATCACCATCACAGCCTCTCCCGTTGCTGTCCAATTACGTTGTCCACTTCTCCTTGGATTCCTTTGTTGACGTCCACTTTCGTGTCCGAGTGGGGAATTCCCATTTTCCAATTTATACTTTTCGTGGTGGGTCGTGCCGCCGTATGGCATAATGCCCCCTCCCAGATATATGTGTATAAATATATTGTATAATCACAACTAACTACAACTATAATAACAACAGACTAGTACTTGGTTGTCCCCCTTATCTACCCTAAAAAAATATATAAAGTTATACGACGGGCACGCCCATCTGTCCAAACCCCACGTGGGACGTCGTGTGGCTGATCATGGGGAATCAGGCCAACTAATAAACATATTAGTCCCTACCTTGTCTTAATAGACAAGTGTGTCCTAGCTCTAGGTACTACCATGAGTTTCGGACGAGGGTAATAATGGGGTTTCCAAGTAGATCATCCTCATTGTTGATTATCGTTGCTGTTATTATTGTATACTCCATATATTTTCCTTCTTACAATTTTTCCATCTGTGGGTAGGGTGACATGTGCTCCACGAGAATCCTCAGAAATATTTTTACTTTTGTGGATATGTTGAGAGCGATGACTGATTATTATGGATCTTAATGTGATAATGACACGCAATACAATTAATTCAACTAGAGATTCATTCTAATGACTTAACCTTATAATCAAATACTTTCCCGAACAATGATTAATTAACCCTATAACCATACTATAATATTTCAATTAATTAATACCCAATTAACTAACATTTGTTATTTAACCACAGAATCATAACATTTAAATTAAAATGTTCACTGTCAATAAGTTCACTTCACAGTTACAATACTTGTATGCTCGAATCCGTGTCCGAATAACCAATGTTTGAACAACCGATCGATCACACATCGAGTAGATATTTCCCACGGCGTAGTTATTCATTCATACACTCTGTCAATATGGAAAAATTGCTACCATGTGTATCTATATCTAACTAAATCACATCTTACATTACATTATATATTTTTGTCAATTAATGTAACATTGTTATTTAATAAGGTGCGTTTTGAATTTATATTTATTAAATTTTATAACACACATAAAAGAACAGAACATTAAAATATAATTAAAGAACTTATAACATAAATCTGTTCCCTTATTAATTATAATCGACTGAGAATGTCTCTGATTGACTGATTAAAATCTTGCAGACATAGAGTTGTGAAGAATCATACCTATTAAAGATTCAAGACATCTAAAAAAAATTAAATCAGGAATATAATATTCAACAAGAATAAATATTGAAATCAAATAATATTCATATAAATTTACTAATGTTCTCTATTATAGACATAATTATCAAAGAATAGAGAATCGAACTATTTCTAAGACGAATTATAGAATTATTAAATAGTGTGAACAATTCTGACAAGTGATACCTTGCATAACTAAGTAATAAGACCTAAGACTCTAGTGTGTTTGTAGTGTATGTGACCCTAACCTTTCATCCCATTTTATTTTCCTTTATTTCTTTCTTTCAGTCTTCGTTTTATTCCCTTTCTTTCTTTCTTTCTTTCTTTCAAATCTGTAAAATCTCTCTTCTGCACTCATGCCAATATTTGCACATTGTAACTTTGTTGATTGGAACAATGTTATTGTTTTCAGTCTTGTGTATCTTCTGTAATGCTTACGCTGTAACGACGTATGTTTGTACTGAGTGCGTGTAACTTTCATTCTGTTTTTGAGATTTTTAACAAAAATGTCATTGAGAGACATGTAATCACGTTTGATTTGTTTTGTAACAACAGTTATTTCTTCATGTTTGGGTTCGTTGACTTTGTACAATTCGCAATTATTTACCGTTGTGTTATCATGTATGTCTACAGTTGATGTACCCTGTTCTATTTGCGTCTTTTCTTCTTTAATTTCTTCTTCTTCTTCTTGTGTTGTTTCAATTTGGGCATTTGTACTTGTAAGTGTTTCGTTAAGCTTGTGTTTGATAGTCATCTCTTTTTCTTTCAGTTCTCTCTCAAGAGTCATTTGCAGTTGTTTGGTTTCTTTCTCTGCTGCTAGTCGTTTCTTCTGACGTTGTTTCTCTTCTTTTTGATGTTCACTGAACTCATGTTTAACCCAACTCCTAAGTTCAGCACCAGTTAAACCAGTCTTTTCACCGAATTCCATGATTTCTTGTAGTGTAGACATCTTGTCCTACCTGTAAAATGAGCTATCTAGCTGAAATAAATAGCGAAGTGGCAAGAGAAGCAAAGACTCGACAAATTCACAATAAGGTTCTTCGCGGAACGGAGTAGTTATTGACTTAAATAATAAGTCCTGTGGTATCAACGTCGACCCAAAATATCAACTTAATTAATACGAATACTATCACGTTGACGACCACCTAAGAATATATCACTCAAAATATACGATAATTATACGAACCGTGACATATGTAAGCCACAAAATAATTATGGGAAAATATGTTCAATATAAAGAATATATATTAATCTTGAAATTTAAGTGATAACACGATAAACACTTTATATACTACTCACAATTACGATATATAACACTAGATAATTAATAGTCACAGTAGATGACTAGTAGAAACGAGGGACGAAAATACCAATCACTGTTTAAACACGACAACAAAAACTTTCAGACTTAGATTCAACATAACATACTACTGACTTATCATACAAAACAAACGGTTGTTAATTTATAATAAATTTTTACATAATTGAAAATACGACACCTTATTAACTTTAAAAAAAAATCAATGTCACACCAATTGACAATTACAACAGGTACTGGCCTTAAGAAAATTGCGGTGTCGGTGTCTTCTACGAATTTCCAAATGTCCATTCCATGCTCGACTGTTCCAAATGCAACATGTATGGTTCCAGCATGGAGGGGTGTGTGAGGGGATGAATCTGACGTGTTTACAACCAGTGTGTTACACAATAACATAGTTTCTACACTTGATGACATGTGCTATGGGAGACAAAGCATATCTAAGTTTGCCCCAGAGTGCTATGCTGTCGATTCTTAGAACCCATAACCCGAGCAAAGAAGAAGAATTAAATTTCAGAATTCAGATAGCTTGTTTAAGTGTTCATAAATACAGCTGAAGTAAAATCACTGAATACACTCAAGGAATGGCTGAAGTGTTAGATAACAATTAAAGTGTTCTGCCTTGGTTTTGTTGACACTGAATTGTCCCCATAATCCAATAATGTATTTGGGTTCTTTCTTATATGGTCTCCAGATACATTGCTGAAAAGTGATGATTACATTTCTCTGCTGTATACTTCACTAAAATTCTTCCAAAATGACTTAGTTTACAGCCATCATATGATCAGTGATGGAGATGTGGCTGAGAGGTGACATTATCTGTGGCTGAGAGGTGACATTATCTGTGGCTGAGAGGTGACATTGTCCGTGGCTTAGAGATGACATTGTCTGTGACTGAGAGGTGATGTTGTCTGTGGCTGAGAGGTGACATTGTCTGTGGCTGAGAAATGACATTGCCCATGGCTGAGAGGTGACACTGTCTGTGGCTGAGAGATCACACTGTCTGTCTGTGGCTGAGAGGTGACACTGTCTGTGGCTGAGAGGTGACACTGTCTGTGGCTGAGAGGTGACACTGTCTGTGGCTGAGAGATCACACTGTCTGTCTGTGGCTGAGAGGTGATATAGTCTGTGGCTGAGAGATCACACTGTCTGTCTGTGGCTGAGAGGTGATATAGTCTGTGGCTGAGAGGTGACATTGTCTGTGGCTGAGAGGTGACATTGTCCATGGCTGAGAGGTGACACTTTTCATGGCTGAGAGGTGACATTGTCCATGGCTGAGAGGTGACATTGTCCATGGCTGAGAGGTGACATTGTCTGTGGCTGAGATGTGACATTGTCCATGGCTGAGATGTGACATTGTCTGTGGCTGAGAGGTGACATTGTCTGTGGCTGAGAGGTGACATTGTCTGTGGCTGAGAGGTGACATTGTCCGTGTCTGAGAGGTGATACTTTTCATGGCTGAGAGGTGACATTGTCTGTGGCTGAGAGGTGACATTGTCCGTGGCTGAGAGGTGACACTGTCTGTGACTGAGAGGTGACACTGTCTGTGGCTGAGAGGTGACATTGTCTGTGGCTAAGAGGTGACATTGTCTGTGGCTGAGAGGTGACATTGTGCTTGACTGAGAGGTGACATTGTGCTTGACTGAGAGGTGACTATGTGGCTGAGAGGTGACATTGTCCGGGGCTGAGAGGTGTCACTGTCCATGGCTGAGAGGTGACATTGTCCGTGGCTGAAAGGTGACATTGTCCATGGCTGAGAGGTGACGTTGTCCATGGCTGAGAGGTGACACTGTCCATGGCTGAGAGATGATATTGTCTGTGGCTGAGAGGTAACACTGTCCATGGCTGAGAGGTGACATTGTCCTTGGCTGAGAGATGATATTGTCTGTGGCTGAGGGGGACATTGTCTGTGGCTAAGAGGTGACATTGTCCGGGGCTGAGAGGTGACATTTTTCGCCTCAAGCTCACAAGTTTCTGGGTTCCAATCCCAGCTTAGGGCTGGGAGTTTCTACAGGAACCATTGGTTTCTAATATCTAATGTCCTCCAAATTTTGTCGGTAATGTCAAAAGAAGAACAAAGAATAAGAAGATATTATTCATGTATGTTTGTGTATCTTGTAGCCACTACCAGATGAAACTCCATCTGGCATTAAAGATCTAGTCAGCCAAATTTTGGTGAAGACACCAGAAATCAGACCTAGGTATGTTATGTGCATGTGTATGTTGGTTGCATGTATATTTTTTATGTATATTTGTCTGTGTTGCAACATACGCTTGTGAGACCTGGACACTTACTAAACAAGCTGAACAGCACATAAATGTCTTTTAATATAAATGTTATAGACAGGTTCAAAGAATATCTTTGATAAGAAAAGAACAAATGCATCCATACGACAAGAGCTGAATATTGAAGAAGGTTGGCTACTAAAGATGATAAAACTAAGAAAATTGAAATATTTTGGCCACTTGAAATGTCATGAAAGTTTGGAGAGAACTATCATGGAGGGGTATATGCCCAGGAAGAGAAGAAGAGGAAGGCCAAGGAGAAGATTGGTGCAGGATGTGGCGGATGATCTCCAGATGGGTGTATCGGATGCTGGACATCTTGCTTGTAACCAAGAAGTTTCCGGACGATTGATATGGGAGCTAAGTTCTGCAAGGGACATGCTACTGAATGAATTAATGCGTTTATTTAAATTAGGAAGAGCCTTAAAGCAATGGAGATATGGTTACAGAGACAAATGTTGCGAATACCTTGGACTGCCAGAGTAACTAACGATTGTCTGAAAGATGCTAGAAAGTAGAACATTATACACAGCTATAAGAAAGAATCAAACTGCATTTATGGTCACATGATGAGAAGACAGGCAATGGAAAACATTGAGACAACTGGAAAGATCAGTAGGAGAAGAAGCAGAGGCAGACCAAGAGATGGACCGAGACGGTAGCAGGGGGAATATCATCAGCAAAGTTGATTTGGAACACTAAGGACCGAGATTTATGGAGAGATTCGAACGCCCATCCCAATTGGAAGGGTACATGATGGTGTTGACTGACAGCCTTGTCCCCTCTCATCATACATATCTGTGTGCCTGTGCCAGAGATCCTGCACCATTCTTTCACAGAACTGTTTTTCTGAACTTTATCACTGTACACACAACACAATTAACAATTAATCTTGACACATTACCGTCCTTCGTTTGACTGAAGACAAATCATGCCATGGTGTTAATTGTGTCTATGGAGTCTTATGCTTATTCAGCTGTTACTTGTGGGCAACTGTTGATTAAAGGTTTGGGTATGGCAAATATCACATTGTTAATTAACAAAGGCAGTACACTGTTGCTATAGCAACTATTTTATTTTTACCATCTATTTGGAGATTGATTTTGAAATAGGCCGTGTATGAATATTTGTGGTCCAACACCAACATCATCGTGCTCCATCTCCATCAGAAGATGGTGAAGAATATGGATAATGATAGTTTCAGTGAGTGGGCACATTGGTGAAATCTTTATGAGCGTGGTCAGATGAGGGCTGTGCACATCAGCCGCTAAGCAGGGAAAAGACTGGCCAACTATTGCTCCTTGCACACATGTGATGGACCTAGCACTTCAAGTTTCATAGCAGGTTCATGCTGTCGGGTTTTTATAGCTTCTGTGATGAGTTGATTGCACACCCCTCTACTTTCTCCTCTAGCACAATCCTTCCTTCGAGTGCTGAATTAGATTTGATTCCATCAGTCATGGTCACACGTAATTGAAATGTATTTCCTCGTGCAACAGGTGGTCATTTATAGACAGTATCAAGTCTCCCTTGCTGAGGTGCAGTGGTTCCCCCAGAGAATGACCCTGTCATGTCCGTGTGCACCGACATGACCTGGACAGTAGAGCTGCTTCAGCACTAGTAGTAACTCTGTGTTAGTGGCTGTATTAATGTATTAGAAAATTATGTTAGTTCTACAATTATTTTTATTCTCTAGTGCCAGTGCAATATTGAATGAGCCCTATGTCAAGCATCATTTGGCTTCCTTCATCGCAGACACGGAAAATATATGTTCCATCCGCAGTAAAAGAGATCTGTCTTGTGTCACATCTGGGGGAGATAACCATTTGTTGTCATCATCAGGGTACACTTTTTATTCATATTTATTCAGACTTTTTTCTGTGAAAATGTGCACATTTTTTACTTTTGTATCTGCTGTTAATCAGGGAGCTGAGGTAGCATAGCGGCTAGACAACTGCTTGCCTGCCCCGTGGTCACGGGTTAGATCCACATCTGGGCAGATTCTGATTTGTAAAATTGACTAATCTGCCAGGTCAACAGAGCCTAAAAAATGCCAAGAAATGTCTGGGGAAGTTGAGTTTAGTCAAGAACTGACATCACTGCACTCAAGGCATTCCCATAAGCTCTCAGTCCTCATCTTAACAGCAAAGAAGAACTCCATTACTAAAGGTGCCTGTTGCAATCTGATTATACGTCCGTCTTGCTTTACCTTTGAATGACAACTGTCTACCAGATCCTCTGACCACCCCTTGCTGCTGCATTCTCTCTAGACCAGGGGTGGCCAACGCGAGGGCCGCGGGCCGCATGCGGCCTCTCAGGAGTCATGTTGGGGCCCGCGGAGCTAGGTCAAATGAACATAAATGTTAACTTTATTGTACATATCACCAAAAGAACATAACATCATGAGTCTTTGTGACATATTTCCAATATTATATGCCTATCAACGACACTTGGATTCCCTAATAAACTCTGTATTCAGAGATCACAATGTTAATTCGAGGCCAAGCCCAATTTTCTAACCATAACACTTAAGCCGCCGGGGCGTTTGAAATTGACAGGAGTTTGAAACTGCGTCCACACGACATATGAAAACGTGCGACCGTCTGGTGGGTGACAAGAAGACTGGAGATGGCAACACTACTCCCCCCCCCCCCTTTCGCCAGCCGGCCCTGTCCGCGACACCATCCCCATCAAGCTGTGTTGCATTCTGTGCCAAAAGTGTGCCTAGGATAGGTACATTAAAATAAATCGAGTGGGTGGATTGAATTGAAAGTTTTTAAGGGGTGAAATTGAGAACTGTAAGGAGTCTGAGAAATGCTTTTCTAGCGACCAGCTGTATTTTCCGTATTGGATACAGTGGAGTTCTTTGGACTTCAGGATGGTGGACTGAACCTTGGCCGAACCAGAAGCATAGTACAAATGCTTTAGTTCTTTTTTGGAGTGGCTGATTCATTGGCACAGGATGAAAAGGATTCATATTGATTTAAGAGCCGAGTTTCCTTAATATTATTTGCTCTCCAAGTTTAAGGCAACCTCAACATTATAGAACTCCATTGAGTGACTGATCAATGTATATAAGAGGATGGCCTGGCCAACACCAATGTATCTACTACTCAAGTAAATCCACTGGCTGAGTCTTACCTTCATGGCTAGTTGTTAAGGTCACGAGAAGGGTTATGAACATTGTCAAAACCTGGCAGTTATCGAGATGGACATTTACAAAACTTGGATTGTTTCCACCTGGACATTTTTAAAACCTGAAATTTATCCATGAGGACATTTTTAAAACCTGAACAGTATCATCGTGGATATTTTTCACAGCCTGAAACTTATTACCATAGATATCTGCCCGTCGTTTATCATTTATGGATAATTTCCATCCTTGACTGGTATCATTATGGATATTTAGAACTCTTGAAGTTTATCTGCCCTATGGATATGTATAATTTATAACTTTTGAAGTTTACCAGTGGATATTTATAACGTCTGAACTTTATCTGAACGATGGACATTTATAACTCCTGAAGTTTATCTGCCCTGTGGATATTTATAACTTCTGAGGAAATTTATTATCAGGGATATTTCACCGCTTGAGGAATGTTGCACTGGATACTCCCAATTCCGGAACATTTAGCCAAATGAATATGTGTACCTTGGGAACTTATTAACCTGGCTAGTTCTACTCCAGTGACTTGAACATGAACATTCGTAAAGGGAATATTATGGACCATAGACTGTAGGAACCATAGTGTTTTAGTTTGTGAAAAGACTTTATGGTATTAGGTATGAACTCTGTGTTCCTGATATTTCTCTGAGTGAGTGTTGTTGAAGGAAGAGATAATATTGGTTGGATACTGGCTGAGAACATCAGTGAGAAAGGTATGATTAATATAGATTATTAATATTATTTTGATGTGGGTTTTTATTATGTGAATATTCATTATGTGTATTTGAGGTATTACGTAACCATGGCGTCAACTAGTAAAGACGTTGGACCAAATAAGAGAAGAATCACAGAAGAATTAAGAAGTTTTCAAGACAGGTGGACTATAAACTATTTTTTTTTCGTGGAAATTAAAACAAAGCCCATATGCTTGATATGCAACGAATCTGTTTCTGTCTTGAAATAGTATAACATCAAACGGCACTACGAGACTAAACATGCAAATAAGTTTTATAAGTACAAAGGGCAATTTCGACAAGACCAAGTAAATGACTTTTAAAAAAATTTCTGCACAACAAAGGGTATTTACTAGAGCGGGTTCAGAGTCAACATGCTATGTAAAAGCTAGTTATGCAGTAGCCAGGATACTAGCAAAAAAATCAAAGCCATTTTCAGATGGTGAAATGGTTAAGGAATGTTTGGAGAGCATCGTTGAAATTCTGTGTCCAGAAAAGAAGAAGGATTTCTCAAAAATAAGTCTGTCTCGTCAGACTATTACTAGGCTTGTGGACGACATTGGAAAACATATAGAAGATAATTTGAAAACTCAAGCATCCAAGTTTATATTTTATGCTCTAGCAGTGGATGAAAGCACAGATATGACAGTCAGATACTGCCCAAATGGCAATTTTTATCTGGGGTGTTGATGTCCATATTAAAAAGACAGAAGAATTAGCGGCATTGTATTCACTTAAGGACACTACTAAGTCACGAGATTTGTTAGAAGCAGTGACATCGACATTGAATCGCTTTTTGTTACAACTTAACAACTTATCGGACTTAACAACTGATGGTGCTCTAGCAATGGTTGGGAAACATGAAGATTTAGTAAGATTGACTGAAAATGAGGTCTCCAAAGTCGAAAATACTTCTATGGTAAATTTTCATTACATTATTCATCAGGAGAATTTATGTTCGAAGGCCCTCAAAATGGACCTTGTCATGAAAGTGGTCATCAAAATAGTGATCTTCATTAAGTCGAACGGGTTGAATCACCGTCATTTCCAAGAATTTCTAAAGTCTTTGGACTCAGGTTATAATGACGTTACATTTTATGCAGAAGTAAGATGGCTGACCCGTGCCAAATTGTTGAAAAGAGTGTTTGATTTGCAACAAGAAATACAATCATTCTTTGCAAGCAAGTCAAAAAAGTATCTCAGAGTTTGAAGACAAAGCGTGGGTTTGCAACTTTGCATTTCTGGTCGATATAACTAGCCACCTAAATGACGTTAATACTCGTCTACAAGGGAAGGATCAATTAATTAATAAGATTATCTTTTTTTTTTACCTTAAACCAGGCAAGCGTTTGACCACGATCTTACCTACTGGGAAGCAACGATGTGGTTGAAGCTGTAGCATGCTTGCTTCCTTACTTTAATAAAAAAAAAAAAAAAAATAGGTACGTGGCCCAGCAGGAAATATTATTTCTGAAATTTGGCCCGCCTGCTGAAAAGGTTGGCCACCCCTGCTCTAGACCATGATAGTCTATCTGTTCATCTGCATTATTCACATTCTCCCAGAGGGCCTTCATCACATCTGCCTTATCGTGCGTCAAATCACCCTGTAATGATGCTGCACCGGCCAATCTATCTGCCTGTTCATTGCCAACCACACCAGTGTCCTGGAGAAAAGATTCAGCAAACACTCGCAACCCATGACCTCTGAATCGATGCATGCCATTCTGCACGAAGCATACCAGTCTCCACCTTTGTTAACATGCTTTGTGAATCAGTTACAACTACGGCATGCGTATACAGTTTGTTCTCCAGCCAGCTGAAGTAACCACCTCCACCTTTGTTCTCAGACGTGAGGTCGTGGTGTCATATGCCAAGCTCTCCTGGACTAAACATCAGCTGTTGGTTTTTGTTGTGAATGCCCAGGAATGTCAAAGTGGCTGGTCTGGTATTGACCACATTGCCCACAGGATGTGGCTTTGTCTATACAAACATTCATCCAGCACCATATGCCACATACACCTCAGGCATGTACCCTTGACTGACTTGTATGCTGTTAATGCACCTCAGACATGTACCCTTGACTGACTTGTATGCTGTTAATGCACCTCAGACATGTACCCTTGACTGACTTGTATGCTGTTAATGCACCTCAGGCATGTACCCTTGACTGACTTGTATGCTGTTAATGCACCTCAGACATGTACCCTTGACTGACTTGTATGCTGTTAATGCACCTCAGACATGTACCCTTGACTGACTTGTATGCTGTTAATGCACCTCAGGCATGTACCCTTGACTGACTTGTATGCTGTTTGATACCTTAGGGATGTGGCTTTACTGAAGAATGCTGAAAATTATCTGGACAGCCAAAATGAGTATGTAAATGCCTTGAAAGGGACAAAGACAAAAAGAGACCTATCATAATCATCAGATAGAGGCAATTGTCATTTTATGGCTACATTATCAAAAGAGAAAAATAGGAAAACGTGACAAGTGCAATGATTTATGGAAAGAGATATAGGAAGACAATGATAAAAGAATCTTAACATTTCTCCATGATCTCTTTTTAACCCATGTTATCTGACCCTATCTTGGCATGTAGGTCACCCATCAAAGATATCCCATGATATTGTTATGTTTTAACTGTCTATAGTACTTTGATGTGTCATGTAACATTCCTCTTAAACTGATTCATCTTTATCACTTCCTGGTGGGCAACACTGCATGCTTTTCTTGTTGCAGTTTTAAATGTTATTATTCTAGAAATCACTGCTTCCTACAAGCTATTTGTCTTCTCCATTCGACCTTATTTTGCATAATCCCAAGATGTTAATCTTAGAATATTTTAACTTCTTCTAGCTCCTGTGCTGTCTTTTCTGATTCATACATAGTTTTAGCATTCCAGGTGTCAGTCCTGGAGATTTTCCTAGGTGAAAGGAAGTTAATCAGCGCTCCAGCCACACAGCAGCTTTCTTACTGTCCTCTTGGTTGGCTAAGCTATTCTTGTTTTTTTATGTGAATTGTTCATGGCTTGTTGGGTTTTGTGGCTGAATGTTTCTACGGGATGGGGTAGCCTGCCCTAAGGAAACCCCTCTTAGTCACCTCTTATGACATGCATGATAGGTTGCAGTGTTACTATTCTGTTGTCCTCTTATAGGCATGGTAACATACGGGTAGTGTCTATGTATACAACTAAAACAATAAAGGTCTCTGGTGTCCTCTTACAGGCATGGTAACATACGGGTAGTGTCTATATATACAACTGAAACAATAAAGGTCTCTGTTGTCCTCTTACAGGCATGGTAACATACGGGTAGTGTCTATGTATACAACTAAAACAATAAAGGTCTCTGGTGTCCTCTTACAGGCATGGTAACATACGGGTAGTGTCTATATATACAACTGAAACAATAAAGGTCTCTGTTGTCCTCTTACAGGCATGGTAACATACGGGTAGTGTCTATGTATACAACTGAAACAATAAAGGTCTCTGTTGTCCTCTTACAGGCATGGTAACATACGGGTAGTGTCTATATATACAACTAAAACAATAAAGGTCTCTGGTGTCCTCTTACAGGCATGGTAACATACGGGTAGTGTCTATGTATACAACTAAAACAATAAAGGTCTCTGTTGTCCTCTTACAGGCATGGTAACATACGGGTAGTGTCTATGTATACAACTGAAACAATAAAGGTCTCTGTTGTCCTCTTACAGGCATGGTAACATACGGGTAGTGTCTATGTATACAACTGAAACAATAAAGGTCTCTGTTGTCCTCTTACAGGCATGGTAACATACGGGTAGTGTCTATATATACAACTGAAACAATAAAGGTCTCTGTTGTCCTCTTACAGGCATAGTAACATGCGGGTAGTGTCAGTTGTGGAACAATCTTCCACAAGAAATCAAAGACACCACCAATCAGGATACATATATTCGCAACCTGTTTGAACACTACCTTAGTACAGACTACATGCCCCCATAACAAACAACACAAAAAAGACAATAATGGTAACTTATCTCAAACGACAACTAGCCAAAAAACATTCCCTTATGTATGGCACGTTACACCCTCCTTAGGTATTTATAATGCCCATGTTAAACACTGCTTCAGTGAGTCATTTGTTATTGATTATTTTTCATGCGTTTTAATGTTCTTTTGTTGTCAAAAGTTGCTTCATAAGTGATGTTGAATGAAAGAATGTATGAGAGGAAATAGAGAAGAAGGGCAGAATGTCAGACGGGCCTGCGTGCCCAATTCTTAACCCTTTGAAAATAAAGACTTATTATTATTATTATTATTATTATTATTATATGTATACAACTAAAACAATAAAGGTCTCTGTTGTCCTCTTACAGGCATGGTAACATATGGGTAGTGTCTATGTATACAACTAAACAGTAAAGGTCTCTGTTGTCCTCTTACAGGCATAGTAACATACGGGTAGTGTCTATGTATACAACTAAAACAATAAAGGTCTCTGTTGTCCTCTTACAGGCATAGTAACATACAGGTAGTGTCTATGTATACAACTGAAACAATAAAGGTCTCTGTTGTCCTCTTACAGGCATGGTAACATACGGGTAGTGTCTATGTATACAACTGAAACAGTAAAGGTCTCTGTTGTCCTCTTACAGGCATGGTAACATACGGGTAGTGTCTATGTATACAAATAAAACAATAAAGGTCTCTGTTGTCCTCTTACAGGCATGGTAACATACGGGTAGTGTCTATGTATACAACTGAAACAGTAAAGGTCTCTGTTGTCCTCTTACAGGCATGGTAACATACGGGTAGTGTCTATGTATACAACTGAAACAATAAAGGTCTCTGTTGTCCTCTTACAGGCATGGTAACATACGGGTAGTGTCTATGTATACAACTGAAACAATAAAGGTCTCTGTTGTCCTCTTACAGGCATGGTAACATTTGGGTAGTGTCTATATATACAACTAAAACAATAAAGGTCTCTGGTGTCCTCTTATAGGCATGGTAACATACGGGTAGTGTCTATGTATACAACTGAAACAATAAAGGTCTCTGTTGTCCTCTTACAGGCATGGTAACATACGGGTAGTGTCTATATATACAACTAAAACAATAAAGGTCTCTGGTGTCCTCTTACAGGCATGGTAACATACGGGTAGTGTCTATGTATACAACTGAAACAATAAAGGTCTCTGTTGTCCTCTTACAGGCATGGTAACATATGGGTAGTGTCTATGTATACAACTGAAACAATAAAGGTCTCTGGTGTCCTCTTACAGGCATGGTAACATACGGGTAGTGTCTATGTATACAACTAAAACAATAAAGGTCTCTGGTGTCCTCTTACAGGCATGGTAACATACGGGTAGTGTCTATGTATACAACTAAAGCAATAAAGGTCTCTGTTGTCCTCTTACAGGCATGGTAACATACGGGTAGTGTCTATATATACAACTAAAACAATAAAGGTCTCTGTTGTCCTCTTACAGGCATGGTAACATACGGGTAGTGTCTATATATATACAACTAAAACAATAAAGGTCTCTGTTGTCCTCTTACAGGCATGGTAACATACGGGTAGTGTCTATGTATACAACTGAAACAATAAAGGTCTCTGTTGTCCTCTTACAGGCATGGTAACATACGGGTAGTGTCTATGTATACAACTAAAACAATAAAGGTCTCTGTTGTCCTCTTACAGGCATGGTAACATACGGGTAGTGTCTATGTATACAACTGAAACAATAAAGGTCTCTGGTGTCCTCTTACAGGCATGGTAACATATGGGTAGTGTCTATGTATACAACTGAAACAATAAAGGTCTCTGTTGTCCTCTTACAGGCATGGTAACATAGGGGTAGTGTCTATGTATACAACTAAAACAATAAAGGTCTCTGGTGTCCTCTTACAGGCATGGTAACATACGGGTAGTGTCTATGTATACAACTAAAACAATAAAGGTCTCTGTTGTCCTCTTACAGGCATGGTAACATACGGGTAGTGTCTATATATACAACTAAAACAATAAAGGTCTCTGGTGTCCTCTTACAGGCATGGTAACATATGGGTAGTGTCTATGTATACAAATGAAACAATAAAGGTCTCTGTTGTCCTCTTACAGGCATGGTAACATACGGGTAGTGTCTATGTATACAACTGAAACAATAAAGGTCTCTGGTGTCCTCTTACAGGCATGGTAACATATGGGTAGTGTCTATGTATACAACTGAAACAATAAAGGTCTCTGTTGTCCTCTTACAGGCATGGTAACATACGGGTAGTGTCTATGTATACAACTAAAACAATAAAGGTCTCTGTTGTCCTCTTACAGGCATGGTAACATACGGGTAGTGTCTATGTATACAACTGAAACAGTAAAGGTCTCTGGTGTCCTCTTACAGGCATGGTAACATACGGGTAGTGTCTATTTGTACATGTAAGCAAGTGAAGATCACTTTTGTACACCTTTAGGCCATTAGGCATATGATGCTAAGCCCATTGTTTAAAATTGTCTATTTATGAATGTCTATGGTGGCAGACAATAATTGCTACAAACTTATGTGCACGCACAAACAAAGTTTCACACACACATGGTGTGGAAAATGTTGGCCATACTCAAAGATTGCTCATTGAAGAACAGTATGCTGTTGTGAGGTTTATTAGGGGACCAGAAAACTTGCCAAGGATATTCATGAGAAAATGTTGTCTTTCTATGGTGGTAAGTGTTTGTCACAAAAAGAGGTAGCCAACTTGATGACAAGATAGAGAAAATGTTGAACATGAGGAGCGAACGTGGCTAAGACAGCAGTCCAAAGACTACTATGGTGCAGATATCGGGAGGCTGATAAAACAATGGGATAATACATCAATGTTCACTCGTTAAATATCAAATATTAAATAAATATACCCGAGAAGGTTAACCAGTTTGTCAGCCTAAAGGTGCAAATAAACAGGCGCAATGCGAAAATGTCAGAGTGAGAATGAAATAACCTTCGAAACACCCGGGTAGGTTAATCCAATCAACAAACACCCCCAGAAATCAGATGTGTCAGCCTAACGATGCAAGAACGCAGCACTGCTGTAAACAGGCACAACGCAACTACATACGAGTGAGAGTCGAATGTCCTTCGAAACACCCGGGAAGCTTAACCCGGTCAACAAATGCCCGCAGAAGTTGGATGTGTCTGTCTAACTTCGCAAGAACGCAGCTCTGCTGTAAACAGGCACTACGCAATCAGGTCCGAAAAAACTCTCCAGATGAACGCAGAAGAAGAAGAAATAAATATAATAAAATAAATAAGAAGAGAGATGTAAGTAAATAATAGATGTTTGTAATGTTCACACCTCATATAGTTTTTTGTTACATACTAATTTGTGACTTACTGACTTATATATGTGTGTGTTTACCATTACATGTGTGCATATTAAACATTCTTTATCATGTTGTTTAATTGTGATCATGTTTCTGATTTAGTTGTATAATTCAGCAACTTTTGTGTTATTCTTTGATAGGATAGTCCTAGGTAGCAGGGAGCCAGTGACTTCACAAAGTATGCTCAAACCTAAAGGCAACCCCAGGAAGCCGCTGTGTTGCTTTTCCCCACAGTGCACAACAGCAGAGGGCAGTGACCTTCAGTTTCATCACCTGACCAAGTCTGCAGGTAACCCACTTGTTCTGTCACAAGTTTCGTCACTTCTGATATCTCAGTCTTAAATCTGTCACACTTCAAAAACTTTGGGTTAGGTTTGAACCCGGCTGGAATAAAATGACAGTTAGAAGCTAAAGGCCACAGAGAGGGTACCTGGCGAACTTATTTTCTAGAAATACAACTTAGCTAAGCTTAATATGCTACTTTTGCCCACTATTTTGTACCCATCTGACCATTGTTTATAAAACCCATATTTAGTTACTGTTTTTATTACATTGTTGTGTTATTTTGAAACTTGCCTATCTCTTCACATCAGCATGTAAAATGTGCCTCTACGGTATTGCAGACGTGTGTAGCGTTTTTATTGTTTACTTTATCTCACATCTAGAATCACCCCAGGACAATGTAGACAGGGATAACGATGCAGAATATTCTGATGATTTTGATGACTCGTCAAGTGAGATTGAGGAAGGTTTGTCACATACATTTAAAAGAGTAATATGCAGATAGACATATACAAAATAAGGAAAATAGCATTCCCTTTGGCAGTAACAAGGACAAATAGCATTTCTTTGGTCAAAAATAAATAACTTCCATTAGTACTGTAATGTTGACTTTCTGAGATAAATATGAGTAAAAACAGTGTTCATCACATATTTTCACAATATCTAGTGGACACTTCTGTAGCAAATAGTGTTTTCTCTTCTTCCTCCTCATCCTCTTCCTCCTTCACTGCACAGCCACCTCCTGCTCCTCCTCTTCTTATTCTTATTATTCATCTTATTCTTTTTTCTCCCCCTTCACCTACTTCATGTCCTTCTTTGTGTTCTTTGTGTTCTTTGTCCTTCTCCTCTGCTGCTGCTTCTCCTCCTCCTGTTTCATCTGTCTATATCTGTTGTGTTGTCTTCTGGATAAATGGTTTGTTTTAATGCCATACAACAGCACAGTAATAATAGCAGTCATTGTATGATTTTGTGAGTGATTTTCTGTGAACATTATCATGTTATATTTCTTCATAAAATCAAGTCTTTCCGTATGGGACACATTTATCAACAGAAAGGTAGCATAGTAGGGTCCGAATAATTAATATTCTGTGCCAACTAAATCCTAAAATGGATAATGTGTAATGTTGAAGGAAACTGGATGCAGAACAGAATTAGAGACTTATAAATAACTTATAGAGCGCATACAGAACGAAGCTATGCGGGTCATTCTGCGATGCACCAGAGACACCCCAGTAGTGTGTATGCATTACATCCTTGGTTTGCTGACTGTTGCAGGTAGGCTCAAGGTGATGCAGGCGAAGGCATACCTCAGAGTAGCTGCAGACACAGACCACCCACTGCATGAGGCGCTGGACGCAGTTAAGGTCAGCGACTGATAAGAGGGAAATCATGAATGGCTCAGGCGGAGGATACGATCAAACATGTGTGCATCTTGGAGAAGAGGAGTGGGTCAGAGTGCCAGTGGAGCAGTCAGACTTGTGCAGAGTTATAATCACATTGAGCCAGGCGTGCAGGAAGTGGCCAGCAGGGGCCATGGAAGTGGAAATCCATCAACTAATTCAGGATAATGCTCACACAGGTGATGTGATTATCTACACAGATGGTTTGGTGTCGAGAGGTAGGAGAAGTGCCTGGGGGTTCTTAGAAAAAGCTAATGGTCGGCGTTTGGTGCAGGAGAGCCTGGCATATGATGACACAACATCTAACTTAAAAATGGAGGTTGAGGCAGTCAGTGCAGCTTTCCGCTGGATAGAGAACACGACACATACACACATTGTGATTGTAACTGACTCAGAAAGCATGCTGAGGAGGGTGAGAACAGGCAAGCTTCGTGCAGAGTGGCTTGCTTCGCTTCGGAGGTGGCAAGCATCACCTGGATCTTTTCTCCGGGCAAGCCGGTGTGCTGGGGAATGAACAGGCGGACAGGTTAGCTGGTGGAGTATTGATGCATGACAAGACAGACGTGGTTGTGGCCTTGTGGGAGCACGTGTACACCTCGGAGGAGCAAATGGATCACCGTAGTCTAGTAAGAATGAGACAGCGAGGTGGGACGAGGGGATCTGGCTGACGATCGACGCTCAGAGGAAAGGTGAGATGGACATATAATCAGATTGCTACTGGAACTATTAGTGTTGGAACTCTTCACTGGCTGCTGAGGATGGGGACGGAGCGCTTATGGGAATGTCTCGAATGCTGTGATGTCGGTTCCTAAATCAATCAATCAATCAATCAATCACGAGGTAGGCTACATGTGCTACCAGCTCAGCACCTTACCTCCATGCATCAGTGAGTGAGTAACGGCCAGGCCCTCTCATCTGGGGATCCCTCATATCCCCCACCTAAGAGTCTTCAAACAAGTATCTGGACTAAGCATGTAGCATGCTCAGCATCTCACTTCCATTTTGAGGCAGGCGAGTATTGGCCCAGCTCTCACATCAGAGGGTTAATGGCTTAGAGGCGTTCAGCCATATCCTTCAGCTCAGAGCCTTAAAGTATGTGTCCGCACTAAGGATTAGTGGCATCGTGCGCCTAGTTTGAACTTTTGACTGCTATCTTCAGTCCACCTGCAGAGTAGCAAGCTGTGTCTCTCTTGGTCTGGTCCCTATCTCAAGGCCTGTCTGACATGTAGTTGTGTTTCTATCGACAAAGCTCTTGGGGTCACTGGGACATGCAAGCCCCTCTACTATGGCAAAGTGGAGACACGTCAGAGTAGGTGAGCAAAGAATGACACCATCCCTTCTCACCGAAACCAAAGAAGTTTCACATGCAACCATCTGCAGGGAAGGTTAAGCTGACTCTCTTTTGGGATGGACGAGGCATTATTTTAGAGCACTACGTGCCAAGATGAAAAACTGCCACCAGTGATACATATACAGATATTCTCAGGAATCACCTTTCACCCACATGACAATGCTCGGCCCTATACTGCCCATGCAACACTTGAAACCATCGAAGACCTCCACTTTCAGTGTGTACCACATCTCCCGTATCTGCAAGACCTAGGCCCAAATGATTTCTACCTGTTTGGATAACTTAGAGAGTTATTGGGAGGAAGGACTTTTCAGTCTGATGAAGGGATACTTCAGGTGGTGCATGAGTGGTTACACATGCGACAAAGAGAATTTTTTTCTACAAGAATCTAAGCACTTAATCGCTGTATAGACGTTGGAGGACTTGTATTGAACACAATGGCGACTATATCGAAAAATGTTCTTTACTTTTTCAGAATATATTCATCCACTAAAAACAATTTAAGGTTTTCATTTGAAGCCCCTCGTATCTGTCACACAATATTCCCTTGCTGCACTCACTGGGCCACAAAAATCAGAATGATTCATTTGTTGCTTGTAAATGTGTTCATTCATGATTATAGACATCTGGTAAATTTAGCTGAAATATGCTGGTGCATTCATGATTTGTTGTTGTTTATTTGTCCAAGTACCTGTGTGTCAGAACTTGGACAAATCTAACAGTACACAACTCTACGGACTTTAGTTGACTTCAAATATTTGTTTTTTTATCTGTCACTGAATATATGAAAATTGTTTTATTTGGTATAATTTAGTTTGAAGTGACATATTTATTGGTGTGCACTCCAGAACGCCCAATAGGGTGCTGCCTTCCACTAGCACAGTACTCTCCAAGTAAATTGAGTATGATCTAGTGTTAGCTAATAGAGAGGGTAAAGGTTATTGCTTCATTCAAGTTAGCTGTTTAGGTGTTACAATATCCATTACTATTTCATAACAAAATCAACATAAGTACTCTATTTCTCTTCTCACCCCAAGACCTTCTCAGCGTCCTATTTTGCTTTAGGATTCTAGCTGCGGACAGTCACCACTAACAGCTTTTGTGACATTACTAACGTCTTTTCTTGGCTCCACACTCTACTAATGAAGAATCAGATTCACTGGGCTGGTCACTTGACTTGCATCCCAGATCACAGGCTCCCTAAATGAATTTTTTACATGAGCTGCGCTGTGGTAAACGCTTCCGAGGTGGCCAGAGGAAATGCTTTACAAACACTCTAAAGATCTCACTAAAAGCTTTTGGAATTCATCAGTACACTTGGTAGACTGCTGCCAAAGACCGAAATTCATGGCCTACATCATTACGCAAGGGTGTAGTCACCTATGAAGCAAACAGGACTGCAAGAGGTGTGGAAAAAAAAAAGACTGGACAAAAAAACCACTGCATGAGATCCTCCTCCTGGAATGCCAAGCATTCTTTGCCCACATTGTCAGAGCACATTTTGAGCCAGCATAGGCCTTACCAGCTATCTTAGAACCCATGGCTCCAAACTTTCAACCCCACTGGATGAAATGAATGATCATCGTCATTCTTGATGGACAAACACCATCAACGTCTTTTACCTGGCTAGAAGTCTACGCATTCGGGCGAATATACTTGGTGCATTCGCTTGCATACTATTTCACTCCACATTAATGATAAGATTGTTTTCTCACCAAATATCCACCACACAAGTCTTAGTAATCTTCAGTTTCAAATTGTATGGACTTATAGCCATCCCTTCTTGCTGGCTGTTGTTTCCGGTAAACAATCTTGGCTATGGGCAGTCAGGATTTGGAGCCTTGTCGCTCGTACCAGTGCATCCGTATTTCTCTCTTTTTGTCGTCCCCGGCATATTTACTAAGTGTTCGACATTTGCTTCCTTTGTGTTCCTGGAACAGTCTCAGTTCATGACCTCTTTCCTACCTTGTGGAGTTGCTAGCCATTCATGCATCCAGGCATATCAGCATTGCCAGTAGTGGGTTGTGCTCAATATTTAATTCTCAAATCCCGAAACAACCAAATAAATCATTTTCTATGGTTAGAAAGACTGGCTGATGGTCACTGCCACCAAGTTGTTTCCCAACAATTCGTGTAATGTTCCACTCCAGGTCGGGGTGAATGAAAAGCCAGGTCAGGTGTAGTTGTAGTGTGCCATGATCTCGAGTAGAAAGTATGTGGGTCGGACAGCTTGTTAATCAAGATGAATCTATTCTCATCCTGCCAGTCTTCCAGTCTCTCTCTTCTGTGGTCCATGTGATCATAGCCCCAGCTTTGCAAGTGGCTATTGAAGTCACCACACACATTTTTTCTTTTAATGGTGGTGTGTCCAATGCCTGTGGGTGGTCACTTGGACAGTAGTAATTGATCAGATGTAGGAAGCAGTGATGCTATTTTTTACTAGGTTCAGTATCCCACCCTTTCGCCTGTCCTTTCGGTAACACTGGTAACCTCTGATTTTGAAGGCTATATTTTCATTGAGGTGAGTTTCTTGCAAGCAACATATGCTTACTGTTTCTTGATCCAAGATGTTTTCTAGTTCTATTTGTTCATTGCTTACTCACGCCGCATTCCAGTGCATTATTTTTAATCTTTGTTTGGTATGGCCATATGCACTATTCTCAGGTCCCCTGGCTCCACAGGACATATGAGAAGGACCTCCAGTAGCTGTGGTTAGACCCTTTCGAGGCAAAGGGCCCAGCACTGCACCTGCTTGGGGGTCAAAAGCAGGGCGAGCACCATAACATTTAGCAGTAGTCGACATATTTTGTGGCGTAATTGTGTGGCATCCTGATTTCTGTGGTGCAGCTCCTGGCTGGTTGCCTCCATCTTCAGCGCCTTTCCTTTGCTAGAGCAGACTGTGGTCTTACTTGAGGTTAGGTGTGTAAGCACGCACACACGTGTCTGCGCATGCACGTACGTGCACATACACATCCAGAGCGTTCTGGTTATTTCTCGACGCCCCTTCTCCTGTTAGTTAAAACAGTTCCACCATGAGAAGGCGAGGAGTTGGATTTTGTTGTTGTGTGTTACAGAACTTCAGTATAATATCGTGCCAAGATTCACTCAAAAACCCTGTGAATATTCTTCATTTGCCATATGATTTATTGCAGAATAATAAATATAAGATGCTGAAGTGTATATGTTGTTGCAGACATTCCTGATGATGCAGGTGGTGGGGATAAGAAAACTGCTGAAGACATTTTATACGTGGATGATTTTGAGGATTATGACTCAGATGAAGTACGTGTTATGTTGTTTCATTGATTGAGTGAACACCAATAACATCTTAACCAGTTTCTTCTGTTTCCCTTCCTTACTAAGTTTTACTTGACCAATTTCTTTGTCTTTCCTTTATTATGTTCTACTTATCATCCAGTTTCTTTATCTTTCCTTTACTGCATTCTGCTTATCCAGCTTCTTTTGTCTTTCCTTTACTATGTTCTACTTATCCATTTTATTGTGTCTTTTCCTTGACTACGTTCTACTTAACCAGCTTCCTCTGATCATGTCTTTTCCTTGACTACCTTCTACTTAACCAGCTTCCTCTGATCATGTCTTTTCCTTGACTACCTTCTACTTAACCAGCTTCCTCTGATCATGTCTTTTCCTTGACTACCTTCTACTTAACCAGCTTCCTCTCATCATGTCTTTTCCTTGACTACGTTCTACTTAACCAGCTTCCTCTGATCATGTCTTTTCCTTGACTACGTTCTACTTAACCAGCTTCCTCTGATCATGTCTTTTCCTTGACTACGTTCTACTTAACCAGCTTCCTCTGATCATGTCTTTTGCACTACTTTAATTAGTCTTGTGATTTAGCTAACTCTTTTCATTTGAGGTTATGAATAGAAAGCCTTAAAATGTGTGTTAATGTCTGCAGTATCTGGAAGAAGTTGTCAACCAAGCCAAAGAGGCACAAGTGTTGGAACCTGTTGATGATTACTTTGTTGAAGAAGATGACATGGCCTTGTCCCAAACGCTGACACAGACTCAGTTTTTCAGAAGGTTAGTCTTTTTTTTAAATGCTCTCCATTTTGGTTTACATAATAAAATTGATATTTGAGGTGATAAATTATTTTTCCACATCTAAAATGGAATGAGATCCACTCATAACACAGTTCTGACCCTCAGATATCTGCAGAGCTCACAGCCCTCAAAATAACAGTCTTGTTCAGATTTGAAACCAGACTTGAAGTCTGCTCTCCTTTCTTCCTCATTTATCCTGAAAAGACATTATCAGAATTATCATTTTAAAATGTTGCCAGCACAGAAGCCAATGATCATAAAGATGTTTAATTGCCGAGGGACTTCTAACATCACACAGGACCTTATAAAGAAAGAAATACCACAGTATAGCAACCAAATAAATGGAACAATTCCTAAACAGGTAAATCGGTACAACTATCTTGAAACTGTGATAACATCTGACCGAAGATTATAACAAGAATCACCATGGCACAAGTAGCCTTTGCAAGATAAAAAACATACTCATCAATAAAAGAAACACTACAATGATCATGTGAGATAGCAAGCCATAATCACATAGATTCTCATTTCAAACAGATTGAGATAGCCAGCTGCAGAGCTTGTGTCACTCACTCCTGGGAGGGCAGATGTATAATAAACTATGACCACCAAGTCCATCTTCCTCATCATACATATCCAGTGTCATATTACATTATTCTGTAGTGGTTGTTCATCCTACATATCCAGTGTCATATTACATTATTCTGTAGTGGTTGTTCATCCTACTTTGCACACTGACCCATTCCATCATCAGCCAAGATAAATATTCAGTAAATACACCCACCAGAGAACACTGTAGGCCAAGCACACTGAATAACCTTATGAGTAAGTCAATGAAGCAAAGATGTAGTCTGTGTTTACTTCTGTTGAATGCTCTATTAATGTTCTCAGCAAGGCATTTGTTGTACCCTTGTCTTCTACAAACCCACATTGTTCTTCTCCTATTTCTTATTGTAGTTTCTTCCTAATTCTGTTCATTATGGTTTTTAGCAGAATCTTTGTTATATGACTCATTAGTGCCAATTGTTTGATGTTGATAACATTCTAAGGCTCCTGACTTCTTCAGACTGTAATAAACATAGATTTATGTAATTCAGAAGATATGTTTCATTTGCAAAGAATCACTTTCATAACACACAGATATTTGCCTAAGTGCTCCAGTCTCCACCCACAGAAAGTCCCAGTCTCAAGCTGACAGTCTGGAGTCACCTTGTGCACATGACTTCCCCTACTTCCAGCATTGTCAATCTTGTACACTCAGTCGCATGCTGGCAGTCTCGAGTCAACTCGTGCACATGACTTCCCCTACTTCCAGCATTGTCAATCTTGTACACTCAGTCGCATGCTGACAGTCTGGAGTCACCTTGTACACATGACTTCCCCTACCTTCAGCATTGTCAATCTTGTACACTCAGTCACATGCTGACAGTCTGGGTCACCTCGTGCACATGACTTCCCCTACTTTCAGCATTTTCAATCTTGTACACTCAGTCGCATGCTGACAGTCTGGAGTCGCCTCGTGCACATGACTTCCCCTACTTCCAGCATTGTCAGTCTTGTACACTCAGTCACATGCTGACAGTCTGAGTCACCTCGTGCACATGACTTCCCCTACTTCCATCATTGTCAATCTTGTACACTCAGTCGCATGCTGACAGTCTGGAGTCACCTTGTGAACATGACTTCCCTTACTTCCACCATTGTCAATCTTGTACACTCAGTCGCATTCTGACAGTCTGGAGCAGAGGTTCTCAAACCACGGCCCCCCCTCTACCGTGTGTCCACCTTGTCGAGGTAGAGGGGCTTGTGTGTTCCAATGACCCCAAGAGCTATGCCAACGGTAGCACAGCTACTGGTAGGGTCACCCATGTCGGACAGGTCAAGGGAGAGGGACCAGACCAAGTGACACACAAACCTGCTGCCTTTTAGGTAGACTGGGGACAGTCAAAGGCTAGGGAAAGCACCCCAAACAAATGCTTGTCGAAATCGGATGTACTGAGCCACAGGCTTGACAAAGCAGTGCAACGTAACTTAATTCATGATGTCACAAATTAAAATTAATCGTTATGGTGCTAATCCCGTGAAGTCCCATCAGGCGGTGATAGTGCCGGGCCCCCTGCCTCGAGGGGGTCCACCCATGACTACTGGTGGTCACCTTCCCCTGTGCTGTGGAGTCAAGGCACAGAGGAGTAGGTTAAGAGCTATTGACCAAACACCCCGGACACTCAACATACTACAGTGGAATGCCGAAGGAGTTTATAACAAGAAAGCCTCCCTAACACAGCGTCTTCATAAAGATAGAATAGATGTGGCATGCATTCAAGAGACACACCTCAACGCCAATCGCACATTTTCAGTCGAGGGATATCAGGCCACACGTTTCGACCGTGAAGGACACAAAGGAGGAGTTGTAATACTTGTACGAAATACAATACCTTGCAGCGAAGTATCTGTGATCTCTGACAACCAAACGGAAATTATAGGTGTTGATATAATGATAAAGGACATGAAAATAAGAATTTACAATCTGTATAGCCCAGCAGATAAGGATCTTACACTCTCAAACATGAAAATAACTGACACAAATTGCATTGTTGTCGGAGACTTTAATAGCCGTTCAGAAAGATGGGGATACCCAGATACTGACAAAAGAGGAGATGAAGTGGAGGACTGGGAAATAGACTCAAATCTCCATCTACTCAACAAAGTGGATGACACACCGAGCTTCTACTCCAGAAGATGGATTACCACTTCTACTCCAGACTTAGCTTTCTGCACAGGAGACATCCTCCACAAAATCGATCGCCACGTGCTTGACCAATTAGCAGGTAGTGACCACAGACCGATCAAGCTTGTAATGAATATGGAGTATGTTCCACAGGAGCAAAAGCCTTTGCCCCGCTGGAATTACAAACGAGCAGATTGGGACAGATTTGCCATACTAACAGACAAATATTGTGAAAACATAAATACACGATATGGCAACATGAAGCAAATGGTGGAAAATCTAAACAGAGCAATAATACAGGCGGCCACTGAGTCTATTCCAAGAGGAGCGAGGAAAAATTACAAACCATACTGGACTGAAGAACTACAAATTTTGGAGGACAAAGTTGAAGATGCTAGGAAGACCGCAGAGAGAGAACAAACAACTGAAGCGAACATCTCTCTCAAAGCCATCTCAGCAAAATATAAAAGAACAGTAAATCAAACAACAAGAGATTGTTGGAGGGAAAAAAACAGAAAACCTGAATTTTGACAGGGATGGAAACAAACTATGGAAACTAGTGAAAGCCATGAACAATGAAGGACCTAGAAACAAACAAATAACAATTAAACAAGGAAATGCCTTGTTTACAGGAAAAAAGGCTGCAAATGCACTAATGGAACACTATGCCAGTGCAAACCACATTGATATTACAACCGAACAGAAGAAAGCAATCAAAGATAAACAGATGCATCATAGAAATACAGAGACAGCAGCAGAATATATGATGGCAAATCTAACAATGGAAGAAATGGAACAGGCAATGAATACCCTAAAAAAGAAGAAATCACCAGGAAAGGATGGAATCACAAATGAAATGCTAATAGGACTAGGCACTAAGGCAAAAAAGAAACTACTAGCAGTCCTAAATTACAGCTGGAAGAGGGGAATAGTCCCACAGGCATGGAAGGAAGCTATACTAATACCAGTCCCAAAGAAAGGAAAAGACCTGGAAGAACCAAATGGCTATCGACCTATCAGTCTACTTAGCTGTGTAGGAAAATTAATGGAACGCATTATCAATGGCAGGCTAACATGGCATCTGGAAGAAAACCAACTCTTAACACCACACCAAGCAGGATTCAGAAAGTACAGATCCACTGAAGATCAAATAACCTATATAGCTCAGGAAATAGAGGATGCCTTCCAAGAGAAAAAACACACACTAGCGGTCTGGGTAGATTTAGAAAAAGCATTTGATAAAGTATGGAAGGAAGGACTGAAAGTAAAACTGCAAAAAATGCATGTTTGTGGGAAAATGTACAATTGGATCAGCCACTACCTTGAGAACAGAACTGCCAGGACAAAAGTACAAGGACAAACCAGCAAAATGATGCTGTTGGAGCAAGGTGTCCCCCAAGGAGGAGTTCTTTCACCAACATTATTCCTAGCATATATAAACGACATCACGGAAAATTTTCCAGCCAGAGTACACACATCATCCTTTGCAGATGACCTAGCCATATGGACATCTGAAGAATATATTAGTACAGCTAACAGCAGAATACAGCAAGCCCTATTAGCGCTAGAGGACTGGTCAAAATCATGGCTAGTGAAGATAAGTGAGGAGAAAACAACATGCACAGTGTTCTCACTCTCAACTAAAACTCAGCAACCTAAGCTGGTATTGAATGGAAAAATATTGCGCCATGAAGAAAATCCAAACTATCTAGGAGTCACATTTGATCGTCGCCTGACATGGAAAACACAGGTTGAGAAAAATCGAACAAGAGCAAGGCAAAGAATGGCAATCATGAAAAAGCTTGCTGGTACAACGTGGGGAGCAGATGAGAAAGTTCTCAAGAAGTTATATACTGGACGGGTGAGGCCAGTACTGGAATATGGCATTGCAGCTTGGGCAACAGCAGCTAAGTCAAACTTTAACAAAATAAGTAGAGTCCAAAATCAAGGAATGCGAATCATAACTGGAAGCCTGAAGACAACGCCTATTAATGAATTAGAAAAGATCACTTGTTTACAACCAATGCAGGATAGAAGAGATAGCAGAGCCCAGCAACAAGCTGAAAAATTTAGAAGATTGACAGACCACCCTATGTATAAAAGGTTTAGTGGTTTTGGAAAGGGAAGACTGAAGCGTAGCAACTTTGTAGAAACTGCAAAACGAAAGATTAGGGCAGATCCCATACTTAACATATCAACAGTCAGACCCATTTACAATGCAGACAAGTTCCCAGCTTGGAGACAGCAGCAACTGCCTGAGATGATAGAAAACATTCCTTGTATTGAGAAAAAGAACACTCAGCATGAAACCGAAAGAAGAGAAATAACCCTAAACTACATAAAAGAACATTACCCAAGCAGCAATTGGACCCATGCATATACAGATGGATCAGCCAAAAATTCAGTAGAGAATGGAGGAGGAGGAATTCTCCTAAATTTAAAAAATGGAGTGAAAAAAACAAGTTCAGTGGCAACTGGAAAGTTTTCAAGTAACTTCAAAGCGGAGGTAGAGGCTCTGAAAACTGCAGCAGAAATGCTCTTGATGGAGGAAAATAAAGAGAAGCAAATAGCTATCTTCACAGATGCAAAGTCAGCTGTCTCAATACTGAAGAGCAAAAACAGCACAGAACTAGCTGACCTAAGAGCAGCACTCCATGGTCTATGCCAGAAATCCCAAAAAGTTGTAATACAGTGGATCCCATCACATTGCAGTATACCTGGAAATGAAGAGGCTGACAGACTGGCAAAAGAGGGCGGACGACTACCACAGCCTGACATAGACATAACCTATAATGAGGCAAAGAGGTTGATAAAAAGCACTTATAGAACCAAATGGGAATCAGAGCATCCAGGCCACCAGAAGGATGATGCATATTACAAACTCGACCGAAGAGAACAAGTAACAATCTTCAGACTCCGCACAGGACATAACAGGCTGAAATACCACTTGTTCAACAAACTAAAGATAGGAGATACAGATGAATGTAATTGTGGAACTGGTAAAATGACAGCTAAACATTTGCTGCAAGAGTGCCCAATATATGCAGAACAGAGAAAGATATTTTGGCCCACACCTGCTTCATTCGAGGACAAGCTCTATGGAGATATCAACAAGCTCAAGTCGACTGCAGCTTACTTTAACTGTATTCAGGTTGACATTTAAATGTACATGAAGAAGTATTTAGACTGCCACACTTCATACCACAGGCATGTCGGTTACACAAGCCTCCCAGAGGCATGAAATGGAATATTGCTTGGATAGCAAATCCATTACGTGGAAAGTCCGAATCGAAAGCTCACTGTGTGGGCTTCATAAAAGGTGGAAAAAGTGTCCTAGTGGCACAAAATGGAATATTGCTCGGATAGCAAATCCATTACGTGGAAAGTCCAAATCGAAAGCTCACTGTGTGGGCTTCATAAAAGGTGGAAAAAGTGTCCTAGTGGCACAAAATGGAATATTGCTCGGATAGCAAATCCATTACGTGGAAAGTCCAAATCGAAAGCTCACTGTGTGGATGTCATCTGGAAACTGCATTCTTCTGGCTTCTAGAAGAACAGCCTATGGTAAACGGAAGGCCCAATATACGGAAGTGAGGCTAAGCAGCCATGTGCAGGACGTGACGATTCCTTGGGTGAGCCCAGTACCAGAGCGCTGTGTGATGGCTCTGCAATTATGGAAGCCTCCTTGGATGGCGGGGAATGCCCATGGTCTGCCCCTGCCTTCCCTTGAGGGCTGACCAGGATGCCTTTGGCTGTTCTATATGGGCCAAGATGGGATGGGAGATAACACCACAACAGTGAGAGTCTAACGTCCTAAGAAACCCCCGGGAAGGTTAACCCGGTCAACAAATGCCCACAGAAGTCGGATGTGTCGGCCTAACGGCGCAAGAACGCAGCTCTGCTGTAAACAGGCACAACGCAATCACGTCCGGAAAAAAAACTCCGGATGAACGAAGAAGAAGAAGAAACCACGGCCCGCGGGCCACTTGTGGCCTGCCAGCTGTCAGAAAGTGGCAGGCGCGGCCTCGATCAGTCATTTCCCTCAATGACCATTATGAAAAACAAGCAACGTTCCAGACTCACCGATAGTAGCCTAGCTGCGCTTATGACTTTGGGCACGACAGATTTGTGCCCAGACATTGATAAAATGGCACCTGAACTTAAATAACTGGTTATGAAGAACAGTTACAATTGTAAATTAATTACACTAATAGCGATTTTTGAAACTGATTTAAAATTTAAGTTAAGAAAGGTAAGAATGACATTGCATGACTTTTATAATTGTATAACGATGTGGCCCGCTTGACTACCGAAAATAGTAGAAATGGCCCTCTGCTTGAAAAGCTTGGGAACTACTGGTCTGGAGTCACCTCATGCACATGACTTCCCCTACTTCCATCATTGTCAATCTTGTACACTGTCACATGCTGACAGTCTGGAGTTACCTCGTGCACATGACTTCCCCTACTTCCAGCATTGTCAATCTTGTACACTGTCACATGCTGACAGTCTGGAGTCACCTCGTGCACATGACTTCCCCTACTTCCAGCATTGTCAATCTTACATACTCACTCACATGCTGACAGTCTGGAGTCACCTTGTGCACATGACTTCCCCTACCTTCAGCATTGTCAATCTTGTACACTCGCATGCTGACAGTCTGGAGTCACCTTGTGCACATGACTTCCCCTATTTCCAGCATTGTCAATCGTGTACACTCAGTCGCATGCTGACAGTCTGGAGTCAACTCGTGCACATGACTTCTTCTATTTCCAGCATTGTCAATCTTGTACACTCAGTCGCATGCTGACAGTCTGGAGTCACCTTGTGCACATGACTTCCTCTACCTTCAGCATTGTCAATCTTGTACACCCAGTCGCATGCTGACAGTCTGGAGTCAACTCGTGCACATGACTTCCCCTACTTCCAGCATTGTCAATCTTGTACACTCAGTTGCATGTTGACAGTCTGGAGTCACCTTGTGCACATGACTTCCTCTACCTTCAGCATTGTCAATCTTGTACACCCAGTCGCATGCTGACAGTCTGGAGTCAACTCGCGCACATGACATCCCCTACTTCCAGTATTGTCAATCTTGTACACTCACTTGCATGCTGACAGTCTGGAGTCACCTCGTGCACACGACTTCCCCTACTTCCAGTATTGTTAATCTTGTACACTCGGTCGCATGCTAACAATCTGGAGTCACCTTGTGCACATGACTTCCTCTAACTTCAGCATTGTCAGTCTTGTACACCCAGTCGCATGCTGACAGTCTGGAGTCAACTCGTGCACATGACTTCCCCTACTTCCAGCATTGTCAATCTTATACACTCACTTGCATGCTGAAACTCTGGAGTCACCTTGTGCACATGACTTCCTCTACCTTCAGCATTGTCAATCTTGAACACCCAGTCGCATGCTGACAGTCTGGAGTCAACTCGCGCACATGACTTCCCCTACTTCCAGCATTGTCAATCTTGTACACTCACTTGCATGCTGACAGTCTGGAGTCACCTCGTGCACACGACTTTCCCTACTTCCAGCATTGTCAATCTTGTACACTTAAGTCACATGCTGACAGTCTGGAGTCAACTCGTGCACATGACTTCCCCTACTTCCAGCATTGTCAATCTTGTAAACTGTCACATGCTGACAGTCTGGAGTCACCTTGTGCACATGACTTCCCTTACCTTCAGCATTGTCAATCTTGTACACCCAGTCGCATGCTGACAGTCTGGAGTCAACTCGCGCACATGACTTCCCCTACTTCCAGCATTGTCAATTGTGTACACTCACTTGCATGCTGACAGTCTGGAGTCACCTCATGCACATGACTTTTCCTACTTCCAGCATTGTCAATCTTGTACACTCACTTGCTTGCTGACAGTCTGGAGTCACCTCGTGCACACGACGTCCCCTACTTCCAGCATTGTCAATCTTGTACACTCAGTCGCATGCTGACAGCCTGGAGTCACCTCGTGCACATGACTTCCCTTACTTCCATCATTGTCAATCTTGTACATTCATTCACATGCTGACAGTCTGGAGTCACCTTGTGCACATGACTTCCCTTACTTCTAGCATGTCAATCTTGTACACTCACTCGCGTGCTGACAGTCTGGAGTCACCTCGTGCACATGACTTCCCTTACTTCCATCATTGTCAATCTTGTACATTCACTCACATGCTGACAGTCTGGAGTCAACTCATGCACATGACTTCCCCTACTTCCAGCATTGTCAGTCTTGTACAGTCAGTCGCATGCTGACAGTCTGGGTCACCTCGTGCACATGACTTCCCCTACTTCCAGCATTGTCAATCTTGTACACTCAGTCGCATGCTGACAGTCTGGAGTCACCTCGTGCACATGACTTCCCCTACTTTCAGCATTGTCAATCTTGTACACTCGGTCGCATGCTGACAGTCTGGAGTCACCTCGTGCACATGACTTCCCCTACTTCCAGCATTGTCAGTCTTGTACACTCAGTCGCATGCTGACAGTCTGGAGTCACCTTGTGCACATGACTTCCCTTACTTCCACCATTGTCAATCTTGTACACTCAGTCGCATGCTGACAGTCTGGAGTCAACTCATGCACATGACTTCCCTTACTTCCATCATTGTCAAACCTGTACGCTCAGTCGCATGCTGACAGTCTGGAGTCAACTCGTGCACATGACTTCCCTACTTCCATCATTGTCAATCTTGTACACTTAGTCACATGCTGACAGTATGGAGTAACCTCGTGCACATGACTTCCCCTACTTCCATCATTGTCAATCTTGTACACTCAGTCACATGGTGACAGTCTGGAGTCACCTTGTGCACATGACTTTCCCTACCAGGCCGGGATGCTTCTATGGAGGACTCAATTACACCATTTATCTTAAATGTTATGAATTGTCCAATCATAATATATTTGGGATGTACAAGGATTATTTCATCTTCCAGTGGTTTGTCTATGGTTTAATTCCCCAGCCGTTGTTTAAAGAGACAAACACTTCCTTGCAGCAAGAGGAGAGAGTATTATGGCACCTCTTATGAAGGCCATGTCCCAGTTTAGATGTAGTTTATAGAGATAGCTTCCTCATTAACTCTCCTCCTCTCAATGACCACTGCCTGTGTTGGTCCATGACCATTTATTCAATATATTCCCAGCTAGCCCTATATCAAACGTTGTATGCCAGGCAGCTGGCATTATGTCTGCCATGTGTACCTTCCAGTCATGGAAAATATGGGCCTTAACAATATCCCTGATTTGCTGCATTGTATGTCAGTGAACTTTCTCAGTATGGCTACTTAGTTTTAATTATTGTGATACTTGATTTAGAGTATGTTTTTTTTTCTCCAGTCATGTGAAAATCTTCAAATCGCAACTTGCCGCTGACACAGATTGTTGATGCCTGACAGGTAATTCACAGACATTGGAATATATCACTGAATGAGCTGTTGAAAATATATGTACGGTTTTTGAGCCAGCCTTATTTATGTACCATTAATTTTTCATAGGCAACATTTGGCTTCCGTTTGCTGAACATGAACTGAGTATTAGGAAACACTCCAAGATTGTGCAAGTAATTCTCATTTATGGCAGCTCTTGTGTATTTGGCAAATTCCAGTTTTACATGCAATTGTGTTTTTTTTTCACCTTAGTGCTAAATTTACATTCTTCTTGTTCTGTGCTATATAAATTTTTCATATAGATATTTTGAGTCAAAGCTGTTTGTAATGGAAACTAAATAGTCTCTTATAAATGACCACCCATTGAAAGTCAGTAAAAATAGGCCCATTACATGTTTGTCCTGTTATTGTGTGACTGAACCACACATGAGAGGAAAGTGGTCAGTTCTTCTTCTTTCATTCACTTGAAATTCGTCTATAACTGCAATGTTGTCTCTTGTATGATGGTAACTGTCTGTTGTTTACTTCACTCAGTGCTACATAGAGTTTATCTTCCACTCTTGTTTCTCTAGGCCAGAATATGAATAAAATTAGTGGAACTGTGGTAAAGCTGTGGAAATGTAAACAGTATAAAATAACACAAAGTAATGCATCTTTACAGAACAGAATTACGAAAAATACAGAACGTTGCCACTAGCGTTCATCAGCAAACAAATGCATACACAAAACACACCATATAAACACGGAGAAGACCCCCCAGTGACTACATTCATGCATGAGAACGAGAACTGAAGGGTCTTCTCCATGATTATATGTTGTGCATTACTATGTGTTATTTTATATTGTTTCTCTAGGCCAGAAGGTTTGCCTAGATATGTTATATTTTGGGCAGTCTTGGGGTATGTGATCTGCTGTCTGCGACAACAATCCACATGTGCACATGGCTGATTCACCAATCTTGAATGTTCATGCTTATTGCTGTCAAACAATTTTACAGAACTATTTGACTGCTCTGTTTAGCTGTTGTTATGTAAGTCTCTTTTACCACTAACCATTGGGCCACTGCCAGTTGGCCATTTTCCATGAACAGTCACAGAGCCGCACTATTTGTAATAGTACTTGTAATTGTCACTTTCTCCATAATCCCGTTTATCACGCAGAGTCTCGTAGCGGGCGAGAACTGGGAGCGGTTCGTCCCCCGCTGGTGACTTGCGGGATAACTGAGCTGGCCGCTCAGAAAGCAATGGCAAGCTACTGAGCATAATCTTGCCAAGAAATCAACAGACAGCTGAAAGATGCTGCTGTTGACAGCGATGTCCTGTTAAAGGATATGCGAATTTAAAAAAAAAAACAAAAAAACTTGTAATTGTACAAGTATAAACAATAATGTGCTATATACCATATATATAATGTGCCTGTACTTCCAACTGCCATGTTTAAATCATTGTTGGCACATTCCAAGACACCTTTCTGATGGGTTGTTATGGGAGCAGACTGAAGACTGACTACAGAAGGAAGGTTCACTAAATGTGTTTTGGTGTAAACAGGGATGGACATTGCTCATGTTTGACAGGCATGTGAATAAAGGTATAATTATGATCAGATTATATTAACAAGATAAGTGTGTGTTGTTTTTTAAGACAACTTAATGGGTAAACAGACAGAACTGGGTTTATAAGGTTATAGACAACTGATGTACAGACCAGATGGAAACAGAGGAAGAGGCCGACCACGTAAACATTGGACAGAGGGAATAGCAGAGTCCATGGGAATATCGATATATGAAGCCCATAACCGGGCACTCTCACGATGTTTATACTTCACCTCGACACCGCAAGGTACAAGAGGAACATGATGAGATGAGATGAGACAACTGTGTGAGTAAACAGACAGAACTGCCGCCGCCCCCCCCCCCTCCCCCCGGTTTTAGACAACTGTGTAAGTAAACAGACAGAGTTGGTCTTTTTAAGGTTTTAGACAACTGTGTGGGTAAACAGACAGTTCTTCTTCTTCTTCTTCTTCTTCAGCGTTCCGAGCCATTGAGGTTCTTTGCTGCAGATACAGTCCGTCTCCATTCGTCTCTCTGGTTGACCTTCTCTTGCCAGTCGTTGATTCCAAGTGCTTGTAGGTCTGTATATATATTATCTCTCCACCATCTTCTTGGTCTACCTCGGTGTCTACGGTCATTTATTTCCTGAGTGTAAGCGAGTTTTGTTTCCCTATTATCTTCCATTCTTTCTATATGCCCCAGCCATTGTAGTCTATTAGCCTTCATGATACCAGTGATTAGCGGGGACTTAAACAGATCATAAATGTCTTTGTTACTTCTTCTTTTCCACTCTCCATGTTGTGTATCCCTAATGGGTCCAAAGATGCGTCTTAAAACTTTGTTCTCAAAGGTTTGTAACAAGGCTTCGTCTCCTTTCGCTGTACTCCAGGTTTCAGAGCCATACAGCACAACTGGTCTGATCAGTGTTTTGTATATTGTAATTTTGGTGTTACAAGATAGAGCATTTGATTTTAGTAGATGTTGTAGTGCATAGTATATCTTATTTCCAGAATTGATTCTAGTTTGTATTTCTTCCCTTATGATGTTGGAGCAGTTGAAGATTGTACCCAGGTATTTGTATGTTTCCGTTCTTTTAATGGTCATATTATCTATTTGTTTGTGGCCAGAGTTTTTAGCCATTCCTTCTCTTGAAATTACCAATAATTTTGTCTTATCTTGGTTGATAACCAGCCCCATCTGTTGGGATTTTTCCTTTAAGTGAGTCAATACTTCTAATGTCTTTTGTTCATTTTCCCCTATAATATCTACATCATCTGCATAACCAAGCAGCTTGGATGTTCCTCCAATATCACATTCCTCCTTTACCTTCCTTACAACTTTCTCTAGAGCGGCGATTGTGCATCACCCTGTTTCAAGCCAGATGTTATTTGGAAAGGGTCTGATTTCCTGCCTTTATATGTTACTATATTATAAGTATCTTCCATGCATAGTCTGGTCATGTTGATTAACTTCCTTGGTATTCCAAATTCCTGCATAGCATTCCATAGACTATTCCTATGGACACTATCATAAGCCTTTTTTAAATCCACAAAAATGTTATGGAGATCTCTTTTATATTCCCAATTTTTCTCGGCTATTTGTCGTAAGATAAATATCTGATCTATTGTTGATCTGTTTTGTCTAAAACCCGCCTGGTAGTCACCTAATATGTCTTCTGAATATGGTTTTAGTCTATTTAGTAATACTGCGGATAGTATCTTATAGCTTGTGGACAGTGGTGATATTCCTCTATAATTTTCACATTGGAACTTTTCTTAAAGATAGGTATCAATAATTACTCTTTCCAGTCATGGGGTAATTCTTCTTCTCCAGATTTTTATTATTAGTTTGTATAGCTTTAGATATAATGCATGGCCACCTGCCTTTATAAATTCAGCAGCAATTCCATCAGCCCCAGTTGCTTTATTGTTTTTAAGTCGTGTGATTACATATAGGATTTCTTCAGAAGAAGAAATCCTATGAAGTAAACAAAGTTGGTCTTTTTAATGTTTTAGACAACTGTGTGGGTAAACAGACAAAACTGGTTTTTTTTGTTAAGTTTTAGACAACTGTAGGTGAACAGACAGAACTGGATTTGTAAAGGTTTTAGACAACTGTGTGGGTAAAAGGACATCTATGTTTAAAGATTTTAAACTGATGGATAAAAGATTTCCCAAAGCAGATATATCATCATATACCCCCACTAAGCCATGGGGTTGTAAGTCATCCAGGTTATTTCTTTAGTTATCATTGTTTAATGATTTTTCCAGCAAACCTCTGTGGTACGTTAATTGATTAAGAATCTGATTTCTAATTGATATATGTGGTTTTAGAACTGCACTTTTAGTTTCATCACAAGAGTGGACTATGGATGAGATCATTCTCTCCATCCAGTGAATAAACAGAATGTGTGATGTTATGCGTGTTGGTCTGTAGTGGTAGGAATGATATGAGGGTCTCAATCAGACCCATTTAAAGATTGCAGTGTAATTATAAATGTCTTGAATCGTTGAGATATGTTGATGACACTGAAGTTAACTTACTAAATATAATATCATAGATTGAATGACATAATTGCTGTTTGTAACTGTTTGATAGGTCACTCTATAGCATTATGTTAGCAGCACCATGTATTTTCAACAGTGAAACATGATGATTTCGTGTGAAATGCTAGTCATGCAGAAATAGGGAACAGGTCTCTTACGGATGTGCTGTAATTGAATGTCGTCATGTTTGTCTTTGTCTTGTTGAACTGCGGGATTCAGTGCTCGTATCGCCTCATACCCTGCCTCGTCCTGGTAACTGACGTTCAAGTTTGTGTGCTGAAGTCATACTCTGTATATAGCCTGCGTTTTCCATGAAATGTTGTCTGCTGATCATTGATATATTTACCATGTTGACTAATTGATACTCTTTTAAAAAATGTTTTGTTTAAAAGGGAATGTAATGAGTCATTGCTGTGTAGAATTTTGACATATAGTCAACATGGAGCCGGTTATTTTGTGAATATTTAGAAATATTTTCTATACAAAGGGGCAACCCAAAGAGTTATTTTGTTTGTATATGTATATACATATAGAAGTTATAAAATGTGAAACTATACTGTTTGTAAGTATACTGGTTACAATGCACTTACAGTGTCTTTTAATTGTAGCGTGAGGCGGGTGTCAGCGTCATACTGACAGATGCTACTTTCCTCAGTCTCGGTTTCCATTGATCTGATCAGATATTAGAATATGTTCCACATGTTCATAATGTAGCCAGATGTGTGCATTGTCTCCCTTCATGTTTGTGACAGGTCTTTCAAAAGATTCAAAGGGCACTTTTAACATTCTTCTGTAATTTCTGTCACTTCAGTGGATATTTTTGCTTGTTTCCTAGTTGAAAATTGGTTCCATGTAACGCACAGAAATGTATTTTCTAATGACAAGGGCATAAGAAGTTCATTTTATAAAATATGCTGGATATTGATGGAAAGATTGGTAGCATTCTGGTGGCAAAAAATGTGTTATAGTATACAATGGAAGGTCAATAGTTCCAGTGGTGTGCAGGAACTACCTGTAAGATTATCTCTAGCAGGACCCTGGTGAGACTCTGTTCTCTGAGTAATGGCTTTATTCAAGCAGACCTACCTGAGTGGACACATACACACACAAACATGTGAGAGAGAGAACGAAGACCAGTGCCAACTGTCTTCAATTTCTGAGAGAAATCTTTGGTTTGACTTGTTTAGGCTGACCCCAGACCTGTATTGGTCAGATGAAAAAAATCTCAGTTGTAACTGGAGCCTCTGGCTGCACTAGTCACTGCTTTTGATCCCGTCATTGTCTGTGGTGTGCTATGTAACCTGAATGTTGAAGGGCTATACTACTGCAGTTCTGAAAATGGGTACATTCATTTAAAGGACAAACACCAGGATCCCAAATAGAACTATCCTTGACAGTATATGCTGTCAAAAGTAGTCAAGTTAGTACTGCTATATAGCTGGTACCAGTCAGAAACTAGCAATTAAAGCCATGGAAAGGACAGAGTGAACTGCTGTAATTTTTTTTTTTGGAAGGTACTGTAGCTCTCTCTCTCTCTCTCTCTCTCTCTCTCTCTCTCTGTTAGTTGGAGCAAATTTGATTACATTTATTAACCTGCTTTTATAAAATTTCAAATTTGCAAAGGGAACATATATATGCTGATAGATTGTTATTTTCATTATACAAGGTTTCTGAGCATTATTTGATATGTATATGCATTTTCTGTACTCAAAACCATGTAGTTGTCACAATACATTCAGCAGGGATGTGTTGTTGCCAGTAAAGCTAAGAGAGACTGTGTCAGGAAGAATTCCATGTTCCTGCAGGGGAAATAACACTGAGGTCTGCTGAGTTTACAATATTGCCTATTTGGTTTTATCATTTGTTATTGTTTCTGTTTGAAATATTTTCATGGTATTGTTACATTTCCAGCCTGACTTTTCTTCACAGGCATTTATATTTAGCATTCCTGTTCACATTCATTTTGCAGTTTTGTGTGTGAACCAGTTACATTGTTTCCTAGAGTTTACCATTGTTTGTTCAATTAAATGGGTTGAACTGCAGAAATACAATGAATCAGTCGATTGACCCTGTAAGTTTTCTACGATTCCTCTGTGAACATACACATTATGAACAGCAACACTTTCAGGAGCAACAATAGCATAGTGGCTTGCCACTCACTGCCAGCCTGGGTTCACGTCCACATGGAGGCGCATTTTTTAAATGGACCTGGCCTCTCAGAATGACCCAGTCTCACTGTGGTTATGTTTCTGTGTCTTTATGTTATAACTTGTACTCAGTGTGGTTATATTTGACTGTCTTTATGTCATAACTTGTACTCAGTGTGGTTATATTTGACTGTCTTTATGTCATAACTTGTACTCAGTGTGGTTATATTTGACTGTCTTTATGTCATAGCTTGTAATCAGTGTGGTTATATTTGACTGTCTTTATGTTATAGCTTGTACTCAGTGTGGTTATATTTGACTGTCTTTATGTCATAACTTGTACTCAGTGTGGTTATATTTGACTGTCTTTATGTCATAACTTGTACTCACTGTGGTTATATTTGACTGTCTTTATGTTATAGCTTGTACTCAGTGTGGTTATATTTGACTGTCTTTATGTTATAACTTGTACTCACTGTGGTTATATTTGACTGTCTTTATGTTATAGCTTGTACTCAGTGTGGTTATATTTGACTGTCTTTATGTCATAACTTGTACTCAGTGTGGTTATATTTGACTGTCTTTATGTTATAGCTTGTACTCACTGTGGTTATATTTGACTGTCTTTATGTTATAGCTTGTACTCAGTGTGGTTATATTTGACTGTCTTTATGTCATAACTTGTACTCAGTGTGGTTATATTTGACTGTCTTTATGTTATAACTTGTACTCACTGTGGTTATATTTGACTGTCTTTATGTTATAGCTTGTACTCACTGTGGTTATATTTGACTGTCTTTATGTTATAGCTTGTACTCACTGTGGTTATATTTGACTGTTTTTATGTCATAACTTGTACTCACTGTGGTTATATTTGACTGTCTTTATGTCATAACTTGTACTCACTGTGGTTATATTTGACTGTCTTTATGTCATAACTTGTACTCACTGTGGTTATATTTGACTGTCTTTATGTTATAGCTTGTACTCACTGTGGTTATATTTGACTGTCTTTATGTTATAGCTTGTACTCAGTGTGGTTATATTTGATTGTCTTTATGTCATAACTTGTACTCAGTGTGGTTATATTTGACTGTCTTTATGTTATAACTTGTACTCACTGTGGTTATATTTGACTGTTTTTATGTCATAACTTGTACTCACTGTGGTTATATTTGACTGTCTTTATGTCATAACTTGTACTCAGTGTGGTTATATTTGACTGTCTTTATGTCATAACTTGTACTCACTGTGGTTATGAATAATTAAAAAAATTATCACCGAAGCAACAGAGTACGTGCTTTGTGCTCGATACCTTTGACAACAGCCAGCAAGGAGACAATGAAGCGGAGGAGAAGAGGTAGGGGAGAGGGGGAAGGAAAAGGAAGAAGAGGGCTGGAGCCAGAAGGGGTAGAAGGAAAACGGATCATTTGGGACTAAAAAATGTACGGGTTAGGTATTGGAATTGCCGTAGTGCAAAGCAACGAGGACCAATATTGGAGAAACTGGTCTACGATTTTGATGTCCTGATGTTACAAGAACTGAAGACAAACGCTTTTAAGTGCTCTGGCTATACGTGTTACATCAACCCAACTAGGCAGGGAAGACATGGGCAGGCTCTGGTGGTCATGGATGGCTTAAGCATTCGATACTGGAAATGAGTGGGTGGGGTCAGGAGAGTAAAGAGGTGCAGGGAATGCGGATACAAATCAGCCAATACAGCTGGAACCTGATAAATATATATGTAAGTGGGGAATCTTGCATAATCAGAGAGAGCTGGGACTGGTTGAAAGGTTTAGTGGACACCTCCGGTACCAGGTATCTGATATGTGGTGATTTCAACGCCAGCGCCAAGGAATGGGACAGGTCGGGAGAGAACAGACAGGGTACTGCTCTTGCTGAGACCTTGCTTGAGATGGATGTGGTTTGTCTAAATGACGGGACACCCACTAGGCTAGCAATGAGACCAGGGGACCCTGACACGGCCATCGACCTGGCACTTGTATCCCAACAGGCGGCATCAGATATAAAATGGAGCGTCCTTGGAGACCATGGAAGTGACCTCCTCCCCTGTTCTGTGCTGATACCTAAGTCCAGCACAGTTAGGGCTATAAGAGCTCACAGGGCATTCAGTTATGATCGTGACCACTCTTCGCTCTTGGGGTGCCTTAGATCACAGGGAAGATCTAACCAACAAGAAGAATTTTCACCCAACCACCATGGTGGACACCAGAGGGGAGAATTCATGGAGGGAAAAGAGGGCAGCCATAAGGAATTGGCAGAGGGTGCGGAGAGCAACCAATTCAGTTGACACAGAATTGGAAGAGGCTGAAAGATATAAAAAAGTAAAGGTGCAGGATTTTAAACTCCAGGCAGCTGAGGCGAAGAGGATTAAGTGGGAACAGTTTATCAATGAAGTCGGTGGGGATGTGACATTGGGAAAATTCTGGAGGCTGCACCGGTAGAGGAAGAGACAGGTAATGCCTGGTACACTTGGCACCGTTTATGATGATAACAACCGATCTATGACAACTGACCAGGACAAAGGGGAGGCTTTTCTTGCATGATTTTTAAAACAGACGGATCAGCAAGATAGAGCTATTAGAGATAACGTCACGGGTCACTAGGAAGGAAGACTGTGAGATTAAAGTGGAGGATATTAGACGGGTACTGAAGCGGGCTAAAGACACAGCCCCAGGTCCGGATGGGGTGAGGTACGCAGGAGCCATTATACACCCAGACAAGGCATCGGGTGTGTGGTACTCCTTGGATAACCGGATCGTCAAGGCAGACGTCCCAGGTATTATGTTGAATGGATGTCCTCTTAGTCGAGAGAGTAAATTGAAGTACTTGGGTATCACCTTTGACAGGTGTTTGTCTTTTAAGGATCATGTGGAGGCTTTGGTGGTGAAGGCTGGTAGGAGACTTAATGCATTGAGGGCAATGGCAGCAACTGGGGTAGATCAGAGGATGCTGTACAGGCTCTTTCAGCAGTTAATAATTTCTGTCAATGAGTATGGTTTGGGGCTGCTGACAGTATCAAAGAGCCAGCTTGAAAGGTTGGAGCGCATACAGAATACTGCCATGCGGTTAATCCTGGGGTCCACAAAGGACACACCAATTATATGCATGAGGCATATCCTGGCGCTACCAACAATGACGGATAGATATAGGGTCCTTCAGGCCAAATGGTACCTGAGAGTTGCTGCAGACAGGGATCACCCACTGCATGCAGCAATGGATATGGTCAAGGGTCATAGGCTAAGATGAGGCAGGTCCTAGATGGCACAGGCAGAAGTTTCTGTACGTCAGGTGTGTGATCTAGAGACCATCAATCGTGAAAGAGAGTGGGTTGAAGTTCCGGAAGACATGACGGACTGGCACAATGTAATAATAACACTGGGTCGTGAGTGCAGAGAATGGGCAGCGGGCCGCACTGAGTTTGAAGTGCAAGAGCTGATCCAGAGTAACACACATCAAGGTGACATAGTCATATAAAGCGATGGGTCAGTGGTGAGAAACAGACGTAGTGGTTGGGGCTTTCTTGCAAAGGCTAATGGACGAGTCTTGAAAAAGGAAAGTCTGGCATATGAAACTACGACCTCCAGCATGAGAATGGAGGTGGAGGCAGTAACAGCAGCATTCTGGTGGCTAGAGGAGACTACTGCAATATGTTGTATTCATTACGGATTCAAAGAGTATGCTTAGTAAGGTGAAGAAAGGAATGTTTCGTGAGGAACGGCTCTCATCGCTTCACAGGTTACAGATTGTGAGAATTGTATGGATATTTCGCTCCGGCCATGCGGGGGTTCGGGGGGAATGATCAGGCTGATAGGCTAGCAGGGAATGCACCTCGTGGTGATAGTTTGCCTATGGACAAGGGGGAGGTGGTCGTGCGCTTGTGGGACCAGGTGGAGAAGGCAGAGGAACAGATTGAGAACCCATATCTGGAAAGAATGAGATTGCGGGGGATCGGCAGAGGTTCTGGAAGAATCTCAAAACTGAGAGGGAAGACCAGAAGAACTCTCAAAACTGAGATGGAAGACCAGGAGAACTTTTAATCAGATAGCGGTGGGAACGATTAGTAGTATTACTCTTTGCTGGCTGTTGAACGAGGGGATGGGGCACGCATGGGAATGTCCTGAGTGCAATGATGTTGATTCTTAACTCAACTCAACTCACTGTGGTTATATTTGTCTGTCGTTATGTTCGTCTGCAGCATTCCATGTGATATTGTGGTACATTTGAATGTAACCATTCCCAACAGGATCTGGGAGCTGCTATAACGCCATGGCTAGCACACTTGCTGGCAGTATGGTAGTCATGTGTTCAGATCTCTTTGAGGCGGTGATTAGTTTATTGACATGAGTTCCCAGACCGACACAGCCTATAGTGGATACCAGGACATGATCTGGCAAGCAAAGGTGGATATATTGACTACATCACCCAGCAAGCAAAGTTGGATATATTGCTTACATCACCGAGCAAGAAAAGGTGGATATATTGACTACATCACCCAGCAGACAAAGGTGGATATATTGACTACATCACCCAGCAGACAAAGGTGGATATATTGACATCACCCAGCAGACACGGGTGGATATATTGACTACATCACCCAGCATACATGGGTGGATATATTGACCACATCACCCAGCAGACAAAGGTGGATATATTGACTACATCACCCAGCAGACAAAGGTGGATATATTGACTACATCACCCAGCAGACAAAGGTGGATATATTGACTACATCACCCAGCAGACAAAGGTGGATATATTGACTACATCACCCAGCAGACAAAGGTGGATATATTGACTACATCACCCAGCACACACGGGTGGATATATTGACTACATCACCCAGCAGACAAAGGTGGATATATTGACTATATCACCCAGCAGACAAAGGTGGATATATTGACATCACCCAGCACATACGGGTGGATATATTGACTACATCACCCAGCAGACAAAGGTGGATATATTGACTACATCACCCAGCAGACAAAGGTGGATATATTGACTACATCACCCAACAGACAAAGGTGGATATATTGACTACATCACCCAGCAGACAAAGGTGGATATATTAACTACATCACCCAGTAGACACGGGTGGATATATTGACATCATCACCCAGCAGACAAAGGTGGATATATTGACTACATCACCCAGCAGACAAAGGTGGATATATTGACTACATCACCGAGCAACTGCTGATTGACCTATACAAATATGGGACAAGCACCATATACCTAATGTGCTTCAGGTATGGAAAATGGGCCCTTGACTTGTCCCCACAGGCTGGCAATTTGTCATTCGATTAGCTGTTTTTACGAGATTAGTGTTGAAGGTCAGCACATTGCAGAGTATTCACTTAATTGTGATTTCACTCCTGTTTCCCTGGAATACACATTGTTTTGGGGCACTGTTTACAATAACAGTGTTAAAAAACAGTGCAGACCTGATAAGGAAAACTCACCTGGGACCCAAGAAATACTTCTTCTTATCAGAAATTCCTCTTATAATAGTTCAAGCATATAGTAATGCATTTACAGTGTACAATATTGTTCTTCAAAACAGAAATTCACCACATCTGAGAACGCCTTCAGCAGTTTGCAATGTATAAAACCCTTGTTACTGAATGCCTGTTGTTGAAATACAAAATGGACCAGTTTCTTTTGCTTCCAGAACCATCTGTTCACACTGTGACAAGAAATGGACAATGTTTATATCACTTGTTTCTTCTTGAGCAGTTATGCTATTGTTTTTGTCAACTTCACAGGATATGTATGTTTTGTTTCATATAAGCCATTCCAGAAATATGTGCTCTTATCAAATAGATACTGTAAATCATTCTTTTGAGTATGCGTTGATTTGTTCCCATCAGTGTTACATTGGACATTTAACCAGAATCTCTGATGCATACCACTGACTGAGAAGTTTTAAGGGAATGCTAGCTGTGACATCCTAACGCATGCTAGACTTTGGTGACAACATATCAGCTGTAATATCCTAACGCATGCTAGACTGTGGTGACAACGTCTCAGCTGTTATATCCTAACGCACACTAGACTGTGGTGACATCTCAGCTGTTATATCCTAACGCACGCTAGACTGTGGTGACATCTCAGCTGTTATATCCTAACGCATGCTAGACTGTGGTGACAACATCTCAGCTGTTATATCCTAACGCACGCTAGACTGTGGTGACGACATCTCAGCTGTTATATCCTAACGCATGCTAGACTGTGGTGACAACATCTCAGCTGTTATATCCTAACGCATGCTAGACTGTGGTGACGACATCTCAGCTGTTATATCCTAACGCATGCTAGACTGTGGTGACAACATCTCAGCTGTTATATCCTAACGCATGCTAGACTGTGGTGACATCTCAGCTGTTATATCCTAACGCACGCTAGACTGGTGACATCTCAGCTGTTATATCCTAACGCATGCTAGACTGTGGTGACATCTCAGCTGTTATATCCTAACGCACACTAGACTGTGGTGACATCTCAGTTGTTATATCCTAACGCATGCTAGACTGTGGTGACAACATCTCAGCTGTTATATCCTAACGCATGCTAGACTGTGGTGACATCTCAGCTGTTATACCCTAACGCACACTAGACTGTAGTGACATCTCAGTTGTTATATCCTAACGCACGCTAGACTGTGGTGACAACATCTCAGCTGTTATATCCTAACGCATGCTAGACTGTGGTGACAACATATCAGCTGTTATATCCTAACGCACGCTAGACTGTGGTGACAACATATCAGCTGTTATATCCTAACGCATGCTAGACTGTGGTGACGACATCTCAGCTGTTATATCTTAACGCATGCTAGACTGTGGTGACATCTCAGCTGTTATATCCTAACGCATGCTAGACTGTGGTGACATCTCAGCTGTTATATCCTAACACATGCTAGACTGTGGTGACAACATCTCAGCTGTTATATCCTAACGCATGCTAGACTGGTGACATCTCAGCTGTTATATCCTAACGCATGCTAGACTGTGGTGACAACGTCTCAGCTGTTATATCCTAACGCACACTAGACTGTGGTGACATCTCAGCTGTTATATCCTAACGCACGCTAGACTGTGGTGACATCTCAGCTGTTATATCCTAACGCATGCTAGACTGTGGTGACAACATCTCAGCTGTTATATCCTAACGCACGCTAGACTGTGGTGACGACATCTCAGCTGTTATATCCTAACGCACGCTAGACTGTGGTGACAACATCTCAGCTGTTATATCCTAACGCATGCTAGACTGTGGTGACAACATCTCAGCTGTTATATCCTAATGCATGCTAGACTGTGGTGACAACATCTCAGCTGTTATATCCTAACGCATGCTAGACTGTGGTGACATCTCAGCTGTTATATCCTAACGCACTCTAGACTGTGGTGACGACATCTCAGCTGTTATATCCTAATGCATGCTAGACTGTGGTGATAACATCTCAGCTGTTATATCCTAACGCACGCTAGACTGTGGTGACAACATCTCAGCTGTTATATCCTAACGCATGCTAGACTGTGGTGACAACATCTCAGCTGTTATATCCTAACGCATGCTAGACTGTGGTGACAACATCTCAGCTGTTATATCCTAACGCATGCTAGACTGTGGTGACGACATCTCAGCTGTTATATCCTAACGCATGCTAGACTGTGGTGACAACATCTCAGCTGTTATATCCTAACGCATGCTAGACTGTGGTGACATCTCAGCTGTTATATACTAACGCACGCTAGACTGTGGTGACAACATATCAGCTGTTATATCCTAACGCACGCTAGACTGTGGTGACAACATATCAGCTGTTATATCCTAACGCATGCTAGACTGTGGTGACATATCAGCTGTTATATCCTAATGCATGCTAGACTGTGGTGACATCTCAGCTGTTATATCCTAACGCACGCTAGACTGTGGTGACATCTCAGCTGTTATATCCTAACGCACGCTAGACTGTGGTGACATCTCAGCTGTTATATCCTAACGCATGCTAGACTGTGGTGACATCTCAGCTGTTATACCCTAACGCACGCTAGACTGTGGTGACAACATCTCAGCTGTTATACCCTAACGCATGCTAGACTGTGGTGACGACATCTCAGCTGTTATATCCTAACGCACGCTAGACTGTGGTGGCAACATCTCAGCTGTTATACCCTAACGCATGCTAGACTGTGGTGACGACATCTCAGCTGTTATATCCTAACGCACGCTAGACTGTGGTGGCAACATCTCAGCTGTTATATCCTAACGCACTCTAGACTGTGGTGACGACATCTCAGCTGTTATATCCTAACGCACGCTAGACTGTGGTGACAACATCTCAGCTGTTATATCCTAACGCATGCTAGACTGTGGTGATAACATCTCAGCTGTTATATCCTAACACATGCTAGACTGTGGTGACATCTCAGCTGTTATATCCTAACGCATGCTAGACTGTGGTGACAACATATCAGCTGTTATATCCTAACGCATGCTAGACTGTGGTGACAACATATCAGCTGTTATACCCTAACGCATGCTAGACTGTGGTGACGACATCTCAGCTGTTATATCCTAACGCATGCTAGACTGTGGTGACAACATCTCAGCTGTTATATCCTAACGCACGCTAGACTGTGGTGACGACATCTCAGCTGTTATATCCTAGCACACTAGACTGTGGTGACATCTCAGCTGTTATATCCTAACGCTTCCTCAAATGAAGCAGGTGTGGGCCAAAATATCTTTCTCTGTTCTGCATATATTGGGCAATCCTGCAGCAAATGTTTTGCTGTCATTTTTCCAGTTCGACAATTACATTCATCGGTATCTCCTATCTTTAGTTTATTGAACAAGTGGTATTTCAGCCTGTTATGTCCTGTGCGGAGTCTGAAGATTGCTACTCGTTCTCTTCGGTCGAGTTTGTAATATGCATCATCCTTCTGGTGGCCTGGATGCTCTGATTCCCATTTGGTTCTATAGGTGCTTTTTATCAACCTCTTTGCCTCATTATAGGTTATGTCTACGTCAGGCTGTGGTAGTTGTTAGCCCTCTTTTGCCAGTCTGTCAGCCTCTTCATTTCCAGGTATACTACAATGTGATGGGATCCACTGTATTACAACATTTTTGGATTTCTGGCATAGACCATGGAGTGCTGCTCTTAGGTCAGCTAGTTCTGTGCTGTTATTGCTCTTCAGTATTGAGACAGCTGACTTTGCATCTGTGAAGATAGCTATTTGCTTCTCTTTATTTAACTCCATCAAGAGCATTTCTGCTGCAGTTTTCAGAGCCTCTACCTCCGCTTTGAAGTTACTTGAAAACTTTCCAGTTGCGACTGAATGTGATGTTTTCACTCCATTTGTTAAATTTAGGGGAATTCCTCCTCCTCCATTGTCTATTGAATTTTTGGCTGATAATGATGGATAATGTTCTTTTATGTAATTTAGGGTTATTTCTCATCTTTCGGTTTCATGCTGAGTGTTCTTTTTCTCAATACCAGGAATGTGTTCTATCATCTCAGGCAGTTGCTGCTGTCTCCAAGCTGGGAACTTGTGTGCATTATAAATGGGTTTGACTGTTGATATGTTAAGTATAGGATCTGCCCTAATCTTTCGTTTTGCAGTTTCTACAAAGTTGCTACGCTTCAGTCTACCCTTTCCAAAACCACTAAACCTTTTATACATAGGGTGGTCTGTCAATCTTCTAAATTTTTCTGCTTGTTGCTGGGCTCTGCTATCTCTTCTATCCTGCATTGGTTGTAAACAAGTGATCTTTTCTAGTTCATTAATAGGCGTTGTCTTCAGGCTTCCAGTTAAGATTCGCATTCCTTGATTTTAGACTCGTGCTCCGAAGTTCAATTCCTGTAGGGACCTGGCCTCTCAGAATGACCCAGTCTCACTGTGGTTATGTTTCTGTGTCTTTATGTTATAACTTGTACTCAGTGTGGTTATATTTGACTGTCTTTATGTCATAACTTGTACTCAGTGTGGTTATATTTGACTGTCTTTATGTCATAACTTGTACTCAGTGTGGTTATATTTGACTGTCTTTATGTCATAGCTTGTAATCAGTGTGGTTATATTTGACTGTCTTTATGTTATAGCTTGTACTCACTGTGGTTATATTTGACTGTCTTTATGTTATAGCTTGTACTCAGTGTGGTTATATTTGACTGTCTTTATGTCATAACTTGTACTCAGTGTGGTTATATTTGACTGTCTTTATGTTATAGCTTGTACTCACTGTGGTTATATTTGACTGTCTTTATGTTATAGCTTGTACTCAGTGTGGTTATATTTGACTGTCTTTATGTTATAACTTGTACTCACTGTGGTTATATTTGACTGTCTTTATGTTATAGCTTGTACTCAGTGTGGTTATATTTGACTGTCTTTATGTCATAACTTGTACTCAGTGTGGTTATATTTGACTGTCTTTATGTTATAGCTTGTACTCACTGTGGTTATATTTGACTGTCTTTATGTTATAGCTTGTACTCAGTGTGGTTATATTTGACTGTCTTTATGTCATAACTTGTACTCAGTGTGGTTATATTTGACTGTCTTTATGTTATAACTTGTACTCACTGTGGTTATATTTGACTGTCTTTATGTTATAGCTTGTACTCACTGTGGTTATATTTGACTGTCTTTATGTTATAGCTTGTACTCACTGTGGTTATATTTGACTGTTTTTATGTCATAACTTGTACTCACTGTGGTTATATTTGACTGTCTTTATGTCATAACTTGTACTCACTGTGGTTATATTTGACTGTCTTTATGTCATAACTTGTACTCACTGTGGTTATATTTGACTGTCTTTATGTTATAGCTTGTACTCACTGTGGTTATATTTGACTGTCTTTATGTTATAGCTTGTACTCAGTGTGGTTATATTTGATTGTCTTTATGTCATAACTTGTACTCAGTGTGGTTATATTTGACTGTCTTTATGTTATAACTTGTACTCACTGTGGTTATATTTGACTGTTTTTATGTCATAACTTGTACTCACTGTGGTTATATTTGACTGTCTTTATGTCATAACTTGTACTCAGTGTGGTTATATTTGACTGTCTTTATGTCATAACTTGTACTCACTGTGGTTATGAATAATTAAAAAAATTATCACCGAAGCAACAGAGTACGTGCTTTGTGCTCGATACCTTTGACAACAGCCAGCAAGGAGACAATGAAGCGGAGGAGAAGAGGTAGGGGAGAGGGGGGAAGGAAAAGGAAGAAGAGGGCTGGAGCCAGAAGGGGTAGAAGGAAAACGGATCATTTGGGACTAAAAAATGTATGGGTTAGGTATTGGAATTGCCGTAGTGCAAAGCAACGAGGACCAATATTGGAGAAACTGGTCTACGATTTTGATGTCCTGATGCTACAAGAACTGAATACAAACGCTTTTAAGTGCTCTGGCTATACGTGTTACATCAACCCAACTAGGCAGGGAAGACATGGGCAGGCTCTGGTGGTCATGGATGGCTTAAGCATTCGATACTGGAAATGAGTGGGTGGGGTCAGGAGAGTAAAGAGGTGCAGGGAATGCGGATACAAATCAGCCAATACAGCTGGAACCTGATAAATATATATGTAAGTGGGGAATCTTGCATAATCAGAGAGAGCTGGGACTGGTTGAAAGGTTCAGTGGACACCTCCGGTACCAGGTATCTGATATGTGGTGATTTCAACGCCCGCGCCAAGGAATGGGACAGGTCGGGAGAGAACAGACAGGGTACTGCTCTTGCTGAGACCTTGCTTGAGATGGATGTGGTTTGTCTAAATGACGGGACACCCACTAGGCTAGCAATGAGACCAGGGGACCCTGACACGGCCATCGACCTGGCACTTGTATCCCAACAGGCGGCATCAGATATAAAATGGAGCGTCCTTGGAGACCATGGAAGTGACCTCCTCCCCTGTTCTGTGCTGATACCTAAGTCCAGCACAGTTAGGGCTATAAGAGCTCACAGGGCATTCAGTTATGATCGTGACCACTCTTCGCTCTTGGGGTGCCTTAGATCACAGGGAAGATCTAAACCAACAAGAAGAATTTTCACCCAACCACCATGGTGGACACCAGAGGGGAGAATTCATGGAGGGAAAAGAGGGCAGCCATAAGGAATTGGCAGAGGGTGCGGAGAGCAACCAATTCAGTTGACACAGAATTGGAAGAGGCTGAAAGATATAAAAAAGTAAAGGTGCAGGATTTTAAACTCCAGGCAGCTGAGGCGAAGAGGATTAAGTGGGAACAGTTTATCAATGAAGTCGGTGGGGATGTGACATTGGGAAAATTCTGGAGGCTGCACCGGTAGAGGAAGAGACAGGTAATGCCTGGTACACTTGGCACCGTTTATGATGATAACAACCGATCTATGACAACTGACCAGGACAAAGGGGAGGCTTTTCTTGCATGATTTTTAAAACAGACGGATCAGCAAGATAGAGCTATTAGAGATAACGTCACGGGTCACTAGGAAGGAAGACTGTGAGATTAAAGTGGAGGATATTAGACGGGTACTGAAGCGGGCTAAAGACACAGCCCCAGGTCCGGATGGGGTGAGGTACTCCCATATGAGGAACATACATGATGGGGACTTGAAGGAGATGGCTCTTTGTTTCAACCTAAGCATCAATATGGCGGAAATACCCCAAGATTGGTTGCACAGCTACCTGGTCCCACTCTCAAAGCCAGGTAAGGATCACTCCAGACTTAATGGATGCCGAATCATAACCCTGCAAAACACGTATAGCAAAGTCCTCGAAAAGATAGTAGCACGCAGGCTCCAGCAACATTTGGAAAGTCGGAATCTGCTTCCCCAAGGACTAGGGAGCTACCGGCTGGGAAAGGACACCTGGGCCAATGCTGCAACTTTTGCATTTGATGTCTACGAGGGCTTCCAGGATAAACAGGAGACAGTGGCGGTAGCTCTTGACCTGGAGGATGCGTATAACAGGGTCAGGTATGATCGGTTGATACACACACTGTTGGACATGGAAGTCTGCCCTTGCCTTGTTAGATGGATTGGGGCGGTCCTTTATGAGCGTAAGGTTGCACTGCGCATGGGTTCCTGGACTTCTGACCCCTATACTATTACACCTGGGTTGCCCAGGGATCTGCCTTGTCCCCGGTGCTCTTTAATGTCTACACCAGAAAATCGCAGCTATTGAGACACCAGGTGTGGGTAGAATCTTGACATTTGCAGATGATGTGCTGGTGTACAGACAGGGCAGAGACAGGGCCAGTTTGGCGAAAGACTTACAGGTGGCAGTAAACAGGGTGCAGGGACGCAGGAGCCATTATACACCCAGACAAGGCATCGGGTGTGTGGTACTCCTTGGATAACCGGATCGTCAAGGCAGACGTCCCAGGTATTATGTTGAATGGATGTCCTCTTAGTCGAGAGAGTAAATTGAAGTACTTGGGTATCACCTTTGACAGGTGTTTGTCTTTTAAGGATCATGTGGAGGCTTTGGTGGTGAAGGCTGGTAGGAGACTTAATGCATTGAGGGCTATGGCAGCAACCGGGGTAGATCAGAGGATGCTGTACAGGCTCTTTCAGCAGTTAATAATTTCTGTCACTGAGTATGGTTTGGGGCTGCTGACAGTATCAAAGAGCCAGCTTGAAAGGTTGGAGCGCATACAGAATACTGCCATGCGGTTAATCCTGGGGTGCACAAAGGACACACCAATTATATGCATGAGGCATATCCTGGCGCTACCAACAATGACGGATAGGCATAGGGTCCTTCAGGCCAAATGGTACCTGAGAGTTGCTGCAGACAGGGATCACCCACTGCATGCAGCAATGGATATGGTCAAGGGTCATAGACTAAGACGAGGCAGGTCCTGGATGGCACAGGCAGAACTTTCTATACGTCAGGTGTGTGATCTAGAGACCATCAATCGTGAAAGAGAGTGGGTTGAAGTTCCGGAAGACATGACGGACTGGCACAATGTAATAATAACACTGGGTCGTGAGTGCAGAGAATGGGCAGCGGGCCGCACTGAGTTTGAAGTGCAACAGCTGATCCAGAGTAACACACATCAAGGTGACATAGTCATCTACACCGATGGGTCAGTGGTGAGAAACAGACGTAGTGGTTGGGGCTTTATTGCAAAGGCTAATGGACGAGTCTTGAAAAAGGAGAGTCTGGCATATGAGACTACGACCTCCAGCATGAGAATGGAGGTGGAGGCAGTAACAGCGGCATTCTGGTGGCTAGAGGAGACTACTGCAATATGTTGTATTCATTACGGATTCAAAGAGTATGCTTAGTAAGGTGAAGAAAGGAATGTTTCGTGAGGAACGGCTCTCATCGCTTCACAGGTTACAGATTGTGAGAATTGTATGGATATTTCGCTCCGGCCATGCGGGGGTTCGGGGGGAATGATCAGGCTGATAGGCTAGCAGGGAATGCACCTCGTGGTGATAGTTTGCCTATGGACAAGGGGGAGGTGGTCGTGCGCTTGTGGGACCAGGTGGAGAAGGCAGAGGAACAGATTGAGAACCCATATCTGGAAAGAATGAGATTGCGGGGGATCGGCAGAGGTTCTGGAAGAATCTCAAAACTGAGAGGGAAGACCAGAAGAACTCTCAAAACTGAGATGGAAGACCAGGAGAACTTTTAATCAGATAGCGGTGGGAACGATTAGTAGTATTACTCTTTGCTGGCTGTTGAACGAGGGGATGGGGCACGCATGGGAATGTCCTGAGTGCAATGATGTTGATTCTTAACTCAACTCAACTCACTGTGGTTATATTTGTCTGTCGTTATGTTCGTCTGCAGCATTCCATGTGATATTGTGGTACATTTGAATGTAACCATTCCCAACAGGATCTGGGAGCTGCTATAACGCCATGGCTAGCACACTTGCTGGCAGTATGGTAGTCATGTGTTCAGATCTCTTTGAGGCGGTGATTAGTTTATTGACATGAGTTCCCAGACCGACACAGCCTATAGTGGATACCAGGACATGATCTGGCAAGCAAAGGTGGATATATTGACTACATCACCCAGCAAGCAAAGTTGGATATATTGCTTACATCACCGAGCAAGAAAAGGTGGATATATTGACTACATCACCCAGCAGACAAAGGTGGATATATTGACTACATCACCCAGCAGACAAAGGTGGATATATTGACATCACCCAGCAGACACGGGTGGATATATTGACTACATCACCCAGCATACATGGGTGGATATATTGACCACATCACCCAGCAGACAAAGGTGGATATATTGACTACATCACCCAGCAGACAAAGGTGGATATATTGACTACATCACCCAGCAGACAAAGGTGGATATATTGACTACATCACCCAGCAGACAAAGGTGGATATATTGACTACATCACCCAGCAGACAAAGGTGGATATATTGACTACATCACCCAGCACACACGGGTGGATATATTGACTACATCACCCAGCAGACAAAGGTGGATATATTGACTATATCACCCAGCAGACAAAGGTGGATATATTGACATCACCCAGCACATACGGGTGGATATATTGACTACATCACCCAGCAGACAAAGGTGGATATATTGACTACATCACCCAGCAGACAAAGGTGGATATATTGACTACATCACCCAACAGACAAAGGTGGATATATTGACTACATCACCCAGCAGACAAAGGTGGATATATTAACTACATCACCCAGTAGACACGGGTGGATATATTGACATCATCACCCAGCAGACAAAGGTGGATATATTGACTACATCACCCAGCAGACAAAGGTGGATATATTGACTACATCACCGAGCAACTGCTGATTGACCTATACAAATATGGGACAAGCACCATATACCTAATGTGCTTCAGGTATGGAAAATGGGCCCTTGACTTGTCCCCACAGGCTGGCAATTTGTCATTCGATTAGCTGTTTTTACGAGATTAGTGTTGAAGGTCAGCACATTGCAGAGTATTCACTTAATTGTGATTTCACTCCTGTTTCCCTGGAATACACATTGTTTTGGGGCACTGTTTACAATAACAGTGTTAAAAAACAGTGCAGACCTGATAAGGAAAACTCACCTGGGACCCAAGAAATACTTCTTCTTATCAGAAATTCCTCTTATAATAGTTCAAGCATATAGTAATGCATTTACAGTGTACAATATTGTTCTTCAAAACAGAAATTCACCACATCTGAGAACGCCTTCAGCAGTTTGCAATGTATAAAACCCTTGTTACTGAATGCCTGTTGTTGAAATACAAAATGGACCAGTTTCTTTTGCTTCCAGAACCATCTGTTCACACTGTGACAAGAAATGGACAATGTTTATATCACTTGTTTCTTCTTGAGCAGTTATGCTATTGTTTTTGTCAACTTCACAGGATATGTATGTTTTGTTTCATATAAGCCATTCCAGAAATATGTGCTCTTATCAAATAGATACTGTAAATCATTCTTTTGAGTATGCGTTGATTTGTTCCCATCAGTGTTACATTGGACATTTAACCAGAATCTCTGATGCATACCACTGACTGAGAAGTTTTAAGGGAATGCTAGCTGTGACATCCTAACGCATGCTAGACTTTGGTGACAACATATCAGCTGTAATATCCTAACGCATGCTAGACTGTGGTGACAACGTCTCAGCTGTTATATCCTAACGCACACTAGACTGTGGTGACATCTCAGCTGTTATATCCTAACGCACGCTAGACTGTGGTGACATCTCAGCTGTTATATCCTAACGCATGCTAGACTGTGGTGACAACATCTCAGCTGTTATATCCTAACGCACGCTAGACTGTGGTGACGACATCTCAGCTGTTATATCCTAACGCACGCTAGACTGTGGTGACAACATCTCAGCTGTTATATCCTAACGCATGCTAGACTGTGGTGACAACATCTCAGCTGTTATATCCTAACGCATGCTAGACTGTGGTGACAACATCTCAGCTGTTATATCCTAACGCATGCTAGACTGTGGTGACATCTCAGCTGTTATATCCTAACGCACTCTAGACTGTGGTGATGACATCTCAGCTGTTATATCCTAATGCATGCTAGACTGTGGTGATAACATCTCAGCTGTTATATCCTAACGCACGCTAGACTGTGGTGACAACATCTCAGCTGTTATATCCTAACGCATGCTAGACTGTGCTGACAACATCTCAGCTGTTATATCCTAACGCATGCTAGACTGTGGTGACAACATCTCAGCTGTTATATCCTAACGCATGCTAGACTGTGGTGACGACATCTCAGCTGTTATATCCTAACGCATGCTAGACTGTGGTGACAACATCTCAGCTGTTATATCCTAACGCATGCTAGACTGTGGTGACATCTCAGCTGTTATATCCTAACGCACGCTAGACTGGTGACATCTCAGCTGTTATATCCTAACGCATGCTAGACTGTGGTGACATCTCAGCTGTTATATCCTAACGCACACTAGACTGTGGTGACATCTCAGTTGTTATATCCTAACGCATGCTAGACTGTGGTGACAACATCTCAGCTGTTATATCCTAACGCATGCTAGACTGTGGTGACATCTCAGCTGTTATACCCTAACGCACACTAGACTGTGGTGACATCTCAGTTGTTATATCCTAACGCACGCTAGACTGTGGTGACAACATCTCAGCTGTTATATCCTAACGCATGCTAGACTGTGGTGACAACATATCAGCTGTTATATCCTAACGCACGCTAGACTGTGGTGACAACATATCAGCTGTTATATCCTAACGCATGCTAGACTGTGGTGACGACATCTCAGCTGTTATATCTTAACGCATGCTAGACTGTGGTGACATCTCAGCTGTTATATCCTAACGCATGCTAGACTGTGGTGACATCTCAGCTGTTATATCCTAACACATGCTAGACTGTGGTGACAACATCTCAGCTGTTATATCCTAACGCATGCTAGACTGGTGACATCTCAGCTGTTATATCCTAACGCATGCTAGACTGTGGTGACAACGTCTCAGCTGTTATATCCTAACGCACACTAGACTGTGGTGACATCTCAGCTGTTATATCCTAACGCACGCTAGACTGTGGTGACATCTCAGCTGTTATATCCTAACGCATGCTAGACTGTGGTGACAACATCTCAGCTGTTATATCCTAACGCACGCTAGACTGTGGTGACGACATCTCAGCTGTTATATCCTAACGCACGCTAGACTGTGGTGACAACATCTCAGCTGTTATATCCTAACGCATGCTAGACTGTGGTGACAACATCTCAGCTGTTATATCCTAATGCATGCTAGACTGTGGTGACAACATCTCAGCTGTTATATCCTAACGCATGCTAGACTGTGGTGACATCTCAGCTGTTATATCCTAACGCACTCTAGACTGTGGTGACGACATCTCAGCTGTTATATCCTAATGCATGCTAGACTGTGGTGATAACATCTCAGCTGTTATATCCTAACGCACGCTAGACTGTGGTGACAACATCTCAGCTGTTATATCCTAACGCATGCTAGACTGTGGTGACAACATCTCAGCTGTTATATCCTAACGCATGCTAGACTGTGGTGACAACATCTCAGCTGTTATATCCTAACGCATGCTAGACTGTGGTGACGACATCTCAGCTGTTATATCCTAACGCATGCTAGACTGTGGTGACAACATCTCAGCTGTTATATCCTAACGCATGCTAGACTGTGGTGACATCTCAGCTGTTATATACTAACGCACGCTAGACTGTGGTGACAACATATCAGCTGTTATATCCTAACGCACGCTAGACTGTGGTGACAACATATCAGCTGTTATATCCTAACGCATGCTAGACTGTGGTGACATATCAGCTGTTATATCCTAATGCATGCTAGACTGTGGTGACATCTCAGCTGTTATATCCTAACGCACGCTAGACTGTGGTGACATCTCAGCTGTTATATCCTAACGCACGCTAGACTGTGGTGACATCTCAGCTGTTATATCCTAACGCATGCTAGACTGTGGTGACATCTCAGCTGTTATACCCTAACGCACGCTAGACTGTGGTGACAACATCTCAGCTGTTATACCCTAACGCATGCTAGACTGTGGTGACGACATCTCAGCTGTTATATCCTAACGCACGCTAGACTGTGGTGGCAACATCTCAGCTGTTATACCCTAACGCATGCTAGACTGTGGTGACGACATCTCAGCTGTTATATCCTAACGCACGCTAGACTGTGGTGGCAACATCTCAGCTGTTATATCCTAACGCACTCTAGACTGTGGTGACGACATCTCAGCTGTTATATCCTAACGCACGCTAGACTGTGGTGACAACATCTCAGCTGTTATATCCTAACGCATGCTAGACTGTGGTGATAACATCTCAGCTGTTATATCCTAACACATGCTAGACTGTGGTGACATCTCAGCTGTTATATCCTAACGCATGCTAGACTGTGGTGACAACATATCAGCTGTTATATCCTAACGCATGCTAGACTGTGGTGACAACATATCAGCTGTTATACCCTAACGCATGCTAGACTGTGGTGACGACATCTCAGCTGTTATATCCTAACGCATGCTAGACTGTGGTGACAACATCTCAGCTGTTATATCCTAACGCACTGCTAGACTGTGGTGACGACATCTCAGCTGTTATATCCTAACGCACACTAGACTGTGGTGACATCTCAGCTGTTATATCCTAACGCTTCCTCAAATGAAGCAGGTGTGGGCCAAAATATCTTTCTCTGTTCTGCATATATTGGGCAATCCTGCAGCAAATGTTTTGCTGTCATTTTTCCAGTTCGACAATTACATTCATCGGTATCTCCTATCTTTAGTTTATTGAACAAGTGGTATTTCAGCCTGTTATGTCCTGTGCGGAGTCTGAAGATTGCTACTCGTTCTCTTCGGTCGAGTTTGTAATATGCATCATCCTTCTGGTGGCCTGGATGTTCTGATTCCCATTTGGTTCTATAGGTGCTTTTTATCAACCTCTTTGCCTCATTATAGGTTATGTCTATGTCAGGCTGTGGTAGTTGTTAGCCCTCTTTTGCCAGTCTGTCAGCCTCTTCATTTCCAGGTATACTGCAATGTGATGGGATCCACTGTATTACAACATTTTTGGATTTCTGGCATAGACCATGGAGTGCTGCTCTTAGGTCAGCTAGTTCTGTGCTGTTATTGCTCTTCAGTATTGAGACAGCTGACTTTGCATCTGTGAAGATAGCTATTTGCTTCTCTTTATTTAACTCCATCAAGAGCATTTCTGCTGCAGTTTTCAGAGCCTCTACCTCCGCTTTGAAGTTACTTGAAAACTTTCCAGTTGCGACTGAATGTGATGTTTTCACTCCATTTGTTAAATTTAGGGGAATTCCTCCTCCTCCATTGTCTATTGAATTTTTGGCTGATAATGATGGATAATGTTCTTTTATGTAATTTAGGGTTATTTCTCATCTTTCGGTTTCATGCTGAGTGTTCTTTTTCTCAATACCAGGAATGTGTTCTATCATCTCAGGCAGTTGCTGCTGTCTCCAAGCTGGGAACTTGTGTGCATTATAAATGGGTTTGACTGTTGATATGTTAAGTATAGGATCTGCCCTAATCTTTCGTTTTGCAGTTTCTACAAAGTTGCTACGCTTCAGTCTACCCTTTCCAAAACCACTAAACCTTTTATACATAGGGTGGTCTGTCAATCTTCTAAATTTTTCTGCTTGTTGCTGGGCTCTGCTATCTCTTCTATCCTGCATTGGTTGTAAACAAGTGATCTTTTCTAGTTCATTAATAGGCGTTGTCTTCAGGCTTCCAGTTAAGATTCGCATTCCTTGATTTTAGACTCGTGCTCCGAAGTTCAATTCCTGTAGGGACCTGGCCTCTCAGAATGACCCAGTCTCACTGTGGTTATGTTTCTGTGTCTTTATGTTATAACTTGTACTCAGTGTGGTTATATTTGACTGTCTTTATGTCATAACTTGTACTCAGTGTGGTTATATTTGACTGTCTTTATGTCATAACTTGTACTCAGTGTGGTTATATTTGACTGTCTTTATGTCATAGCTTGTAATCAGTGTGGTTATATTTGACTGTCTTTATGTTATAGCTTGTACTCACTGTGGTTATATTTGACTGTCTTTATGTTATAGCTTGTACTCAGTGTGGTTATATTTGACTGTCTTTATGTCATAACTTGTACTCAGTGTGGTTATATTTGACTGTCTTTATGTTATAGCTTGTACTCACTGTGGTTATATTTGACTGTCTTTATGTTATAGCTTGTACTCAGTGTGGTTATATTTGACTGTCTTTATGTTATAACTTGTACTCACTGTGGTTATATTTGACTGTCTTTATGTTATAGCTTGTACTCAGTGTGGTTATATTTGACTGTCTTTATGTCATAACTTGTACTCAGTGTGGTTATATTTGACTGTCTTTATGTTATAGCTTGTACTCACTGTGGTTATATTTGACTGTCTTTATGTTATAGCTTGTACTCAGTGTGGTTATATTTGACTGTCTTTATGTCATAACTTGTACTCAGTGTGGTTATATTTGACTGTCTTTATGTTATAACTTGTACTCACTGTGGTTATATTTGACTGTCTTTATGTTATAGCTTGTACTCACTGTGGTTATATTTGACTGTCTTTATGTTATAGCTTGTACTCACTGTGGTTATATTTGACTGTTTTTATGTCATAACTTGTACTCACTGTGGTTATATTTGACTGTCTTTATGTCATAACTTGTACTCACTGTGGTTATATTTGACTGTCTTTATGTCATAACTTGTACTCACTGTGGTTATATTTGACTGTCTTTATGTTATAGCTTGTACTCACTGTGGTTATATTTGACTGTCTTTATGTTATAGCTTGTACTCAGTGTGGTTATATTTGATTGTCTTTATGTCATAACTTGTACTCAGTGTGGTTATATTTGACTGTCTTTATGTTATAACTTGTACTCACTGTGGTTATATTTGACTGTTTTTATGTCATAACTTGTACTCACTGTGGTTATATTTGACTGTCTTTATGTCATAACTTGTACTCAGTGTGGTTATATTTGACTGTCTTTATGTCATAACTTGTACTCACTGTGGTTATGAATAATTAAAAAAATTATCACCGAAGCAACAGAGTACGTGCTTTGTGCTCGATACCTTTGACAACAGCCAGCAAGGAGACAATGAAGCGGAGGAGAAGAGGTAGGGGAGAGGGGGGAAGGAAAAGGAAGAAGAGGGCTGGAGCCAGAAGGGGTAGAAGGAAAACGGATCATTTGGGACTAAAAAATGTACGGGTTAGGTATTGGAATTGCCGTAGTGCAAAGCAACGAGGACCAATATTGGAGAAACTGGTCTACGATTTTGATGTCCTGATGCTACAAGAACTGAATACAAACGCTTTTAAGTGCTCTGGCTATACGTGTTACATCAACCCAACTAGGCAGGGAAGACATGAGCAGGCTCTGGTGGTCATGGATGGCTTAAGCATTCGATACTGGAAATGAGTGGGTGGGGTCAGGAGAGTAAAGAGGTGCAGGGAATGCGGATACAAATCAGCCAATACAGCTGGAACCTGATAAATATATATGTAAGTGGGGAATCTTGCATAATCAGAGAGAGCTGGGACTGGTTGAAAGGTTCAGTGGACACCTCCGGTACCAGGTATCTGATATGTGGTGATTTCAACGCCCGCGCCAAGGAATGGGACAGGTCGGGAGAGAACAGACAGGGTACTGCTCTTGCTGAGACCTTGCTTGAGATGGATGTGGTTTGTCTAAATGACGGGACACCCACTAGGCTAGCAATGAGACCAGGGGACCCTGACACGGCCATCGACCTGGCACTTGTATCCCAACAGGCGGCATCAGATATAAAATGGAGCGTCCTTGGAGACCATGGAAGTGACCTCCTCCCCTGTTCTGTGCTGATACCTAAGTCCAGCACAGTTAGGGCTATAAGAGCTCACAGGGCATTCAGTTATGATCGTGACCACTCTTCGCTCTTGGGGTGCCTTAGATCACAGGGAAGATCTAAACCAACAAGAAGAATTTTCACCCAACCACCATGGTGGACACCAGAGGGGAGAATTCATGGAGGGAAAAGAGGGCAGCCATAAGGAATTGGCAGAGGGTGCGGAGAGCAACCAATTCAGTTGACACAGAATTGGAAGAGGCTGAAAGATATAAAAAAGTAAAGGTGCAGGATTTTAAACTCCAGGCAGCTGAGGCGAAAGAGGATTAAGTGGGAACAGTTTATCAATGAAGTCGGTGGGGATGTGACATTGGGAAAATTCTGGAGGCTGCACCGGTAGAGGAAGAGACAGGTAATGCCTGGTACACTTGGCACCGTTTATGATGATAACAACCGATCTATGACAACTGACCAGGACAAAGGGGAGGCTTTTCTTGCATGATTTTTAAAACAGACGGATCAGCAAGATAGAGCTATTAGAGATAACGTCACGGGTCACTAGGAAGGAAGACTGTGAGATTAAAGTGGAGGATATTAGACGGGTACTGAAGCGGGCTAAAGACACAGCCCCAGGTCCGGATGGGGTGAGGTACTCCCATATGAGGAACATACATGATGGGGACTTGAAGGAGATGGCTCTTTGTTTCAACCTAAGCATCAATATGGCGGAAATACCCCAAGATTGGTTGCACAGCTACCTGGTCCCACTCTCAAAGCCAGGTAAGGATCACTCCAGACTTAATGGATGCCGAATCATAACCCTGCAAAACACGTATAGCAAAGTCCTCGAAAAGATAGTAGCACGCAGGCTCCAGCAACATTTGGAAAGTCGGAATCTGCTTCCCCAAGGACTAGGGAGCTACCGGCTGGGAAAGGACACCTGGGCCAATGCTGCAACTTTTGCATTTGATGTCTACGAGGGCTTCCAGGATAAACAGGAGACAGTGGCGGTAGCGCTTGACCTGGAGGATGCGTATAACAGGGTCAGGTATGATCGGTTGATACACACACTGTTGGACATGGAAGTCTGCCCTTGCCTTGTTAGATGGATTGGGGCGGTCCTTTATGAGCGTAAGGTTGCACTGCGCATGGGTTCCTGGACTTCTGACCCCTATACTATTACACCTGGGTTGCCCAGGGATCTGCCTTGTCCCCGGTGCTCTTTAATGTCTACACCAGAAAATCACAGCTATTGAGACACCAAGTGTGGGTAGAATCTTGACATTTGCAGATGATGTGCTGGTGTACAGACAGGGCAGAGACAGGGCCAGTTTGGCGAAAGACTTACAGGTGGCAGTAAACAGGGTGCAGGGACGCAGGAGCCATTATACACCCAGACAAGGCATCGGGTGTGTGGTACTCCTTGGATAACCGGATCGTCAAGGCAGACGTCCCAGGTATTATGTTGAATGGATGTCCTCTTAGTCGAGAGAGTAAATTGAAGTACTTGGGTATCACCTTTGACAGGTGTTTGTCTTTTAAGGATCATGTGGAGGCTTTGGTGGTGAAGGCTGGTAGGAGACTTAATGCATTGAGGGCAATGGCAGCAACTGGGGTAGATCAGAGGATGCTGTACAGGCTCTTTCAGCAGTTAATAATTTCTGTCAATGAGTATGGTTTGGGGCTGCTGACAGTATCAAAGAGCCAGCTTGAAAGGTTGGAGCGCATACAGAATACTGCCATGCGGTTAATCCTGGGGTCCACAAAGGACACACCAATTATATGCATGAGGCATATCCTGGCGCTACCAACAATGACGGATAGATATAGGGTCCTTCAGGCCAAATGGTACCTGAGAGTTGCTGCAGACAGGGATCACCCACTGCATGCAGCAATGGATATGGTCAAGGGTCATAGGCTAAGATGAGGCAGGTCCTAGATGGCACAGGCAGAAGTTTCTGTACGTCAGGTGTGTGATCTAGAGACCATCAATCGTGAAAGAGAGTGGGTTGAAGTTCCGGAAGACATGACGGACTGGCACAATGTAATAATAACACTGGGTCGTGAGTGCAGAGAATGGGCAGCGGGCCGCACTGAGTTTGAAGTGCAAGAGCTGATCCAGAGTAACACACATCAAGGTGACATAGTCATATAAAGCGATGGGTCAGTGGTGAGAAACAGACGTAGTGGTTGGGGCTTTCTTGCAAAGGCTAATGGACGAGTCTTGAAAAAGGAAAGTCTGGCATATGAAACTACGACCTCCAGCATGAGAATGGAGGTGGAGGCAGTAACAGCAGCATTCTGGTGGCTAGAGGAGACTACTGCAATATGTTGTATTCATTACGGATTCAAAGAGTATGCTTAGTAAGGTGAAGAAAGGAATGTTTCGTGAGGAATGGCTCTCATCGCTTCACAGGTTACAGATTGTGAGAATTGTATGGATATTTCGCTCCGGCCATGCGGGGGTTCGGGGGGAATGATCAGGCTGATAGGCTAGCAGGGAATGCACCTCGTGGTGATAGTTTGCCTATGGACAAGGGGGAGGTGGTCGTGCGCTTGTGGGACCAGGTGGAGAAGGCAGAGGAACAGATTGAGAACCCATATCTGGAAAGAATGAGATTGCGGGGGATCGGCAGAGGTTCTGGAAGAATCTCAAAACTGAGAGGGAAGACCAGAAGAACTCTCAAAACTGAGATGGAAGACCAGGAGAACTTTTAATCAGATAGCGGTGGGAACGATTAGTAGTATTACTCTTTGCTGGCTGTTGAACGAGGGGATGGGGCACGCATGGGAATGTCCTGAGTGCAATGATGTTGATTCTTAACTCAACTCAACTCACTGTGGTTATATTTGTCTGTCGTTATGTTCGTCTGCAGCATTCCATGTGATATTGTGGTACATTTGAATGTAACCATTCCCAACAGGATCTGGGAGCTGCTATAACGCCATGGCTAGCACACTTGCTGGCAGTATGGTAGTCATGTGTTCAGATCTCTTTGAGGCGGTGATTAGTTTATTGACATGAGTTCCCAGACCGACACAGCCTATAGTGGATACCAGGACATGATCTGGCAAGCAAAGGTGGATATATTGACTACATCACCCAGCAAGCAAAGTTGGATATATTGCTTACATCACCGAGCAAGAAAAGGTGGATATATTGACTACATCACCCAGCAGACAAAGGTGGATATATTGACTACATCACCCAGCAGACAAAGGTGGATATATTGACATCACCCAGCAGACACGGGTGGATATATTGACTACATCACCCAGCATACATGGGTGGATATATTGACCACATCACCCAGCAGACAAAGGTGGATATATTGACTACATCACCCAGCAGACAAAGGTGGATATATTGACTACATCACCCAGCAGACAAAGGTGGATATATTGACTACATCACCCAGCAGACAAAGGTGGATATATTGACTACATCACCCAGCAGACAAAGGTGGATATATTGACTACATCACCCAGCACACACGGGTGGATATATTGACTACATCACCCAGCAGACAAAGGTGGATATATTGACTATATCACCCAGCAGACAAAGGTGGATATATTGACATCACCCAGCACATACGGGTGGATATATTGACTACATCACCCAGCAGACAAAGGTGGATATATTGACTACATCACCCAGCAGACAAAGGTGGATATATTGACTACATCACCCAACAGACAAAGGTGGATATATTGACTACATCACCCAGCAGACAAAGGTGGATATATTAACTACATCACCCAGTAGACACGGGTGGATATATTGACATCATCACCCAGCAGACAAAGGTGGATATATTGACTACATCACCCAGCAGACAAAGGTGGATATATTGACTACATCACCGAGCAACTGCTGATTGACCTATACAAATATGGGACAAGCACCATATACCTAATGTGCTTCAGGTATGGAAAATGGGCCCTTGACTTGTCCCCACAGGCTGGCAATTTGTCATTCGATTAGCTGTTTTTACGAGATTAGTGTTGAAGGTCAGCACATTGCAGAGTATTCACTTAATTGTGATTTCACTCCTGTTTCCCTGGAATACACATTGTTTTGGGGCACTGTTTACAATAACAGTGTTAAAAAACAGTGCAGACCTGATAAGGAAAACTCACCTGGGACCCAAGAAATACTTCTTCTTATCAGAAATTCCTCTTATAATAGTTCAAGCATATAGTAATGCATTTACAGTGTACAATATTGTTCTTCAAAACAGAAATTCACCACATCTGAGAACGCCTTCAGCAGTTTGCAATGTATAAAACCCTTGTTACTGAATGCCTGTTGTTGAAATACAAAATGGACCAGTTTCTTTTGCTTCCAGAACCATCTGTTCACACTGTGACAAGAAATGGACAATGTTTATATCACTTGTTTCTTCTTGAGCAGTTATGCTATTGTTTTTGTCAACTTCACAGGATATGTATGTTTTGTTTCATATAAGCCATTCCAGAAATATGTGCTCTTATCAAATAGATACTGTAAATCATTCTTTTGAGTATGCGTTGATTTGTTCCCATCAGTGTTACATTGGACATTTAACCAGAATCTCTGATGCATACCACTGACTGAGAAGTTTTAAGGGAATGCTAGCTGTGACATCCTAACGCATGCTAGACTTTGGTGACAACATATCAGCTGTAATATCCTAACGCATGCTAGACTGTGGTGACAACGTCTCAGCTGTTATATCCTAACGCACACTAGACTGTGGTGACATCTCAGCTGTTATATCCTAACGCACGCTAGACTGTGGTGACATCTCAGCTGTTATATCCTAACGCATGCTAGACTGTGGTGACAACATCTCAGCTGTTATATCCTAACGCACGCTAGACTGTGGTGACGACATCTCAGCTGTTATATCCTAACGCACGCTAGACTGTGGTGACAACATCTCAGCTGTTATATCCTAACGCATGCTAGACTGTGGTGATAACATCTCAGCTGTTATATCCTAACGCATGCTAGACTGTGGTGACAACATCTCAGCTGTTATATCCTAACGCATGCTAGACTGTGGTGACATCTCAGCTGTTATATCCTAACGCACTCTAGACTGTGGTGATGACATCTCAGCTGTTATATCCTAATGCATGCTAGACTGTGGTGATAACATCTCAGCTGTTATATCCTAACGCACGCTAGACTGTGGTGACAACATCTCAGCTGTTATATCCTAACGCATGCTAGACTGTGCTGACAACATCTCAGCTGTTATATCCTAACGCATGCTAGACTGTGGTGACAACATCTCAGCTGTTATATCCTAACGCATGCTAGACTGTGGTGACGACATCTCAGCTGTTATATCCTAACGCATGCTAGACTGTGGTGACAACATCTCAGCTGTTATATCCTAACGCATGCTAGACTGTGGTGACATCTCAGCTGTTATATCCTAACGCACGCTAGACTGGTGACATCTCAGTTGTTATATCCTAACGCATGCTAGACTGTGGTGACATCTCAGCTGTTATATCCTAACGCACACTAGACTGTGGTGACATCTCAGCTGTTATATCCTAACGCACGCTAGACTGTGGTGACAACATCTCAGCTGTTATATCCTAACGCATGCTAGACTGTGGTGACAACATCTCAGCTGTTATATCCTAACGCATGCTAGACTGTGGTGACAACATCTCAGCTGTTATATCCTAACGCATGCTAGACTGTGGTGACATCTCAGCTGTTATATCCTAACGCACTCTAGACTGTGGTGATGACATCTCAGCTGTTATATCCTAATGCATGCTAGACTGTGGTGATAACATCTCAGCTGTTATATCCTAACGCACGCTAGACTGTGGTGACAACATCTCAGCTGTTATATCCTAACGCATGCTAGACTGTGCTGACAACATCTCAGCTGTTATATCCTAACGCATGCTAGACTGTGGTGACAACATCTCAGCTGTTATATCCTAACGCATGCTAGACTGTGGTGACGACATCTCAGCTGTTATATCCTAACGCATGCTAGACTGTGGTGACAACATCTCAGCTGTTATATCCTAACGCATGCTAGACTGTGGTGACATCTCAGCTGTTATATCCTAACGCACGCTAGACTGGTGACATCTCAGCTGTTATATCCTAACGCATGCTAGACTGTGGTGACATCTCAGCTGTTATATCCTAACGCACACTAGACTGTGGTGACATCTCAGTTGTTATATCCTAACGCATGCTAGACTGTGGTGACAACATCTCAGCTGTTATATCCTAACGCATGCTAGACTGTGGTGACATCTCAGCTGTTATACCCTAACGCACACTAGACTGTGGTGACATCTCAGTTGTTATATCCTAACGCACGCTAGACTGTGGTGACAACATCTCAGCTGTTATATCCTAACGCACGCTAGACTGTGGTGACGACATCTCAGCTGTTATATCCTAACGCACGCTAGACTGTGGTGACAACATCTCAGCTGTTATATCCTAACGCATGCTAGACTGTGGTGACAACATCTCAGCTGTTATATCCTAACGCATGCTAGACTGTGGTGACAACATCTCAGCTGTTATATCCTAACGCATGCTAGACTGTGGTGACATCTCAGCTGTTATATCCTAACGCACTCTAGACTGTGGTGATGACATCTCAGCTGTTATATCCTAATGCATGCTAGACTGTGGTGATAACATCTCAGCTGTTATATCCTAACGCACGCTAGACTGTGGTGACAACATCTCAGCTGTTATATCCTAACGCATGCTAGACTGTGCTGACAACATCTCAGCTGTTATATCCTAACGCATGCTAGACTGTGGTGACAACATCTCAGCTGTTATATCCTAACGCATGCTAGACTGTGGTGACGACATCTCAGCTGTTATATCCTAACGCATGCTAGACTGTGGTGACAACATCTCAGCTGTTATATCCTAACGCATGCTAGACTGTGGTGACATCTCAGCTGTTATATCCTAACGCACGCTAGACTGGTGACATCTCAGTTGTTATATCCTAACGCATGCTAGACTGTGGTGACATCTCAGCTGTTATATCCTAACGCACACTAGACTGTGGTGACATCTCAGCTGTTATATCCTAACGCACGCTAGACTGTGGTGACAACATCTCAGCTGTTATATCCTAACGCATGCTAGACTGTGGTGACAACATCTCAGCTGTTATATCCTAACGCATGCTAGACTGTGGTGACAACATCTCAGCTGTTATATCCTAACGCATGCTAGACTGTGGTGACATCTCAGCTGTTATATCCTAACGCACTCTAGACTGTGGTGATGACATCTCAGCTGTTATATCCTAATGCATGCTAGACTGTGGTGATAACATCTCAGCTGTTATATCCTAACGCACGCTAGACTGTGGTGACAACATCTCAGCTGTTATATCCTAACGCATGCTAGACTGTGCTGACAACATCTCAGCTGTTATATCCTAACGCATGCTAGACTGTGGTGACAACATCTCAGCTGTTATATCCTAACGCATGCTAGACTGTGGTGACGACATCTCAGCTGTTATATCCTAACGCATGCTAGACTGTGGTGACAACATCTCAGCTGTTATATCCTAACGCATGCTAGACTGTGGTGACATCTCAGCTGTTATATCCTAACGCACGCTAGACTGGTGACATCTCAGCTGTTATATCCTAACGCATGCTAGACTGTGGTGACATCTCAGCTGTTATATCCTAACGCACACTAGACTGTGGTGACATCTCAGTTGTTATATCCTAACGCATGCTAGACTGTGGTGACAACATCTCAGCTGTTATATCCTAACGCATGCTAGACTGTGGTGACATCTCAGCTGTTATACCCTAACGCACACTAGACTGTGGTGACATCTCAGTTGTTATATCCTAACGCACGCTAGACTGTGGTGACAACATCTCAGCTGTTATATCCTAACGCATGCTAGACTGTGGTGACAACATATCAGCTGTTATATCCTAACGCACGCTAGACTGTGGTGACAACATATCAGCTGTTATATCCTAACGCATGCTAGACTGTGGTGACGACATCTCAGCTGTTATATCTTAACGCATGCTAGACTGTGGTGACATCTCAGCTGTTATATCCTAACGCATGCTAGACTGTGGTGACATCTCAGCTGTTATATCCTAACACATGCTAGACTGTGGTGACAACATCTCAGCTGTTATATCCTAACGCATGCTAGACTGGTGACATCTCAGCTGTTATATCCTAACGCATGCTAGACTGTGGTGACAACGTCTCAGCTGTTATATCCTAACGCACACTAGACTGTGGTGACATCTCAGCTGTTATATCCTAACGCACGCTAGACTGTGGTGACATCTCAGCTGTTATATCCTAACGCATGCTAGACTGTGGTGACAACATCTCAGCTGTTATATCCTAACGCACGCTAGACTGTGGTGACGACATCTCAGCTGTTATATCCTAACGCACGCTAGACTGTGGTGACAACATCTCAGCTGTTATATCCTAACGCATGCTAGACTGTGGTGACAACATCTCAGCTGTTATATCCTAATGCATGCTAGACTGTGGTGACAACATCTCAGCTGTTATATCCTAACGCATGCTAGACTGTGGTGACATCTCAGCTGTTATATCCTAACGCACTCTAGACTGTGGTGACGACATCTCAGCTGTTATATCCTAATGCATGCTAGACTGTGGTGATAACATCTCAGCTGTTATATCCTAACGCACGCTAGACTGTGGTGACAACATCTCAGCTGTTATATCCTAACGCATGCTAGACTGTGGTGACAACATCTCAGCTGTTATATCCTAACGCATGCTAGACTGTGGTGACAACATCTCAGCTGTTATATCCTAACGCATGCTAGACTGTGGTGACGACATCTCAGCTGTTATATCCTAACGCATGCTAGACTGTGGTGACAACATCTCAGCTGTTATATCCTAACGCATGCTAGACTGTGGTGACATCTCAGCTGTTATATACTAACGCATGCTAGACTGTGGTGACAACATATCAGCTGTTATATCCTAACGCACGCTAGACTGTGGTGACAACATATCAGCTGTTATATCCTAACGCATGCTAGACTGTGGTGACATATCAGCTGTTATATCCTAATGCATGCTAGACTGTGGTGACATCTCAGCTGTTATATCCTAACGCACGCTAGACTGTGGTGACATCTCAGCTGTTATATCCTAACGCACGCTAGACTGTGGTGACATCTCAGCTGTTATATCCTAACGCATGCTAGACTGTGGTGACATCTCAGCTGTTATACCCTAACGCACGCTAGACTGTGGTGACAACATCTCAGCTGTTATACCCTAACGCATGCTAGACTGTGGTGACGACATCTCAGCTGTTATATCCTAACGCACGCTAGACTGTGGTGGCAACATCTCAGCTGTTATACCCTAACGCATGCTAGACTGTGGTGACGACATCTCAGCTGTTATATCCTAACGCACGCTAGACTGTGGTGGCAACATCTCAGCTGTTATATCCTAACGCACTCTAGACTGTGGTGACGACATCTCAGCTGTTATATCCTAACGCACGCTAGACTGTGGTGACAACATCTCAGCTGTTATATCCTAACGCATGCTAGACTGTGGTGATAACATCTCAGCTGTTATATCCTAACACATGCTAGACTGTGGTGACATCTCAGCTGTTATATCCTAACGCATGCTAGACTGTGGTGACAACATATCAGCTGTTATATCCTAACGCATGCTAGACTGTGGTGACAACATATCAGCTGTTATACCCTAACGCATGCTAGACTGTGGTGACGACATCTCAGCTGTTATATCCTAACGCATGCTAGACTGTGGTGACAACATCTCAGCTGTTATATCCTAACGCACGCTAGACTGTGGTGACGACATCTCAGCTGTTATATCCTAGCACACTAGACTGTGGTGACATCTCAGCTGTTATATCCTAACGCTTCCTCAAATGAAGCAGGTGTGGGCCAAAATATCTTTCTCTGTTCTGCATATATTGGGCAATCCTGCAGCAAATGTTTTGCTGTCATTTTTCCAGTTCGACAATTACATTCATCGGTATCTCCTATCTTTAGTTTATTGAACAAGTGGTATTTCAGCCTGTTATGTCCTGTGCGGAGTCTGAAGATTGCTACTCGTTCTCTTCGGTCGAGTTTGTAATATGCATCATCCTTCTGGTGGCCTGGATGTTCTGATTCCCATTTGGTTCTATAGGTGCTTTTTATCAACCTCTTTGCCTCATTATAGGTTATGTCTATGTCAGGCTGTGGTAGTCGTCCGCCCTCTTTTGCCAGTCTGTCAGCCTCTTCATTTCCAGGTATACTGCAATGTGATGGGATCCACTGTATTACAACTTTTTTGGATTTCTGGCATAGACCATGGAGTGCTGCTCTTAGGTCAGCTAGTTCTGTGCTGTTATTGCTCTTCAGTATTGAGACAGCTGACTTTGCATCTGTGAAGATAGCTATTTGCTTCTCTTTATTTAACTCCATCAAGAGCATTTCTGCTGCAGTTTTCAGAGCCTCTACCTCCGCTTTGAAGTTACTTGAAAACTTTCCAGTTGCGACTGAATGTGATGTTTTCACTCCATTTGTTAAATTTAGGGGAATTCCTCCTCCTCCATTGTCTATTGAATTTTTGGCTGATAATGATGGATAATGTTCTTTTATGTAATTTAGGGTTATTTCTCATCTTTCGGTTTCATGCTGAGTGTTCTTTTTCTCAATACCAGGAATGTGTTCTATCATCTCAGGCAGTTGCTGCTGTCTCCAAGCTGGGAACTTGTGTGCATTATAAATGGGTTTGACTGTTGATATGTTAAGTATAGGATCTGCCCTAATCTTTCGTTTTGCAGTTTCTACAAAGTTGCTACGCTTCAGTCTACCCTTTCCAAAACCACTAAACCTTTTATACATAGGGTGGTCTGTCAATCTTCTAAATTTTTCTGCTTGTTGCTGGGCTCTGCTATCTCTTCTATCCTGCATTGGTTGTAAACAAGTGATCTTTTCTAGTTCATTAATAGGCGTTGTCTTCAGGCTTCCAGTTAAGATTAAATGTTTCGGAGACTCCTGTGGGTCGTTGCTAAAAGCTACGGAGTTCGTACTTTGTGCGACGCTTTCCGTGCTGCGAAAAGAGACCGAGCTATATGGCATAAAACCCGGTGCAATGAAGTCAACCCTGTCGACTTTTAAGCGACTTTTTTTTTTATTATTTTGTTAAAGTTTGACTTAGCTGCTGTTGCCCAAGCTGCAATGCCATATTCCAGTACTGGCCTCACCCGTCCAGTATATAACTTCTTGAGAACTTTCTCATCTGCTCCCCACGTTGTACCAGCAAGCTTTTTCATGATTGCCATTCTCTGCCTTACTCTTGTTCGATTTTTCTCAATCTGTGTTTTCCATGCCAGGCGACGATCAAAGGTGACTCCTAGATAGTTTGGATTTTCTTCATGGCGCAATATGTTTCCATTCAATACCAGCTTAGGTTGCTGAGTTTTATTTGAGAGGGAGAACACAGTGCATGTTGTTTTCTCCTCACTTATCTTCACTAGCCATGATTTTGACCAGTCCTCTAGCGCTAATAGGGCTTGCTGTATTCTGCTGTTAGCTGTACTAATATATTCTTCAGATGTCCATATGGCTAGATCATCTGCAAAGGATGATGTGTGTACTCTGGCTGGAAAATTTTCCGTGATGTCGTTTATATATGCTAGGAATAATGTTGGTGAAAGAACTCCTCCTTGGGGGACACCTTGCTCCAACAGCATCATTTTGCTGGTTTGTCCTTGTACTTTTGTCCTGGCAGTTCTGTTCTCAAGGTAGTGGCTGATCCATTTGTACATTTTCCCACAAACATGCATTTTTTGCAGTTTTACTTTCAGTCCTTCCTTCCATACTTTATCAAATGCTTTTTCTAAATCTATCCAGACTGCTAGTGTGTGCTTTTTCTCTTGGAAGGCATCCTCTATTTCCTGAGCTATATAGGTTATTTGATCTTCAGTGGATCTGTACTTTCTTAATCCTGCTTGGTGTGGTGTTAAGAGTTTGTTTTCTTCCAGATGCCATGTTAGCCTGCCATTGATAATGTGTTCCATTAATTTTCCTACACAGCTAAATAGACTGATAGGTCGATAGCAATTTGGTTCTTCCAGGTCTTTTCCTTTCTTTGGGACTGGTATTAGTATAGCTTCCTTCCATGCCTGTGGGACTATTCCCCTCTTCCAGCTGTAATTTAGGACTGCTAGTAATTTCTTTTCTGCCTTAGTGCCTAGTCCTATTAGCATTTCATTTGTGATTCCATCCTTTCCTGGTGATTTCTTCTTTTTTAGGGTATTCATTGCCTGCTCCATTTCTTCCATTGTTAGATTTGCCATCATATATTCTGCTGCTGTCTCTGTATTACTATTATGTATCTGTTTATCTCTGATTGCTTTCTTCTGTTCGGTTGTAATATCAATGTGGTTTGCACTGGCATAGTGTTCCATTAGTGCATTTGCAGCCTTTTTTCCTGTAAGCAAGGCATTTCCTTGTTTAATTATTTGTTTGTTTCTAGGTCCTTCATTGTTCATGGCTTTCACTAGTTTCCATAGTTTGTTTCCATCCCTGTCAAAATTCAGGTTTTCTGTTTTTCCCCTCCAACAATCTCTTGTTGTTTGATTTACTGTACTTTTATATTGTGCTGAGATGGCTTTGAGAGAGATGTTCGCTTCAGATGTTTGTTCTCTCTCTCTCTGCGGTCTTCCTGGCATCTTCAACTTTGTCCTACAAAATTTGTAGTTCTTCAGTCCAGTATGGTTTGTAATTTTTCCTCGCTCCTCTTGGAATAGACTCAGTGGCTGCCTGTATTATTGCTCTGTTTCGACTTTCCACCATTTGCTTCATGTTGCCATATCGTGTATTTATGTTTTCACAATATTTGTCTGTTAGTATGGCAAATCTGTCCCAATCTGCTCGTTTGTAATTCCAGCGGGGCAAGGGCTTTTGCTCCTGTGGAACATACTCCATATTCATTACAAGCTTGATTGGTCTGTGGTCACTACCTGCTAATTGGTCAAGCACATGGCGATCGATTTTGTGGAGGATCTCTCCTGTGCAGAAAGCTAAGTCTGGAGTAGAAGTGGTAAGCCATCTTCTGGAGTAGAAGCTCAGTGTGTCATCCGCTTTGTTGAGTAGATGGAGATTTGAGTCTATTTCCCAGTCCTCCACTTCATCTCCTCTTTTGTCAGTATCTGGGTATTCCCATCTTTCTAAACGGCTATTAAAGTCTCCGACAACAATGCAATTTGTGTCATTTATTTTCATGTTTGAGAGAGTAAGATCCTTATCTGCCGGGCTATACAGGTTGTAAATTCTTATTTTCACGTCCTTTATCATTATATCAACACCTATAATTTCTGTTTGGTTGTCGGAGATCACAGATACCTCGCTGCAAGGTATTGTATCTCGTGTAAGTATTAGAACCCCTCCTTTGTGTCCTTCGCGGTCGAAACGTGTGGCCTGATATCCCCTGACTGAAAATTTGCGATTGGCGTTGAGGTGTGTCTCTTGAATGCATGCCACATCTATTCTATCTTTATGAAGACGCTGTGTTAGGGAGACTTTCTTGTTATACACTCCTTCGGCATTCCACTGTAGTATGTTGAGTGTCCGGGGTGTTTGGTCAATAGCTCTTAACCTACTCCTCTGTGCCTTGACTCCACAGCACAGCGGAAGGTGACCACCAGTAGTCATGGGTGGACCCCCTCGAGGCAGGGGGCCCGGCACTATCACCGCCTGATGGGACTTCGCGGGATTAGCACCATAACGATTAATTTTAATTTGTGACATCATGAATTAAGTTAGTTGCACTGCTTTGTCAAGCCTGTGGCTCAGTACATCTGATTTCGACAAGCATTTGTTCGGGGTGCTTTCCCTAGCCTTTGACTGTCCCGTCTACCTACAAGGCAGCAGGTTTGTGTGTCACTTGGTCTGGTCCCTCTCCCTAGACCTGTCCGACATCGGTGACCCTACCAGTATCTGTGCTACTGTCAGCATAGCTCTTGGGGTCATTGGAACTCACAAGCCCCTCTACCTCGTCAAGGTGGACACACGGCAGAGGGGCGGAAGACTTTGATACCAGTGAATTTAGTCTAGAATGTGAGAATTGAGAGTAAGAACTATCATGGTCAAACGAGAAACACATCGGGAGAATGAGGGGGTCTCATCAACAGACACAGAACTGACACTATAAGCGGTCTTATGCTGATGGGTGGAGCAGGATCCTGAGCACATATGGACACACCCGGAATGCAAGGATTATAGTCATTCATTCAGTGCCATGCCAATAAGCGTGGGCAGTCATGTTCTGCCAACTCACTCGATCACCAGAGTCGTGGATCAGCTTCGTGTTTGTGCCTTGACCATGCCACAAGGCCAAGCCATCCAGGTACTTGCTTCTTGGTCTGTTCCCTTCGATCTTGCCAGTTCTTCTCATAACATGCCCAAAAAATTTTGACTGTCTACATCTAATGTCTCTAATCAGTTTACGATCTTAATTTGTTTCTTGAAGGACTTGTTCATTAGTTTATCAGTTTTTCTATCTGTCCATTGTAGCATTATCCTCAGAAACCACACATTTCCACAGCCATCAGATGTTTTTCCTTGTCTGTTCATTGTCCACGCCTCACATCCATATCAAAGTACAGGTTTTATGTAGCACTTCAACTCTTTTTCTCGTTTCAATTGATATCTTTTTATTGGTCAGTATGTTTTTTATCTTGCAAAAGGCTACCCTTGCCATGGCAATTCTTGTTCTAATCTCTTCAAGGCATCTCCCATCAGATGTTATAACTGTTCCGAGATAGTTGTACTGATTCACTTGTTTAAGAATATGCAAATTTCCTTGTATATTACATTGTGGTATTTCTTCCTTCCTAGTGACGACCATAATCTGTGTCTTCTTACAATTCAATTCTAACGCCAGTTGTTCAGTTTGCAACAACCGCATCTACCAAATTTTGCAGGTCCTATTCATTGTCTGCAATCAAGACTGTATCATCTGCGTATCTAATGTTGATGTATCGTCCCCCAATGTTGATTCCTTCCATATCTTCTATATTTCAGAAAATATGTTCACTGTACAGGGAAAAAAGATATGGAGACATTATAAATTCGTCTCACACCTCTCTTAATAGGCTGATATTGACCCATTTCATTATCAATTCTTATGGCAGCTTGTTTCCAATATGTTTTTTTACAAGTCTAAGGTCTTTTCCATCAATTTGTAGATCTTCAAGCATCCTTATCATGCCGACATGTCTCACTTTATCGAAAGTCTTTGTGTAGTCAATTAAGTAGAGGTGTAGATCTTTAATAACGTTCAATTAATGTTCTCAGTATGTACACAGTATAACTATACCCTTGCCTTCTACAAACCCACATTATTCCTCTTCTATTTCAGGTTGTATTTTCTTTGCATGATAATTCTTAGCAAAATCCTCGTGATGTGACTCACTAACTGTTTGGTGTTGATCATATTCCAGGGCTCCTGATTTCTTTGGGATTGCAATAAATACAGAATTACATAATTCATGAGGTATATCTCCAGTATCATATATGGCAGTGTTTCCCAACCTTTTTTGTGCCATGCCCCACTTAAGCCTTTCTAAAATTCATATACATTATTTTTAATATTAAAAAATTGAAATGTTCACTAAAGAAACTTGAATGATAGGTTTTAGGAAAAAATCACTAGGTAATTATTGAGCAAACACAGTAAGTAAATTTTCAAAACATATAATGGAGAACTGAAATTCAAGTACAAAATAATTTTAATGAAAGATTATTCTATATTATTTTAATTATTAGTAATTATTTATTATTTAAATTTAGTGAGATCCTTGCGCTTGATGCAAAGAGATCTTATGTCAGGTTCCAATTTAGTTAACTTCAGTGTCAAGTCTCCCCGTTTTGTTATATTCAGCCGATTTCTTCCATTTTCGAATTGCCCCCCTTAACAGTCGAATTGCCCCCCTGTGGGGCATGGGCCCCACGTTGGGAAACACTGATATATGGTATTCAGGTAACTGCATCTATTCAGTATTCTTCTAAAGCATTAATCATTTCTGTTGTGATGCTGTCTGCACCGAGTCTCTTGCCAGATTTCATATGGTTAAGAGCATTCTGAACCTCCATCTTCAAAATTGATGGTCCTTTATTATTTTGAATATCATACTGTTCTGTTATCATCATAAAAGGTTTTTCACATAATATGACCATACATGCAAAATGTGATCTTTTTCTATTATGATTTTCCCACCTTTTTTTCTTTAGGCAGCCTGCTGATATATTGTGTTCTTTGATTAGTAAACTCCTGAATTCTTTTGTGCATTAGTTTGGTATTTTTACTGGTGTGTTGTGTTTCAATTTCTATGCAATATTTCTCGAGCCATGTTTTTTTTTTGCCTCCTTACATAATGTTCTGACTTTTCGGTGAATTTCTTTATATTTGGCAGGATTATTTTTGTTCTGTCTTCTTGTTTCCATTAGCTTTAAAATTTCTTGCCATCCATGTCTGACGACCCACTATCTGTAATTTTGGAATAGTTTTTTCTGCAGCCAAACTGATTGAATTCTTCAACATTTCCCATTGATCATCCACATCTTGAAATAGGATCTCTAGATCAGACACTGTATCAGATCTGTTCTTTACTTCTATGTTAACATTATCTTGTATTTGTCAGTTGTCAATTTGCACAAATCATATTTAGTTTCTGGTTGTATACTTGACCGTCTTTAACTTTACCCCCAGTCTGCCTGTAATTAATCTGTGATCACTGTAACAGTCTGCATTGGGAACTGTTTTTACGACTATTGGTGCATTTCAAAACCGTCTGCTAATCAGGATGTAATCTGATTCTTAATCCTGCTGTCTGGGCCATGTCCATCTTGTTCTTTTGCCCATTCTACAAGTCTGCGTTTCGCTCTCCCTACCATGGTTGCCCACACTGCATCCATCGCCTTGATTTCCCACTTTTGCGATGAAATCACCCATTATAATATTTATTTCTGATTTTTTTCATTTCTTCAAAGCATGCTCCATGTCATTATAAAATTCATCTATATTTTCTTCACTGCATTCACTTGCTGGAGCCTATATTTGAATGACATTTATTGTAAAAGGTCTTCTGTTTAATTTTACTAATAAAACTCTGACACAGCCCAATAACATTTAATAGAATTTGATGTTTGCCGATCCAACATAATGGTTACACCTCTTTGCCATTCTTCTCTCCAGAATAAATAATCTTGCAATCCTCTCCTGTCTTGATCCCTGCCCCTCACCATCTGGTTTCACACATTCCTAATATATTAATATTCTCTCTTCCCATTTCTTGTTTGATGTTATCCAATTTTCCATCTGCATTAATTGTTCTGACATTTCAGTTACCTACCTTAAATGGTAATAATCTAAAATAATAATTTAGTAGATAACTAATAAACTTGAAATACATAGTCACTGAAATTGTTTAAATGTAGAGTATTTGTTATCCGCACGGTTATCGCAAATTGAGAATGAAGTCTCTATGCCTGCACAAAATTGGTTGGAATCGCTTAATTGTTCGAGATCCGGTATATCTGAGCACTCGTTTATTGTTAACTGAATATTTGTCTTTATTAACTTTATGACCACAAATTAGCAAATGTTGAGAGATGATCAAACTTGGCGTTTTATGACCTGTCAACTGCACAGAGATTCCTGCAGACCAATTAACGCTTTTCCACACATTGTCTTCACCTCTTTGATGGGCATGCAGGAAACAGGCAATTAAAGGGAAGATCGATTATGATCTCTATAACATGCACTTGGTCTTCCTCTTAGGCACCTGGACTTGTGCAAAAACAAGGCAGCCATGACTCTCCAACCCCTTTTTTGCCTGATATGTTGATGTACTTCACACACCTTCAGACATCGGTATCAATATATCCCAAGAAATAGAGCAGCAGAGGCCAACACATTCTGCAAGTACTGGACATTGCTGCAACAAATGTTTTGTGTCCACTTTACCAATCCCACAATATAGCATTCATCAGTGTCTCCAATCTTTAGTTTATTAAATACGTGGTATTTGAGGATTTTGGAGATTGTTACTAGTTCTCTTTGGTAGAGTTGGTAGTTGCATCATCATTCTGGTGGCCTGTATGCTCCATTTCCACCTGTTCTATACTTGCTTGTTATAAAACTGTTAGCCTCATTATGGGCTATGTCTATATCAGATCTGTTTTCAATATGCCATCGAACTTGAAATAGAATATCCAGACCGAGGAAGGTTAACCCGGTCAACAGGTGCAAATATCACAGCTCTGCTGTAAACAGGCACAATGCAATTTTACATCCAAAACAACATTCCGGATGACTGCAAAAGAATACCCAGACCAGAAAAGGCATCAAATCTGTTCTTTAATTTGGTGCAATAATTCTATCTTGTTCTTCAGCACACAAAGATCTAATTTAATGTTCCTTGGTTTATATTCCACCCTTAACTTTAGATATAATACCAGATTACCACTAATTAGACAGTGCAGAATGTAAGTCACACACACCTAGTTACAAATGAGATGCAAGGTTCAAACTTTAAATATGAACTTTATTACATCAATCTGACAAGTACAAATACAGAATAAATGACAACATACAAGAGACTACTGCTGGAAAGAAAATTATGTTTAAGAGCAAAAAGACGGGTGACATTTCTTTAATGCTAAATATTTACCATAAGTTGAGGGTGATTTATTGTCAAGGAGCAACCAGCTGTCACAAATGTGATGTTTTCATTCTTTTCACTTTAACAAACCCATGAATTCTGTCTGGGAATTCTGCGCTTGAAGTGTTTTCAACATAAGTACAATGACAACTTGCTTTAGGCTGTAGGTAGCCCCTCTCCTATTCAGCCATAAATTTCAAGTCCTGAAGTGTTACATTTCCATTTTTTACTTGACTCAGTGCAAGAATAGCAACTTAAACAGTACAGGTAAGCTTTTCATCCTAAGCGCTCCAACAGTTTCAAGAAAAAGAGACTAGTCATTCTAAAAATGCAGTGTACACAACTGGCTGTTCATAATTTCTACCATTTTAATTTAGCAGTGAAACAACATATTTAGAATGATTATGTAACAAACTAATGAAATAAAATAACTAAAAAGAATGTCATTCTTTACCAAATGACACAAAAGATCCTGAAGATAATTAAAAATATTGTAAACTGCACTGGGTGTCAGCTGGCACTGAGAAGTGTACTTCTGTTGATGGAACTGTCTCCACAATTAGTTCTGGGATGGCGAGCGAGACCTGGGTCTGGCTTGTGGAGATCTGCAGAGAAAACATGGATTACATGGTCACCTAATCAATGGAGTACAAACACACAACACACCCAGTCATCATGATAGCTACTGGAGCTGCTATTTCCTCAGGGAGATCAGAAATGCTGATAGCCACCGTAAGACAATCAGATCGTGTCTGATAATTCCACGGCAATCAATATTCACCCGCTGTGTACTACTGGCGCCCACAAGGGAAGCAGAGAGTAGAAACAATGTCACCTAATCGTGCAGATCATATGAGGTGAGTCAGGTTCAGCCTGAGACTGACAGCTCCATCCCACAGACAACTTTAGCTGCCACATCGAACTATTATGAACAAGTCTACAAATGTCTGGGCATGAGTTGGTTGAAGGCCTCTACTCCACTGTGAGATGAGAGGCAGAACAAGAAATAACGATTCTCATCTCTAAGCTGTCTCATTCAAACAATTTACTGTTAAGTGACTGCACTTACAATAACCATAATCAGCAATGAAGAAATAGGAAATCTCAACTCTTGACTATATAATCAATCAACAATGGGGACTTTAAACCAGCAAACCAAGTACATTTGTGCAAAAACATGCATGTTTCCTGTGACAACATACAGAAGTGAGATAGACCATTTGCAATCGCTAAAGAAGACGTATAGTCACAATTCTTTGGTCATGTTATGAGAATAAATAAATTGGAGAACTTGGTGACAACTGGCAAGATCGAGGCAGAAATACCTGGATGACTTAGCCATGTGGCATGCTCGAGACAAGAACACCCAGCTGGCGAAACATGACCGCCGACACTTATCGGCATAGGATATGATGATGATGATGATGAAAGAATGGGGCTTTTGAACTGTTACAGAAAGCTCATAGTACAAAATGGAAGTCCTGTGCAGAATGTCGTTATCACAGTACGCTGAGACAACTATCTGTTGCCTGTTCTCCCACCCTATGCCCAAAGCTGTCGGCAATGTCCACCTTCGTGCTGGTTAAGTCCTGCCTCTTCTTTCAGGACACCCCCCCCCCCCTTACATTGTTCTCTCCAAGCCAAAGTCATTTTGGTTTCAAAGACTTGTTACTGTTAGAGCCAGTTTTCGTTGATTCACATCTTGTAAGATTTCACAAATTTTCTTCTTCTGTCCACAACATTCTAAGAATTTCTCTTAAAGCCCCAATTGTCTTTAGTGATTGTGAAATGGTCTGTGATCTATATGATGCCAGCGGAAAGATGCATGTCTTCAATCGTTATTGTGGACCAAGAAGAAAATACTGATATTTGACAAGAGCATCACAAGCAGCATGCATCATGTCTTGGACACTGTAATATTTTGGCCATTACATTTGTCAAGTGGTTTGGGCAGGGTGGGACATGATGGTGGGAGGCCTGATTCCTGGACACAGAGGTGAGGTCAAACAACATGAAGATGGACAGTTCGTACACCGTGTGCGTGCGTGATGATGAGAGGCCTGATTCCTGGACACAGAGGTGAGGTCAAACAACATGAAGATGGACAGTTCGTACACTGCGTGCGTGCATGATGATGACAGGCCTGATTCCTGGACACAGAGGTGAGGTCAAACAACATGAAGATGGACAGTGCATACACCGCGTGCGTGCGTGTGATGATGATGAGAGGCCTGATTCCTGGACACAGATGTGAGGTCAAACAACATGAAGATGAACAGTGCGTACACCGCGTGCAGTGTGTGATGATGATGAGAGGCCTGATTCCTGGACACAGAGGTGAGGTCAAACATGAAGATGGACAGTTCGTACACCGTGTGCGTGCGTGATGATGAGAGGCCTGATTCCTGGACACAGAGGTGAGGTCAAACAACATGAAGATGGACAGTGCGTACACCGCGTGCGTGTGTGATGATGATGAGAGGCCTGATTCCTGGACAGAGGTGAGGTCAAACAACATGAAGATGGACAGTGCGTACACCGCGTGCGTGATGATGATGAGAGGCCAGGACCGGCTACATGATGATGATGTCTGGGCTCTTGTTTCAGGGTAGCTGGTTGTAATTTGGCTCACTTCTAGAAATCTGTGGACCCCAATCATGTATAAAGTGCTACACTGATATATCAATAGCAACAGCTGTTCAGTACAAGTGTTCACAAGCAGCCTGTTACTATTCATAAATAACCACACACACAAACTTACCGGCTTTCATATCGACCCCTGCTTCTGCTTCGAGAGTAACTGCGAGATGCCGATCTGGAAATAGTGACAGTACATGTTTCAAGAACTGACCACCTGAATACTGCTCAAATCTTATCACTGCACCTAAACAAGTTATAACTAAAACAACCTTAAACTAAAAAATTTTTAAGATGTCATTCGCAAGCTATACTATACCAACAGCTATAGAAATCCTCTATAAGGTTTCAGTAACACATTAAAAAAGAACTATCATATAATAAAGACAATAACAATACTATAACTATTATTAATTATGGGCCAGCTTGCAAATGATAAAATATTCATAATACAGAAGCTGTTTTAAACGAGTTTAATGTACCATAAGCTTATGCACTCTATTTTACAGACTAAACTGTTTATAACTTAACATGAAATGTGTTTACTGTAAGAAACAAACAAAGCATTAAGTATATAATGTTTCAATACAACCAACACAAACCATCACACTTATGATCTATATTACAAGTTACTATGTGGTTTTCTTAACATATAATCAGCACCACACACTGCTACTGCCAGCAGAACCACACACTGCTACTGCCAGCAGAACATTTTTGTGATCTGACTTGTTCCAGATCATGCCCAATATGGGACTTCAAGTGAAAGATCAAGACAGAATTCACACGATATACGAGGAAAATGTTTTAAGTCAGACTGTTTACGGTGCACATATTATGTTCATCAAACATATCCAAATGTCTATTTGGTCAAGTACTGGTTGACACAACACCTGATGTGGAGCAAGAAGCTCAAACAAGACTTCAACACATGCTGCCACACTGACATAATCATTCAACCAATATTACAGAATTACACAATCCTACTAGCAACTAACTGTCACAAGACTGTCGAGACAAACTAGCAAGCAAACCACTGTCGTAACACTTCAGACAAACTAGCAACCCACTGTCATAACACTGTTCAGACAAACAAAGAGACTACAGACACACTCACAAATACTAAAGCTAATAATTAAGCTAAATAAGTTTTAAAAAAAACAAAACCAGTTTGAATACTGCCTTGGCAATCCAATTTTTACCGTATTCGCCTATTCAAAGATGTGAAGATCAAAAGTGATGGATCGATCACTAGGGCAGAAATTAGAAGTCAATCAATTTTAGCTGATGAGGGATGACTCTCTCTAAAACCATGTGAAGGAAGTGCCTGATCTTAGATCTCATGATGTCGTAATCAATGCTGACAGATGCCTGTCTGTGTGTGTTGACATTTTCAATCAAGACCATGGCCGTGACGCCACCAGCATTTGCTCACAAGATCTTAACATGGTGGTGGTGGTGGTGATTGCAGTAGCAGATGAAGTTTGGTGGCTGCTTTAATTCAAAGTGACGGTTGCTCTAACTGGGATGTAATGCAGATCTTAGTTTTACTCTGCAAAGCAGGTACACAAAATAAATGATGGGTGGTTTATAAATGATCCCTAATCCAGCTGTTTAAGCAAGAAATCTTAAAGCTATGTTCAAATAAATATGAAACATCAAACCTATGTTTGTTCTTACAAATGTATAAAAGGGCATTGTAAAGTACTGTTAAATGTGTACATTTATAAACATAAGAAATGTGTACTCAAATTAATGCTAAAATATTTTAAGCACAGCAAATTTTGTATCAGCACTAACAATTAACATACTTATTGTATCAAAGTCCTGATTTAAAATAAAAAGTGTATACTGTTTGCATATATACCTGCTTCTGCGCCGAGACCCTCCATGGCGACTTTTTGAACAGTCGTAGGCATAGTGTCCTCTACCTCCACACTCATAACACTTGTCATCCGGGTTGAATGCACGTCTACCTCTGGAGGGTCCACGGGCACCACGCAGCCATGGCTTGGGACGAACTTTACCAGTGGACAGTTCCACCCTGCACCTGGCCCCACAGATGGTTCTGTAAGCATTAAGTATCACATGTGACGGAAAACCCTGGGTGAAGCAATCTAATGAAAACATGGGGGCCACTGTAGCTCAGTGGCTAGCACGCTGGTCTGAGGGTGGTCATGAGTTCACATGCCTACTGAGGCGGGGATTTCGTTTCATTTCACCTGGGTTCCCAGGTCGACCATCTAACATGGGGAAAGGGAAAGAGTGATGGCATTCACCTTTGTAGAAGATAATTATCAAATCAATCATCAAGCCACAAACATCAGCTCAAGATGATTACCGCTTTATATACAGATCATAATAACCTGATATTCTGCGCCTCAGAATAAGACAATAGATTAAGCAACCACTTTTATACAAAAAGTTGTCAAAACAGCCATGTGCACATGTGGATTGGATCTGCAGACAGCAGATCACATACTCCAAGACAGTCCAAAATATGACATATCTAGACAAATGTTCTGGTCTAGAGAAACAACAGTGGAAGGTAAACTAAATTGACCACTGAAATTCATTCAAGACACAACATTGCAGTTATAGACACATTTCAAGCAATTTATAAAAAGTTGTTTGCGATGACATTCACAAACAGGGGACCTGCTCTCTATGTCATATGTCTAGGTGACCTGCTCTCTATGTCATATGTCTAGGTGACCTGTGCTGCATAGGTCACCCTTTCAGAGCACACACCCAATACTGTCTACTGCATTATCGTGAGGCATTCGTGCTCTGTTGAATGACATAAATCAACTCAGAAAACCACTGTAAGAAAACTCATACAATTATTGTCCTCAATACTGAGAACTCCTCTTAATGAAACCAAACATAGTGCATGTTATAACGCTATTGTTTTCCTATGCTATAAACACGAGCAGTGCTAAAAATAAACTCTGGAAGTTCATTGTAGTTTTAATGCCAGAATAGTCGTTGGACTGAAGCACATTCATCTTTGATTGTGATCGCAGTGCAGTCACTCCCATTTTCTCTTTTTCCAAGTATATTCAATGTTAAGATTTATGCAAATAGCATCACTGATGTTGAAATCAACGACCATGTGTCACTAAGTCTCAAGTGATGGTGGCCATGCATTCTGACTGATCATACATTTTACCATAAACAAACCTAGACCTTATTTGTTAAATAGAATATAGAAAACGTTCACAAGTTCATTTTGGGTTCTCTTAGAGCAGTGGTTCTCAACCTTTTTTTGGCCCATGTACCCATTCGCCATATGTTCAGAATGCCCCCCCCCCCCCCATGCGAAAAAAATGGAAGCTAAATTTAATATAACACACAGCAGAACAAGTCTAGACGTCTACATAAAACGTGATTTGCTGGTCTACTTAATTTATAAAACGAATTTTAAAGAGGCGAGAAGTACAAAACCGTAAAGTATTGAGGGAAAAACAATATCAAGTAATCGGCTCTTGTATTAACGCGATCTTGAGATAATCTTAAATCCCCCCCCTCCCCAAAACTCTAAAACCCTCCCGGGGGAGGAATTCCCCACTAGTTGAGAACCACTGTCTTAGATGTTTTGCCTTTTGCAGTTATTGACAACCTTGAGACTAACTGTCGTTCTCAGGTTTGCCCAATTTGAAGGGTTGCTAAGACTCCACCTTCACTGGGGCTGTTGCAGAGCTCTTATCTGTCCCTCTTTCCAAGATGAGAAACCATGGGGTGTTCGAGATCAGTACTCAAACATCACATTCAAGATGAGAAACCATGGGGCATTTGAGATCAGTACTCAAACATAACATTCAAGATGAGAAACCATGGGGCATTCGAAATCAGTACTCCAACATCACGTTCAAGATGAGAAACCATGGGGCATTCGAAATCAGTACTCAATCATCACGTCCAAGATGAGAAACCATGGGGCATTCAAGATCAGTACTCAAACATCACTTCCAAGAGAAACAAGGGGGCATTCAAGATCAGTACTCAAACATCACTTCCAAGAGAAACCAGGGGGTATTCAAGATCAGTACTCAAACATCACATCCAAGAGAAATCAGGGGCATTCGAGATCAGTACTCAAACATCACATCCAAGAGAAATCAGGGGCATTCGAGATTGGTACTCAAACATCACATACCAGAGGCATACTAGGACTCAGGATGTAACAGATCATTATTCAGCACAACTTATAGACTGGCCAAGATTAGGCCCAGGTTGGTCATGTTTACTTCACAGGTTCTACACGTCATTGTCAACAGACAGCAACCTAAAGCCCAGAGGAGACAGTAGACATTACTGACCATATTTCTCAATGAAAGAACCCACACAACAATTCCTGACAATACCACAGATATATCAGCCAAATGCATAAACATCACAATTTCCTCCAAGAAAACTCGGTCAGTGCAAACACAAACTGGCTGAGGACCAATGAGAAACATAATGCAAGTGTTGTGAAAGCTGTCTCATATAACCTAATCCATAATACGCAGACAATTATTTAGAACAATAAACAGGAATAGTGGAACTATGTCAGAAAACATGACGCAGAATAATCAATTTGTCACATTAACTAGCACTGCTCATGTGATCATTACTGGAACACAGCAGAATAAGCTGTGAAGCAACTTTAAATATGTCGCTCATATAGCGTAATAATGTACATGATGAATTAAATATGAGGAAGTATATCTTACGTTCCATCCAGTTCTTTAACAGCATCTTCAGCATCTCGATAATCGTCAAACTCAACAAATGCAAATCCTGGTGGATTCCTAGCTACCCACACATTTTTTAAGCGACCATAGTAACTGAATGCTCTTTCCAGCTCTTTCTCAGATGCATCCTTTGGAAGATCTCCAACATAAATTTTACAGTCACTCGGGGCTCTGCTAAAACGTGACATTTCTTCTGTCTGAGGAACAGATGTTTTAAAACAACATAGAATTCAACATATTATTAACAAACACTATCTGAAAATATGTTATCACTGTATATTTAAAGCATGGAATATACAAGAACAATAAAATTCTTAGTGATTTGGGATACATTATACAATTTTTAAATACATATCAAACTGACAATTGTTCATCGCTGTATTATCATATTAATTCCCCTCGAGCTAATTTAAATAAGTATATATATATATATATATATATATATATATATATATATATATATATATATATCATCTCATCAGGTTCCTCTTGTACCTTGCGGTGTCGAGGTGAAGCATAAACAGCGGGAGAGTGCCTATGTATCGAGGTTCCCACGGTCCCTGTAATTCCCTCTATCCATTGTTTGTGTGGCCGGCCTCTTCCTCTGCTTCCATCTGGTCTGTACATCATTGCTTGTTGAGGTATACTGTTAGTTGTTTTTACTGTATATTAACTGCTTCTACATAGATTTGTTATATGTGTACTCACTCCATATCTTTCAAGGATTTCCCACAGCTTGTTTCTATCTACTCTATCAAATGCCTTTTGTTGGTCGACAAAGGCTAAGTAGAGTAACTCATTAAATTTGATTGATTTTTCTATTAGTTATCTGTGCATCCTGTGTTTCCTAAATCAAAGTTGTGTTTCACTTAGCTGGGGTTATATTATAGATCATAATCTTTTCTCTAGAAGTTTGCAGACTATTTTCCCTGTGTCAAAAGGGAAATGCTTCTGTATTGCTTAGTCTCTTTTACTGCCTTTGTGTTTCCAAATTGGGATAATTATGGTGCTTCCCAAGTCTTGTGGTATGTGTTGTTCTATCCAAACATGGTTAAATTGTTTAGCCATGCTGTTCCTACTTCTCTTGCTGCTTTAACAAGTTCATTTGTTATTTCATCTTGTCCCGGTGACTTATTCAGTGGGCTAATCTTATGGCTTCTCTAATTTCTTCTTTCAGTATGTCAGGTTTTTCTTCGATGCATCTGTGTCAGTTTCTTGGATTCCTGTGGCATCTGATGGAATATTTAGAAGTTGTTCGAAGTACTGCCTCCATCTTTTTATTGTTTGTTTTTGTTCACGTATTGGTTCTCATTTTTCACTGTTAATTATTTCAGTTGGGTCATATGGTTCTGCTCTGGTTCTCACTGCACTAATCTTTTTATAGAAGTTTCTAGTTACCTCCTTGTGGTTTTTATTTAGGGTTTCTCCATATTCCATCCAGTCTTTATGTTTTTTCTCTCTTTATTATTCTATTTGCATGTCTTCTTGCTATTCTATATTTGATGTAATCATGTTCCTGTTAGCTTTTCACCCACTTTTTATACTTTGTCTTTTACAGCTGTCTTGTTATTTTCTTTATCCGTGTTTTGCATTTTTTAATGGTTTCACATGTTATTTTTCCAGTCTTTAGAATATTTGATTCGAACATCTCCGATGCTTCTTCCACTGTTTTTCTTTCTACAGGTAGTTTTACAAAAATTGCATTTTAATTCTTTCGTAATTTTCCCTCACTGTCTCGTCTTGAGATTTGTTAAGTTGACATATTCACATGGTTTGTGTTTTCCTGGTCTTTGCTTTCTTCTTCTATTGGTTCTTATTGTGGTAATATCTGCTTTGTGGTCTGTGTTTAAACTTAAGTTGGGCACTGCCCTTGCATCTAATATATATCTCTTTCTGTTGTTTCTTGTTAATATGAAATCAATTTGTCTTTTGATGTCTAGATTGTTCCATTTATACCAGGTGTATATTTGTGAATCTTTGTTTTTTAAAAATGTGTTTGTTATAAAGAGGTTGCAATAGCTAAAATACAGAGTATAAATGATCAATGGGAAATGTTAAGGGACTCCATTCATCAAACTAGCAAAGAAATATTACCGAAGAGAAGCCAAAAAGCTAAGAAACAATGGATGAATGAAGAAATCTTAATGCTGATGACAAAAGGAAACAGAATAAAAATGACAAACAAGAGTATGCTAAAATAAATAAAGAAATAAGAGATAAATGTGTGAAGGCAAAAGAAAGTTGGTTAAACAAGCAATGCAAACCAATTGAATTAAATTCCATTAAAGATCAAAAAAGTATGTACAGACAAATCAGTGAGCTCACAGGAAGAAAAATAAGAATAAATACAGGGTTTGAAATCAAAAACAGGAAGGATATTATTGGAGGAAGGTGCTATGGTGGAATGAGTATATAAGAGAATTATATAATGGAGAGAGGGAAGAATTAACCCTTAACAGGTCACAGCGGCCAATTCCGGCCGATGCCATAAAACGATCGTAGCGTCCGATTCCGGCCGATACTATTATGCATTGTAAAATCGCGATCTCTCGGCTTTCCGACACTTCCGACGGCTACTTTCACCGACAGCTTGACAACGTGGTCGCCATTTGTAAACGCGATAGTATGAATTTGAACGGACTTTTACGGACAATTTTTGATAGTTTTCGGGATTTTTACGCTGTTTTTCAAAATGGATTTCGGCGATTCTTCAAGTGATAGCCGAGATTTCGCTAGGTTCAATTTAAATGACATTAAAGGGCACGAAGTTGACTATTAATCGGAGCTAGATATCAGTGCAAAGCGTTACTTTGCATTAGCAGTCTGAGTCTGACTTTAAAGAAAGTGATTATGATTCTGAAAATGTGTTTGTAAATTGCCGTATAGATGACGGAAAATCACAAGCAACATGCCGTATTTCGTAAATATTTGTGTTCATATATGGATTACCGACAACAATCACGTGAGTAACATATTCTGCATGCTTTTCCCTTCATTGTGTTGTTTATTTAACTAAAATCGGTTGACTAACACCTTATTTGTGATGTTTTTACTAACGCGACCCGAAATTTTACCGAACCTGAAAAAATCTTGCCCGTTCAGGGCTAGAAAATGGACAAGCGTCTGCCCTGTAAAGGGTTAACAGAAGAAAGTAACTTAGAAGGCCCACCTATTCTAAAATAAGAAGTCGCTAACGCTATGAAACATATGAAGAAAGGAAAAACAGCTGGGCCAGATGAAATCACAGTAGAAGAATTAGGAGTATTTGGGGTAGATATATTAACCAAAATGCTAAATGATATTTACAACAGTGGATATTTACCGAGCGATATGGTAAAATCTGTATTTATAGCAATACCAAAGAGACCAGGAGCAATTGAATGTGAAGATTTTCATACAATTAACTTCATAAACCATGTCACTAAGCTTCTACTCAGAATTATAATGAGAAGAACAAGAAAGAAAATAAAAATGGAAATTAGTGAAGAACAGTACGGTTTTATGGAAGGGTCAAACAATGCAATATATATATTACGAACACTAATAGAAAGGTCAATAGAGAAACAGAGGGACATATATTTATGCTTCATAGATTATACTAAGGCATTTGATAAAGTAAAACATGATGAGCTGATTAAAATGTTAGAAGATAACATTGATGGGAAAGATTCAAGAATAATAAAGAAAATATACTGGAACTAAGTAGCAGCAATTAAAATGGGAAATAAAGAGGGTAGTTACGAACAGATAAAGCTAGGAGTACGACAGGGATGTGTCTTGTCACCCGATCTCTTCTCCCTATATAGCGAAGTAATAATGAGAGAGATCAAAGAGAAGCCAGGAATACTAATCGGAGGATATAATATAAAGAATATACTCTATGCAGATGACACTGTATTGGTGGTGGATAATGCAACAGACCTACAACAATTATTGGTCATTGTAGTATCAGAGAGTGCACAGAAAGGACTGTCCTTGAATATCAAGAAAACAGTAACAATGGTGATATCAAAGAAAATGGGGACACCAAAATGTGACATAGAAATAGAAGGGGAAATTCTCAACCAAGTGGATAATTTTAAATACCTATGGGCACTTATAACATCAGATGGAAGATGTACAACAGAGATTAAGAGCAGAATAGGGCAGGCAAAAGCCGCATTTCAGAAAATGAGGAGTATCTTATGCAATAAGTCGCTATCAATGAATGTAAGAAAGAGTGCTAAAATGCTATATAGAACCAGTTTTGCTGTATGGCAGCGAATCTTGGCATGTAAATGAAGAGATTAGGAAGAACTTAGAAGCAACAGAGATGTGGTTTTTAAGACGAATGTTGTGAATTCCTTGGACTGCCAGTGTAGCTAACAACGATTGACTGAAAGAGGCTAATGAAACTAGAACACTATATACAATAAGAAAGAGACAAACAGCTTTCTTTGGTCATGTGATGAGAAGAGAGGCATTGGAGAACATCGTGACAACTGGAAAGATCGAGGGGAAAAGAGGCAGAGGCAGACCAAGAGAAATGATGCTGGACGGCTTGAGACGGTGGCATGGAGGAATATCATCAGCAAAGTTGATCCAGAACACCAAAGACCGAGATCTGCGGAGAGCCATGAACGCCTACGCCAGCCGGCACGGCACTTGATGATGATGATAAAGAGGTTGTGTTGAGTGCATAGCTGTCTATCAATCTACTTCCATTATCATTTCTTTCATGGGAGGCGTTATTCCCAATTGAATTGCGAATAATACCAAGTGTTATTCGCAATCGAATTGCAAACAATAAAGAGCATTATTTGCAATCGAATTGCGAATAACACCGAGCATTATTCGCAATCACAGACGTTTACTTCAAAAATTGTGCTTTCTTACTCTTGAGTCCGCCTATCTGTACTCAGGCTCATAAACACGGAGATGCTATTGCGTTATTTGGTCGGAAGTGGTCTCCATACTATCTTAAGTCCCAGAGATGGTGTTGCAGTACTTGGTCGGGAGATATCTCTACACTAACAAATGCTGATTCACGGGCGATATTTCATTTGGCAAATAAAACATAAATAAAGACATCTATTGGCTCCATCGATTCCGACATTCGATCACTCCATCTCTGGCTGGGAGACTGCACCCCCCCCCCTTTCCCAGCACCTTCCGCAGATCTATAGAGCACACTTTATTCACAAACTTCGAGTTTCTCAGTTCTATATTTTAGTTCGTAATGTTTAATATTTGTTATTATATCACCGAATTAAAATGAAAAAAACAAATTGCCTCCCGGCGGGAAATCGAACCTCGGTCTCAACCGTGCCAGGCAGATATATATACCACTATGCTACTAAGGACACGATATCAAGTCAACATATATTAATAATATAGTCAAACACATGTCCTGATGACGTCACGTGACCAGCTGCAAGTGCAAATAACGCTCAGTCTTATTTGCAATTCGATTGTGAATAATCACTTCGTTCTTTCATTGTGTTGGTCTCCAAATGGTCCAAGATGTATGTTTATATCCGTCCTGTATATGTTCTATTCAACATTGAAGTCTCCCATAACTGCCAATGACCACACAAGTCAACCCCACCTCCCCGCAAAAATCTTGGGAAAATTTAGAGACCAACACAATGAAAGAAATTATAATGGAAGTAGATAACTAGATTGATAGAGATATGCACTTACTCAACACAGCCTCTTTATAACAAACACATTTTTTAAACACAAATATACACTGGTATAAATGTAGCTAATTTGATTGTGCTGCGATCCAAACTGAAAACGGAAGTTATATATGGCGCCACCCCGCAATGATCCACTGTGTCGCCAAAAATCGTTATGTATAAACTATGCATACTTTCGACATTCATTCAAATATCACGTGACAATAAAACACGTCATCTTGGCTTCAGCAGACAGCGATGTTTAAATTATCATGGCTTTTAAATATATTTAATTATTTGCCACAAAATAAGTAATTTTATTTTTTAACTCACATCTTAGAAATTGTAGATTAATATTAGATGCATTTTCGAATTTTGCATCCATTTTTACACAAATTTGGAGTTTCATTGCGGGCAGTCACGGACCGGTGGTAGAGAAAAATCTCTTCCAACATGTGAATGGAAATTCAAGATGGTGGCCGACGTGAATATCGATCCGAATCAGGCTAACATTGTGCAATTTGAACTGCTAAAGTTAAAGAAAATAGAAGTTTAAAGATTATTAATAATTTATTTGTATACTTGTACTATTTATTTATCATTTAACATGATGGAAAGTATTATTGAAGTCTGTTTTCGTATCCGTCTCTGACTCGTTTGAGACAACTGCGCATGGACTGGAAGTGGAGAAAAATTGACACCTTTCCCTGACATTAGGGAAATTAACAAAATTATTTTATACCTAATTTTTTTTTAAAAATTACTCTGCTCAGAATTGACATGTAGGCATCAATGAGGTACCATTAGGTAGGGAGTCCCATCGAGCCATTACCGGAAATGAAAAAAAAAGTGATATACGGAGTCACCTTGTCCCGGAAAACGCTATCTAATTTACCATGCATTCTTTCGACGTCATTCATTCATATCTCACGTGACAAGAACACACATCATCCGGGGTTTTCCAGGAAAGGTATGCCCAATATTCTGTGCACAGCGATTGGTTTAAATCATTGTGACCTTTTATATAAATAACATTATATTTCATACTTACCGTAATTAATTTTATTTTGGTGTTCCAAATCGAATTAAATCAATTGTAGATGTATTTTTGAATTCTGCATACAATTTTAAATATATCTGGAAAGTTTCATCGCTGCCGGGTAGATGTAAACAACATTTGCTGCAAAGATGTTTTTTTGCTCTGCGCATATATATCAGACTGGCATGTGCACTTTGTAACACTCTTCTGGTATTGCAGATAGAATTACATCATTTATATATGTATTTTTGAATTCTGCATACAATTTAAAATATATCTGGAAAGTTTCATCGCTTTAATCGCTGTGTGGTGGATGTAAATATTTCCTGCGAAGATGTGTATTTTGCTTTTTGCGCATATATATCGGACTGGCATGTGCATATTGTAACACTATTCTGGTGTTGCAGATAGAATTACATCAATTATAGATGTATTTTTGAATTCTGCATACAATTTAAAATATATCTGGAAAGTTTCATCGCTTTAATCGCTGCGTGGTGGATGAAAAACATTTTCGGCGAAGCGTTTCTTTGTGAATGGGTAAATCATGGCTATGTGCCACGGTGACTGCGCTTGCGCGTATCTATCGCAATGGCATGTTACACTTTCACACAAAACATGCAATATGACCTACTAAAGTTAAAGAGAACACAAATTTAAAGATTATTAATAATTTATTTGTATACTTGTACTATTGTTTAATCATTTAACATGACGGAACATATTTTTGAAGTCAGTTTTCATATGACCGTTTGAGACAATCTCGCGCGCATAGATGTGCAGACACCAGCGGGTGTCGCTGGTTGGAGGAAAGGGACACATTGGAGAGCTCCACTTAAGGGTGAATAGGATGAAAAATCGCAACTCGTCTCACCTTCACAAAGATGTGAATATCTTTACTTAGAAGTGACATACAGGCATCATTGAGGTACCATTAGATTTTGAATTTCAAGGCCTATCTACTGTCGTGCTCTCATTTGTAAATACTCAAAATTAAATTGATGATGGGACTCGCTACATTAGGTTATTCAAGAGCCATCGATCTGTTGTGGTCTCGTTAGTAAATACTCAATTGTTAAAATCATGACTAAACCAGCTAATAAATGGAACGATCTAGACACTAAAAGTCAAATTGATTTCATATTAACGAGAAACAACAGAAAGGGAAATATAATTAATTAATAATATATATATATTAGATGAACTAGGAGAAATGAAAAAAAAATAACGCTATTAAAAAAATGCCATTAATCAAATAATCATTAAGACATATTGCAGAGGATGCATTTCCACTTATTCTACCTAATAATGGTAATAGCAAGATTATCAAACACACATTGCCTCTGAAATATTTCAAATATAAACATGATGTAAATGTACCCAACCCCGACATTAATTAATTAATATATAATATATAACGGTACAAAATTATCGATAACAGGTAATCTGTTAGTTATAATATAATACTAATAATATAAAAGCTACACTGAGGTTACATGCTAGCAAAAGTAAAGCATTAGACGCAATAATGTTTGTTTAAGCATCGCCATGCATTTTCTTCAATAATAATTACATACTGTACAAATCTGTTTCACAAAGGAACACGCCGTTTATTTCTCAGCACGTACCTTCCCTGTCCGACAAGCTGCAAACTAGCACATATGGCCAGGTTTGTTAACACTTCCTGTCAAATAAATAGTGTTTTCGTTCCTGAATTGACGTTAATGTTTTAGGAACAACGTCTAACATACTGCAATATTTATTATTGTAAGACTACAAAAACATTTGTACTAGCATAAATATCTTAGTTAAGAAATTCAATACCAAAAAGTTATTTTACTACGAGTTAAGATTATTTTTAAATGTACTCAAATTATTTTGTTATCTGGCATATCGCAGTAAAAATGTAACTAAGACGCTCGACAATTGGAACAACTAATACACGCGTGGGCGAACGTTTCTTCTAAAGTTTGTACCAATGAAAACAAAAGGCACAAAACAGTGATACACAGATAACATGAAGGAATACTTATCTCGACCTTCCACATGTGGTCCGATCAATAAGATATGAAACGGATCTTGCTGGTTTACGAATATTTTTTTTTTAAATTTTAAGTTAGCCTTGTCTGTGAAAATGAAGAAATTTCCGCATACATTTCCCCCCACACGTTGAGTGTGGTCCAGACCTTCTGCGCACCCCCCCCCCCCTTGCCACACACACACAAACCACCCCCCGCCACCCGAATCAGCCTCTATAGACATGAATAATCTGTTTTGCTGCAGTTTTCACTCGATCCCCAAGAGCCTTCACCCTATCAGCCAAAAGTTGCGACAGTCCGTTTACTTCCTGGTACACGCACCGACAGTAGGCCTATATCCATGACGTTTTATTTTACATAGCATATTCTGCAAGTCCCTTACAAACAGAATGTCGGACTGACCACTCTCCAGCCATAGGACAACCTGCACTTTCATTCTTGTGCTGGAAATCGTGATATCATACGCAGGACTTTCTGTACTTACATTGCATACCTTAACCTGCGCCATTCTTCTTCTTCTTTCGTTCGCCTAAATTATGTTTATAACTGCAATGTTGTCTCTTGTATGAATCTAAGTCTTTTTTAGTTCATTCAGCGGTCCATAGAGTTTATCTTCCACTGTTGTCTCTCTAGGCCAGAAGGTTCGCCTGGATATGTTGTAGTTTGGGCAATCCTGGAGTATGTGCTCTGCTGTCTGCGACGCCAAACCACATGTGCACATGGCTGAGTCACCAATCTTGAATTTTGTATACATGTGGTTGCGTAATCTATTGTGTCCTGTTCTGTGGCGCAGAAGAATGACCTGTTCTGGTCTGTCCATAACGTGGTAGTCGTCTTGAGTAAGGTTTGGTGGCCTTCTGACTGATTTGATCATTCTTTTCTTTTGGTGGCGCCATGAAACCAAAACCACCTGTTTACATCACCCCACCTACCCATCTCATCTCATCATGTTCCTCTTGTACCTTGTGGTGTCGAGGTGAAGTATAAACAGCGGGAGAGTGCCCGCTTATGAGCTTCATGTATCGATATGCCCATGGACTCTGTTATTATCTGCGTCCATCGTTTACGTGGTCGGCCTCTTCCTCTGCTTCCCTCTGGTCTGTACATCATTGCTATGGTATACTGTTAGTTGGTAACCTACTTGCATGGCCAAACCATTTGACTTGCTGCTTTCTAATAAAATCTAGTGCAGCTATAACCCCCACTTTAGTCCTGATTTCTTCATTTCTGATCTTATCTCTTCTTGATACATTGAGTATTCTTCTCAGGAATCTCATTTCTGTTGTTGTGATTTTTCTTTTCTCTTTTTCTGTCATTGTCCAGGTTTGGCATTGGTAACATAGAGTTGGTAGGAAGACTGAGTTGTAAAGTGCTTTCTTAGTAGTTATTGATACATGTTTGTTCTTTAGTATTGGTGCCATTTGTCCAATGAATTGGTTTGCCTTATTGCATCTATTTTCGATCTCGTCACTGTGTGACGAGGGGATCTGGCCGACGATCGACGCTCAGAGGAAAGGCGAGACGGACATATAATCAGATTGCTACTGGAACTATTAGTGTTGGAACTCTTCGCTGGCTGCTGGGGATGGGGACGGAGCACTTGTGGGAATGTCCCGAATGCTGTGATGTCGGTTCCTAAATCAATCAATCAATCAATCCCCGTCTTATGTGTGTCCACCGTGACGAGGTCGAGGGGCTTGCGCGTTCCAATGACCCCAAGGCTATGCCGACGGTAGCACAGCTACTGGTAGGGTCAACCATATGTCAAGGGAGAGGGACCAGACGAAGAGACACACAAACCTGCTGCCTTGTAGGTAGACTGGGGACAGTCAAAGGCTAGGGAAAGCACCCCGAATACATGCTTGTCGAAATCGGATGTACTGAGCCACAGGCTTGACAAAGCAGTGCAACGTAAAACCTGCTGCCTTGTAGGTAGACTGGGGACAGTCAACGGCTAGGGAAAGCATCCCGAATAAATGCTTGTCGAAATCGGATGTACTGAGCCACAGGCTTGACAAAGCAGTGCAACGTAAAACCTGCTGCCTTGTAGGTAGACTGGGGACAGTCAAAGGCTAGGGAAAGCATCCCGAATAAATGCTTGTCGAAATCGGATGTACTGAGCCACAGGCTTGACAAAGCAGTGCAACGTAACTTAATTCATGATGTCACAAATCAAAATTAATCGTTATGGTGCTAATCCCGTGAAGTCCCATCAGGCGGCGATAGTGCCCTGTGCCGGGCCCCCTGCCTCGAGGGGGTCCACCCATGACTACTGGTGGTCACCTTCCTCTGTGCTGTGGAGTCAAGGCACAGAGGAGTAGGTTAAGAGCTATTGACCAAATACCCCGGACACTTAACATACTACAGTGGAATGCCGAAGGAGTTTACAAGAAGAAAGACTCCCTAACACAGCGTCTTCATAAAGATAGAATAGATGTGGCATGCATTCAAGAGACACACCTCAACGCCAATCACAAATTCTCAGTCAGAGGATATCAGGCCACACGTTTCGACCGCGAAGGACACAAAGGAGGAGTTCTAATACGTACACGAAATACAATACCTTGCAGCGAAGTATCTGTGATCTCTGACAACCAAACGGAAATTATAGGTGTTGATATAATGATAAAGGACGTGAAAATAAGAATCTACAATCTGTATAGCCCAGCAGATAAGGACCTTACACTCTCAAACATGAAAATAAATGACACAAACTGCATTATTGTCGGAGACTTTAATAGCCGTTCAGAAAGATGGGGATACCCAGATACTGACAAAAGAGGAGATGAATTGGAGGACTGGGAAATAGACTCACATCTCCATCTACTCAACAAAGCGGATGACACACCGAGCTTCTACTCCAGAAGATGGATTACCACTTCTACTCCAGACTTAGCTTTCTGCACAGGAGACATCCTCCACAAAATCGATCACCATGTGCTGGACCAATTAGGAGGTAGTGACCACAGACCAATCAAGCTTGTAATGAATATGGAGTATGTTCCACAGGAGCAAAAGCCCTTGCCCCGCTGGAATTACAATCGAGCAGATTGGGACAGATGTGCCATACTAACAGACAAATATTGTGGGAAAGTCTAAACAGAGCGATAATACAGGCAGCCACTGAGTCCATTCCTAGAGGAGCGAGGAAAAATTACAAACCATACTGGACTGAAGAACTACAAAGTTTGGAGGACAAAGTTGAAGATGCCAGGAAGACAGCAGAGAGAGAATAAACAATTGAAGCGAACATCTCTCTCAAAGCCATCTCAGCAAAATATAAAAAAACAGTAAATCAAACAACAAGAGATTGTTGGAGGGAAAAAACAGTGTCGTGTCCTCCTTTACAGTGTCGTCCCTGGAGTGAGGAGATCCGACACCCACATTATAATATCTTTTCCCTCTCAATATTCTGGAGAATCCACCAGCTTCCGTCCAACACACTCCATCAGCCTATGGACACCTTTTCCTATCACTCGCACACTGTCGTACTATGCCCCCTTCTCATACTTCCCCAACGCAACATACTCAACAACTCTTGCTTCTAAAAATTAATAAAGATTAATTTATTAAAATAAAAGTGTAACGTATATGAGACGTGTATGTGAAGAAAATGTGTGACGTGTTCTATAAAGTGTGTAGACTCTGACTCTCAGACAGCAACCCAGTCAGCTGATCCCAGCAAAGATAGACCACAGCACGGTACGTCCGAACATGTACTTCTCACCCGTTGCCGAAACCATCTTGCCGGATACTGCTTTGCCTCTGTAGACCTCTGGTAATCCAATTTCATGAACATCCGAAATAGACACCGGTGGTATTAACAGTTACTCATGGACCGGTTGCACTCTACACAATGTCCGTTCCTAACGTTCCTTAACAAACTGCACAAGTCTTTTGTAGTGTGTACGCAGTTAGTTAGTTAGTTAGTTAGTCGACAGATCATCCTCGTTGCACATCGAACCACTCAGTTCATAAGGGCTACTTACTAATGTTAATTGTTACTGTACTGGATTGATCCTCACTCGTGTCTATCCAGCCTCACATATAATGTCATGTGTTCTATTACACGAGATTATATAACTCTAGGTAACTATTAGACCCAATGTCTTCAGCCCGCCACCACTGTCTGATGATGTGTGGTGCATCAGTACGCATCACTCACTTTGGTGAATCAACCTGCTTTTAGCTTTCAGTTACGTTCTGTCTGCACTTTATTGATGGTTGAACGGGTGTTCTTCCGAATGGGTTTTTTTTAAAAACTTGTTGAGTTTCCTTGGATCTGGTAGGGAACCTAGGATAGAAACAACACATCTGGTGATAGTACTAGTCACTGATCCTTTTGGCTGAGTGTAAGCCTATCACCTTGCTTACTGATCTTTAGCTAACTAGACTTAGTCATAGAGCAGATTAGCTACCCACCTAGAGTCGAATCAGGCTATGACAAAGAAAAAATCACCAAACAGAATGCGGAACCCCGCCCACCAGGGACACCTACGGGAAGATCCCAATTATCCCTCATTACTCAACTAGTAAAGCTTATCAACACTTCACTAATCTATTCTAGCTAACAGAGCCAAGTATCACTTCACTACTCTAGCTAGTTTCCACTAACAGTGCTAATCATCACACTATAGTTTAACAAGGCCACAGTCTATAGTAATTATAACGAATATATTCTAATAGGTTATACCTTAAATGGCACTACTGCAGTCCTATCAATCATATCTACATCTGCCATTATAGGCACGTGTAAAATTAAGTCACTAATTAACACACGGTAGATATTATTTCCACTAAGCACTGCAGTGCCCTGGCACTCTGACTAGAGCATTATTCAAGTCCACCCTAGTTGATCTCAACTCGAGTTTATATGGCAAACTACCAAAGTTGTCCACGTGACGTTATCCTTTACTCCCCCACACAGGTGGCACAGTGGCAAATCATCCCCTGTCAAGAACTATTTTCCTGGCTTAAATCCTGTCAAAGTTGTCAGTAATTGCCTAGATTCTCAAAACAAGCCAGCTAGTTTCTGTAAACTCCCAACAAAGAGTTTCGATACCAAGCTGCCAATCATCTTGATGTGCCGGAAACCAAGAATTGACAGATGCACTGTTTTCCGTACTAGGTACTTCCGTTTTACATCTGCCCCTGTGATCTCACGGCTTCCATCTGCATTCAAATGTTGACAAACTTGTCACTCTTCTGTTCCGTGGTGACAATCCCAGCAGCCATTTCCGTCTGATGTCCGGCCGTATAGATGACAAACGGAACCATTCCATATCCTAAGCTGACAATATATGTGATTCTACTTGTTAATGAACTGCCAACTCTGTGTATCCATTCCTACTCACTCACCACCAAATGTGTATATGGGCTGACACGATGTAACCTGTGCAGCTGTGTTTACTCTGTTAGTACGACTGTTGTGGTCCAGAAAATATACGCCACGCAAACGTCGGTATTATTATCTGGGTTAACTCAGGGCGCTCGTGACAAACAGAAAACCTGAATTTTGACAGGGATGGAAACAAACTATGGAAACTAGTGAAAGCCATGAACAATGAAGGACCTAGAAACAAACAAATAACAATTAAACAAGGAAATGCCTTGCTTACAGGAAAAAAGGCTGCAAATGCACTAATGGAACACTATGCAAATGCAAACCACATTGATATTACAACCGAACAGAAGAAAGCAATCAAAGACAAACAGATACACCATAGAAATACAGAGACAGCAGCAGAATATATGATGGCAAATCTAACAATGGAAGAAATGGAACAGGCAATGAATACCCTAAAAAAGAAGAAATCACCAGGAAAGGATGGAATCACAAATGAAATGCTAATAGGACTAGGCACCAAGGCAAAGAAGAAACTACTGGCAGTCCTAAATAACAGCTGGAAGAGAGGAATAGTCCCACAGGCATGGAAGGAAGCTATACTAATACCAGTCCCAAAGAAAGGAAAAGACCTGGAAGAACCAAATGGCTATCGACCTATCAGTCTACTTAGCTGTGTAGGAAAATTAATGGAACGCATTATCAATGGCAGGCTAACATGGCATCTGGAAGAAAACCAACTCTTAACACCACACCAAGCAGGATTCAGAAAGTACAGATCCACTGAAGATCAAATAACCTATATAGCTCACGAAATAGAGGATGCCTTCCAAGAGAAAAAGCACACACTAGCAGTCTGGATAGATTTAGAAAAAGCATTTGATAAAGTATGGAAGGAAGGACTGAAAGTAAAACTGCAAAAAATGCATGTTTGTGGAAAAATGTATAAATGGATCAGCCACTACCTTGAGAACAGAACTGCCAGGACAAAAGTACAAGGACAAACAAGCAAAATGATGCTGTTGGAGCAAGGCGACCCCCAAGGAGGAGTTCTTTCACCAACATTATTCCTAGCATATATAAATGACATCACAGAAAATTTTCCAGCCAGAGTACACACATCCTCCTTTGCAGATGACATAGCCATATGGACATCTGAAGAATATATTAGTACAGCTAACAGCAGAATACAGCAAGCTTTATTAGCGTTAGAGGACTGGTCAAAATCATGGCTAGTGAAGATAAGTGAGGAGAAAACAACATGCACAGTGTTCTCCCTCTCAAATAAAACTCAGCAACCTAAGCTGGTTTTGAATGGAAAAATATTGCGCCATGAAGAAAATCCAAACTATCTAGGAGTCACCTTTGATCGTCGCCTGACATGGAAGACACAGGTTGAGAAAAATCGAACAAGAGCAAGGCAGAGAATGGCAATCATGAAAACGCTTGCTGGTACAACGTGGGGAGCAGATAAGAAAGTTCTCAAGAAGTTATATACTGGACGGGTGAGGCCAGTACTGGAATATGGCATTGCAGCTTGGGCAACAGCAGCTAAGTCAAACGTTAACAAAATAAGTAGAGTCCAAAACCAAGGAATGCGAATCATAACTGGAAGCCTGAAGACAACGCCTATTAATGAACTAGAAAAGATCACTTGCTTACAACCAATGCAGGATAAAAGAGATAGCAGAGCCCAGCAACAAGCAGAAAAATTTAGAAGATTGACAGACCACCCTATGTACAACAGATTTATTGGTGTTGGAAAGGGAAGACTGAAGCGTAGCAACTTTGTAGAAACTGCAAAACGAAGGATTAGGGCAGATCCCATACTTAACATATCAACAGTCAAGCCCATTTACAATGCACACAACTTCCCAGCTTGGAGACAGCAGCAACTGCCTGAGATGATAGAAAACATTCCTGGTATTGAGAAAAAGAACACTCAGCATGAAACCGAAAGAAGAGAAATAACCCTAAACTACATAAAAGAACATTACCCAAGAAGGAATTGGACCCATGCATATACAGATGGATCAGCCAAAGATTCAATAGAGAATGGAGGAGGAAGAATTCTCCTTAATTTAAAAAATGGAGTGAAAAAAAACACATTCAATGGCAACTGGAAAATTTTCAAGTAACTTTAAAGCGGAGGTAGAGGCTCTGAAAACTGCAGCAGAAATGCTCCTGATGGAGGAAAATAAAGAGAAACAAATAGCTATCTTCACAGATGCAAAGTCAGCTGTCTCAATACTGAAGAGCAATAACAGCACAGAACTAGCTGACCTAAGAGCTGCACTCCATGGTCTATGCCAGAAATCCAAAAAAGTTGTAATACAGCTGGGGGATATGCGAGATTCCCGGATGAGAGGGCCAGGCCGTTTCTCGTTCACGTTGCACGAAGGTAAGGTGCTGAGCCGGCAGCACAAGTAGCCTACCTCGTGAGCGAGTACAAAAAGTCAAAAAAGTGAGTTCCGTGTGTGTGTGGTGTGTGTGTGTGTGTGTGTGTGTGTGGTGTGTGTGTGTGTGTGTGTGTGTGTGTGTGTGTGTGTGTGTGTGTGTGTGCAATCCCCCATTTTCTGAATAGGTGGATATATGCAACGCAGCTGTTTCCCTGGATTATAGAGAGTGTGATTATGGCCAGACTTTTTTCTAGTGGATATTAAAGGAGAGGGAGTCATCATCAGACCATAGGATATTTCTATTATTAGATAGATTTTCTTTATCTATTTCTTTGTATGGATTATTTACTTTGTTTTGTGTTTGGACACAGGTATTTGATGTGAACCTTTTTTGGGGATTTTTGGGGACTTCTGTTGTGGTTGTATACTTTGTGTGCATTGCCTGAATATGAATAATTTCTTTCATGTATACGTCACCATATTGTAGCCAACAGGGTTTGTCCAAGACCCAAATATTTTCACAATACAGTTGTTTGTTTGTTTGGTTTAACCAAGCCTTGAAGTTACTTCATTGTTAACTTGTTGTTCCAAATTGATGTTTATAGTCCAGTTATTGTTACTGTTATGTGATACAGTGAGTCATTGTACTGTTTTGTCTAACAGTGGCTGTTTTCCTCTTGTCATGTAATCCAGTTGTTGCATCTAACATTGGTTGTTGTCCCTCTGTTGTATAATACTGTGGATGTGCATGACAGTGGATACTTGTCATTGTTTATATATATATATATATATATATATATATATATATATATATATATATATATATATATATATATATATATATATATATATATATATATGGGAGATTAAATGTGGGGCGGGGCACTTACACATAGACACACCTTCTGGGTAGAGTGATTAGTACTCGTGTGTCTGTGGTAGAACTTCCCGGATCTCCCAGCCTTCTATAGGGAAACATTTCTTCTATGTTAGTGTTGAACTTGCACCCTTTTCTGCCTTGTTCAATGCTTGGGGGTTTAACGAGCCAATATATTCTTTCCTATAGAGGGCGTGTTTGGGATTTAGACCCCATTCATACTGAATACCCCTAGCGAAACTTGTCCTTATTCTAATTTATTATATTTACCACCCCACATGTAATCGCTCGTCACAGAATTTTGAGCCCTTACCCCATGCCATGAGTGTGGGCGTTGCCCAGAAAATTTGAACCCATCTCTACCTCTCAAGTTGAGACTTTACAACTAATTGGTGGCTGGTGTTCACAAGTATGGGCTTAGACACAAGTTTTATTAAACCCATGGTGTCTTAATCACTAGTAATGTTTATTAGTGTGTCAACTAATGTTCACAGGTGATGTCTTTATTCTATAAATAGAAACCCGTGTTAATGTTTGTATATGAGAATGGTTAACTCATGTATTTTGTATCCTTTTGGTGGGAGACCTGTTCATAAAATAAGGTCTCTGGGATTGTTAACCCATATAGGATTATTTCTGGTAGGATGTCATTAATTCTTGATTGATTTTGTGTGATGTTGATGTTAAATGTTATTGTTACTCTGGGATGTTCTTGATTAGTTAAATTATGGTAGTATGATAAATATATTACTGTACTATATGTCCTCATTTTTGGCATAGACCCACATATGAATCCTGGGTGAGACAGATAGGATATAGCCCCCCAAATTGTTTTTAGAGAATTCAGTAAAGATATCTTTATTTAAGTGGGACATGATATGCATTTGAGATTTAAGGAACATCAGGGGGAAAATAACAATAAACAGTTAAGTTGACTTAATGTTAGGGCCAATACTCCACCTGCAATTTTATCCGACATGTATAATGGAAGGAGTAAGAATATTGTTGTAACTTGCAGTATTCGTAGCCGCCATGCGGGAAACCGTGGATTTTATATTTCACCCCATATGCATATACATGTTCGGAAATACTGAAAGTAGATAGATTGACACTGATGATTCCTATAAGGACATAAAGACGCCTATTCAACGCTTTCAGTTTAAGGGTCTGGTATTCATAACAGATCTTTTATTGTCCATGTGTCAGAAATGGCACTGGTCAATTTTATTATTCGGTTGTTGTAACTCTGTAGTGAGCAAGGATCCATTTACTACGTGAGAGGAAGCAATTGAATTACAGGACCCCTTTGACAAGCTAGTCCCTCTGGCATTACCAGTGACAGAGAAGCATACGTCGTTGTGTGATTGGCGAAAGAAGGATATGGTCTCGACCGTAAATTTACCCTGTTGTTTTTTTTTTATTGGGATGTCATATGAATTTTAGGAGCTACCGGAAAAAACCTGCAAGTATCTCGAAAAAAATTTTGATGTCAGAAAACAGGAATTGGTCCTCATCTGCGAGATTCCCAATTTTATTCTCATCAGAGAATTAGTAACAGGCTCGGGCAACATTAGCTCCCATTTTGCATGTTGCTTGTACTGACTTGAAAGACTAGGGACAGCTTGCTAGTTGTCACATTATGTTCTTAAAGTCAGGATTTTTCTCCAAAACATCAAACTATTTTGGTGGTCTAGGAGATAGCCCTATTTATACAACTATTAAATAGTGGTTGTTGTTGACGTACCTCTCGACAGAAGAAGAGTAGGACGCCTTATTCTTAATTTTATTCATAGACCATGCTAGATTGGGCTATAGCAAGGACTATACTTTTCAAGCACTTGGAAGCCTTTGGCTGGGAGTTGTTTGACTTTTTACTAGGTTAGTATTTCCTCTTGGGAGTCTCTAGTAATATATTTCAGTTCAGAAGGAAAAAGCTTTCAAACTCTTCCAGTTTCAACAGATTCATTGTTCTCCGTATTAATCGGTTACGAACAGACCTGGAGAGAAACTTAAAGGTACCCTGATATTTTTATCTTGAGGAAGTTAACTCAGGAAACACCAGAATAGAGGGATATATTTATACCTGTGGCTTTCATTGCTTACAAGTAAGGTAACCCATCAGTAAACTGGGAGTGTACCGACAACTCGGTTGTTCGGATGACTATTACAGGGACCACCTACGGCTTTAAATTCATATATGAACTGAGTATAATGTGGATGGTGATACAGCTATGTGCAATGGTATTACATCTACTTAACGGTGCTTAGGTAGAAATTGTCTACAACCTAGTTGAAGGCAGATGACGATCAATCTACGACAATCGACGCAGAATTGCTCGCTATCTTCACCAGGAAAGCAACGTATACGTGTTGAAGGAAAGAGGAGATCCTACGGTTAGCATATTTTAAGGACGATATTCTTATTGCTAATGAAACGGGTGTCGAAGCTTTATATCTTCGTTCAAACGTCTTGGAGAAATTGGTTCGATTGCAGAGGAACCAATACCTCATATGATATCTCAACGTCCACTAATATTTCAACGGAATGCTGACAACAGTGGAGAGAGAGTTACACTTCTTCAAGCGAAGCTAGATGAACCTTCAATGTAATGTCCACTTGTCTTGGCAAGTAGAAACATGAATGTGGCACTGAGAGATTATTCTACAATAGTGATTAAATGTAAAGCATAATTGGAGGACCTGGAAGACCAAATGCATCAGATTAAGAAGGTGGAAGACTGTGGATGACTGTATCAGCTCTATCTATGCGGGTAGACCTGTCTAGGTGGGAGACTTGTGACATATATGTCATCATCCCTCAGTCTTTTCCAGCAGACGTTGCTAGGACGCGCTACCTGAAGAGTAGAGGCTATTAAAATTTCGACGGGAGAATTAACAAAACGAACTTTCGTTTGAATAAGGCCAGTGATTGGCCGCGCCCCGGAAACAAAGGCTTAAGCGAGACAAAGGCTTGGTAGACAAAGCGGTCTCATTAATCGCCATGTTTTATTCAAGTTAGCGGGTGACCCATTGTTAATGGGTTAATTAATAGCCCACTTATTCTCTGCGTTTTAGGTGAGCATTATATTATATAAAACATATCATGTTATGTATTAGGATAAATGCTTTGATGCAACTAATATCATGATTGAAGTTGTGTGTGTGAAAATTATGAGAATCGCTTTCATTGAAAGGTTGGTTTACGTCACGCAGCCTGGACATCGCCATTTTGTCCAGTCAGCCTTCATAAAGCTTACAATATAATCTTGCTATGAGTCACCTTTCTGAGATGATTTTGTGAACTTACTTTATTCCTATATGCTTATTTTTCACAACTGGTCTCTGTGTTATAAAGTGTTTTTTTCCTTCTGAGTCCATATTTTATATTTCTGCCCTTATGATGGAGAAATATTACTATCTGTACAACTTTAATAGTTTGTTAGAGAGAGAGAGAGAGAGAGAGAGAGAGAGAGAGAGAGAGAGAGAGAGAGAGAGAGAGAGAGAGAGAGAGAGAGAGAGAGAGAGAGAGAGAGAGAGAGATTCTCGCTTGACTTTTTCATGCACTTAGGAGTTAATCTTTTGTTTACATTGTTGTAAATACACAGAGGTGGGATTGTCTTGTAGTCTTGTTCATAAATGATGTTATGGGATTTTCATGTTGTATGATATACATAATCTCAAGTGTATGGGAAAAGATTCCCATGATTTCTCTTTTATGAGTATTTTACCTTTTATGCTCATGATTGTTACTGCTTAATGCTGTAATAAATGCTGTTATGGGATTTTCATTTTGTATGATATATAATCTCAAGTGTAGGGGAAAAGATTCACATGCTTTCTCTTTTATGAGTATTTTACCTTTTATGTTCCTGTTTGTTACTGCTGAAGTAAACATAACTTCACCCCAGTGGGGACAAACACATGATGAGGATGACGCAAGAGGAGATGACTGATCTGATAGCTAACCTTCTGCCGTTTGTCAGTGGTACGTACCGAATGCTGTTTGTAACTATGGAAAGGAGATTTATAAATTGTTTACATGAGGCCATTGTCTCAGGGATTTCGTCCATGTGGTGACAGCGGTACTATCAGGATGATTGGGCGGTTAGGATGTGAATAATCCCCCAGGAAGCTCCAGTATCAGTCCAGAAGAGATGTACCTATTGAGTAGATACCTTACTCACTTTTGGAGTGGGTCAAAACTCTACAGTAGGCGACAAGTGCTAGGGAACTAGCTACACCTTTTTTTTCTTCTTCCCTTTTGTTCCCTCTATTTTTAATTATGATACACTGCTATCAGAATGTATGTTTTATTATGATACATTGTTATCAGAAGTTTGGGTTGTATTACTAATGTATATCGACCCTGTTTTTTCTTCACTCTACATAGGCGCTAGAGATGCCGGCTGGAGTATTGGAACTGAAGTTATAGTCAACTTATTTGGATTTAGAGGCAGGAAACTGGGTTATCAGCCTACCCCTAATATTCTACAGAGAGTGCTGGTTACTGCCACACACCCTGAACCTGAATGTCAATGCCTGGATAATTAATGGATTTTGAATATGCTGAAGTGGATTCCCTACCTCTGGGAACTTACAGATGGTGTTAATCTTTTCAATGTCTGCAAAGACATGAGGCATGCCTGGCCTAGATGGTTTTCAGCGTATACCCTCTTCTAAAAGTCACCGCCTGATTCCACGTTCAACTGTCATATTCCAGAGGCTCATGGATAGTCTGGAATTCACCATCATTTACCAGTATGGATTTACCAACTGATTTTGTGAACTCCCAGCTTCCTTTGAATCTTCTCATCCATCATGTATAAGACAGGGACAATCAAGCACTATACCAACTCCCGGTCAATCAAGTCGTATATTCAGCTGAAGAAAGAATAACCTACATCTTAACCCAGAAAAGGGCTGGAATATTCATGCCCAATTCAAGTTAGTTCTGTCAGGAAATTCTAATGGATTATGCGATGTCACTCCTCATCCAAAGATATACTGAAAGTGTTTGTGCCTGAACTTGATCGAATCAATCACATGGACTCCTGTGTGTCACGCCACGCCAGAACGTTTCCGACTCATATCTGTCTGTTATACCAACCCAGAATGCTCCTAGCCCAGTGACTTAGCAACTGTGACTTGAGAGATTACAGTATATCCACTTTGGATTCATATGGATTACTCCGACATGTTATTCGTTTTGGATATATGATCCAGCGGTGGAAGTTCCGTGTGTGAGTGTGTGTGTGTGTGGAATCCCCCATTTTCTGAATAGGTGGATATATGCAACGCAGCTGTTTCCCTGGATTATAGAGAGTGTGATTATGGCCAGACTTTTTTCTAGTGGATATTGAAGGAGAGGGATTCATCATCAGACCCATAGGATATTTCTAGAGACAGATTAGATAGATTTTCTTTATCTATTTCTTTGTATGGATTATTTACTTTGTTTTGTGTTTGACACAGGTATTTGATGTGAACCTTTTTTGGGGATTTTTGGGGACTTCTGTTGTGGTTGTATACTTTGTGTGCATTGCCTGAATATGAATAATTTCTTTCATGTATACGTCACCATATTGTAGCCAACAGGGTTTGTCCAAGACCCAAATGTTTTCACAATACAGTTGTTTGTTTGTTTGGTTTAACCAAGCCTTGAAGTTACTTCATTGTTAACTTGTTGTTCCAAAATTGATGTTTATAGTCCAGTTATTGTTACTGTTATGTGATACAGTGAGTTATTGTATTGTTTTTGTCTAACAATGGCTGTTTTCCTCTGTCATGTAATCCAGTTGTTGCGTCTAACATTGGTTGTTGTCCCTCTGTTGTATAATACTGTGGATGTGCATGACAGTGGATACTTGTCATTGCTTATATATATATATATATATATATATATATATATATATATATATATATATATATATATATATATATATATATATATATATATATATATATGGGAGATTAAATGTGGGGCGGGGCACTTACACATAGACACACCTTCTGGGTAGAGTGATTAGTACTCGGGTGTCTGTGGTAGAACTTCCCGGATCTCCCAGCCTTCTATAGGGAAACATTTCTTCTATGTTAGTGTTGAACTTGCACCCTTTTCTGCCTTGTTCAATGCTTGGGGGTTTAACGAGCCAATATATTCTTTCCTATAGAGGGCGTGTTTGGGATTTAGACCCCATTCATACTGAATACCCCTAGCGAAACTTGTCCTTATTCTAATTTATTATATTTACCACCCCACAGGCCTTGCGTTCACCATAGGCTGTTCCTCCGGAAACCAGAAGAATGCAGTCTGCAGATGACATCCACACAGTGAGCTTTCGATTAAGACTTTCCACATAATGGATTTGCTATCCAAGCAATATTCCATTTCGTGCCACTATGACACTTTCCACCTTTTATGAAGCCCACAGAGTGGGCTTTTGATTCGGACTTTCCGCGTAATGGATTTGCTATCCAAGCAATATTCCATTTCGTGCCACTAGGACACTTTTCCACCTTTTATGAACCCCACACAGTGGGCTTTTGATTCGGACTTTCCACGTAATGGATGTGCTATCCAAGCAATATTCCATTTCATGCCTCTCGGACGCTTTTGTAACCGACATACCTGTGGTATGAAGTGTGGCAGTCTAAATACATCTTCATGCACCTTTAGATGTCAACCTGAATGTAGTTAAAGTAAGCTGTAGTCAACTTGAGCTTGTTGATATCTCCATAGAGCTTGTCCTCAAATGAAGCAGGCGTGGGCCAAAATATCTTTCTCTGTTCTGCATATATTGTGCACTCCTGCAGCAAATGTTTAGCTGTCATTTTACCAGTTCCACAATTACATTCATCGGTATCTCCTATCTTTAGTTTATTGAACAAGTGGTGTTTCAGCCTGTTATGTCCTGTGCGGAGTCTGAAGATTGTTACTTGTTCTCTTCGGTCGAGTTTGTAATATGCATCATCCTTCTGGTGGCCTGGATGCTCTGATTCCCATTTGGTTCTATAAGTGCTTTTTATAAACCTTTTTGCCTCATTAAGGTTATGTCTATGTCAGGCCGTGGTAATCGTCCACCCTCTTTTGCTAGTCTGTCAGCCTCTTCATTTCCAGGTATACTGCAATGTTATGGGATCCACTGTATTACAACTTTTTTGGATTTCTGGCATAGACCATGGAGTGCAGCTCTTAGGTCAGCTAGTTCTGTGCTGTTTTTGCTCTTCAGTATTGAGACAGCTGACTTTGCATCTGTGAAGATAGCTATTTGCTTCTCTTTATTTAACTCCATCAAGAGCATTTCTGCTGCAGTTTTCAAAGCCTCTACTTCCGCTTTGAAGTTACTTAAAAATTTTCCAGTTGCCACTGACTGTGCTTTTATCACACCATTTTTTAAATTAAGGAGAATTCCTCCTCCTCCATTTTTAATTGAATCTTTGGCTGATCCATCTGTATATGCATGGGTCCAATTGCTGCTTAGGTAATGTTCTTTTATGTAGTTGAGGGTTATTTTTCTTCTTTCGGTTTCATTCTGAGTGTTCTTTTTCTCATTACCAGGAATGTTTTCTATCATCTCAGGCAGTTGCTGCTGTCTCCAAGCTGGGAAGTTGTGTGCATTGTAAATGGGCTTGACTGTTGATATGTTAAGTATGGGATCTGCCCTAATCTTTCGCTTTGCAGTTTCTACAAAGTTGCTACGCTTCAGTCTTCCTTTTCAAAAACCTTTAAACCTGTTATACATAGGGTGGTCTGTCAATCTTCTAAATTTTTCTGCTTGTTGCTGGGCTCTGCTATCTCTTCTGTCCTGCATTGGTTGTAAACAAGTGATCTTTTCTAGTTCATTAATAGGCGTTGTCTTCAGGCTTCCAGTTGTGATTCGCATTCCTTGGTTTTGGACTCTACTTATTTTGTTAAAGTTTGATTTAGCTGCTGTTGCCCAAGCTGCAATGCCATATTCCAGTACTGGCCTCACCCGTCCAGTATATAACTTCTTGAGAACTTTCTCATCTGCTCCCCACGTTGGACCAGCACGCTTTTTCATGATTGCCATTCTCTGCCTTGCTCTTGTTCGATTTTTCTCAACCTGTGTCTTCCATGTCAGGCGACGATCAAAGGTGACTCCTAGATAGTTTGGATATTCTTCATGGCGCAATATTTTTCCATTAAATACCAGCTTAGGTTGCTGAGTTTTATTTGAGAGGGAGAACACTGTGCATGTTGTTTTCTGCTCACTTATCTTCACTAGCCATGATTTTGACCAGTCCTCTAGCGCTAATAAGGCTTGCTGTATTCTGCTGTTAGCTGTACTAATATATTCGTCAGATGTCCATATGGCTAGGTCATCTGCAAAGGAGGATGTATGTACTGTGGCTGGAAAATTTTCTGTGATGTCATTTATATATGCTAGGAATAATGTTGGTGAAAGAACTCCTCCTTGGGGGACACCTTGCTCCAACAGCATCATTTTGCTGGTTTGTCCTTGTACTTTTGTCCTGGCAGTTCTGTTCTCAAGGTAGTGGCTGATCCATTTATACATTTTTCCACAAACATGCATTTTTTGCAGTTTTACTTTCAGTCCTTCCTTCCATACTTTATCAAATGCTTTTTCTAAATCTATCCAGACTGCTAGTGTGTGCTTTTTCTCTTGGAAGGCATCCTCTATTTCCTGAGCTATATAGATTATTTGATCTTCAGTGGATCTGTACTTTCTGAATCCTGCTTGGTGTGGTGTTAAGAGTTTGTTTTCTTCCAGATGCCATGTTAGCCTGCCATTGATAATGCGTTCCATTAATTTTCCTACACAGCTAAGTAGACTGATAGGTCGATAGCCATTTGGTTCTTCCAGGTCTTTTCCTTTCTTTGGGACTGGTATTAGTATAGCTTCCTTCCATGCCTGTGGGACTATTCCTCTCTTCCAGCTGTTAATTAGGACTGCTAGTAGTTTCTTCTTTGCCTTGGTGCTTAGTCCTATTAGCATTTCATTTGTAATTCCATCCTTTCCTGGTGATTTCTTCTTTTTTTAGGGTATTCATTGCCTGTTCCATTTCTTCCATTGTTAGATTTGCCATCATATATTCTGCTGCTGTCTCTGTATTTCTATAATGTGTCTGTTTGTCTTTGATTGCTTTCTTCTGTTCGGTTGTAATATCAATGTGATTTGCTTTTGCATAGTGTTCCATTAGTGCATTTGCAGCCTTTTTTCCTGTAAGCAAGGCATTTCCTTGTTTAATTGTTATTTGTTTGTTTCTAGGTCCTTCATTGTTCATGGCTTTCACTAGTTTCCATAGTTTGTTTCCATCCCTGTCAAAATTAAGGTTTTCTGTTTTTTCCCTCCAACAATCTCTTGTTGTTTGATTTACTGTTCTTTTATATTTTGCTGAGATGGCTTTGAGAGAGATGTTCGCTTCAATTTTTTGTTCTCTCTCTGCTGTCTTCCTGGCAACTTCAACTTTGTCCTCCAAACTTTGTAGTTCTTCAGTCCAGTATGGTTTGTAATTTTTCCTCGCTCCTCTTGGAATGGACTCAGTGGCTTCCTGTATTATCGCTCTGTTTATACTTTCCACCATATGGTTTATGTTGCCATATCGTGTATTTATGTTTTCACAATATTTGTCTGTTAGTATGGCATATCTGACCCAATCTGCTCGTTTGTAATTCCAGCGGGGCAAGGGCTTTTGCTCCTGTGGAACATACTCCATATTCATTACAAGCTTGATTGGTCTGTGGTCACTACCTGCTAATTGGTCCAGGACATGGCGGTCGATTTTGTGGAGGATGTCTCCTGTGCAGAAAGCTAAGTCTGAAGTAGAAGTGGTAAGCCATCTTCTGGAGTAGAAACTCGGTGTGTCATCCGCTTTGTTGAGTAGATGGAGATTTGAGTCTATTTCCCAGTCCTCCAATTCATCTCCTCTTTTGTCAGTATCTGGGTATCCCCATCTTTCTGAACGGCTATTAAAGTCTCCGACAATAATGCAGTTTGTGTCAGTTATTTTCATGTTTGAGAGTGTAAGGTCCTTATCTGCTGGGCTATACAGATTGTAGATTCTTATTTTCACGTCCTTTATCATTATATCAACACCTATAATTTCCGTTTGGTTGTCAGAGATCACAGATACTCGGCTGCAAGGTATTGTATTTCGTGTAAGTATTAGAACTCCTCCTTTGTGTCCTTCGCGGTCGAAACGTGTTGCCTGATATCCTCTGACTGAGAATTTGTGATTGGCGTTGAGGTGTGTCTCTTGAATGCATGCCAAATCTATTCTATCTTTATGAAGACGCTGTGTTAGGGAGTCTTTCTTCTTGTAAACTCCTTCGGCATTCCACTGTAGTATGTTGAGTGTCCGGGGTATTTGGTCAATAGCTCTTAACCTACTCCTCTGTGCCTTGACTCCACAGCACAGGGGAAGGTGACCACCAGTAGTCATGGGTGGACCCCCTCGAGGCAGGGGGCCCGGCACTATCGCCGCCTGATGGGACTTCACGGGATTAGCACCATAACGATTAATTTTGATTTGTGACATCATGAATTAAGTTACGTTGCACTGCTTTGTCAAGCCTGTGGCTCAGTACATCCGATTTCGACAAGCATTTATTCGGGATGCTTTCCCTAGCCTTTGACTGTCCCCAGTCTACCTACAAGGCAGCAGGTTTAACGGTGCACTGCTTTGTCAAGCCTGTGGCTCAGTACATCCGATTTCGACAAGCATGTATTCGGGGTGCTTTCCCTAGCCTTTGACTGTCCCCAGTCTACCTACAAGGCAGCAGGATTGGAGGTTTGTGTGTCTCTTCGTCTGGTCCCTCTCCCTTGACCTGTCCGACATGGGTGGCCCTACCAGTAGCTGTGCTACAGTCGGCATAGCTCTTGGGGTCATTGGGACGCGCAAGCCCCTCTACCTCGTCACGGTGGACACACAGCAGAGGGGAAGCAGGATTCAGAAAGTACAGATCCACTGAAGATCAAATAACCTATATAGCTCAGGAAATTGAGGATGCCTTCCAAGAGAAAAATACACACACCAGCGGTCTGGATAGATTTAATAAAAGTATATGATAAAGTATGAAAGGAAGGACTGAAAGTAAAACTGCAAAAAATGCATGTTTGTGGAAAAAATGTATAAATGGATCAGCCACTACCTTGAGAACAGAACTGCCAGGACAAAAGTACAAGGACAAACCAGCAAAATAATGCTGTTGGAGCAAGGTGTCCCCCAATGAGGAGTTCTTTCACCAACATTATTCTTAGCATATATAAATGACATCACAGAAAATTTTCCAGCCAGAGTACACACATCCTCCTTTGCAGATGACCTAGCCATATGGATATCTGAAGAATATATTAGTACAGCTAACAGCAGAATACAGCAAGCCTTATTAGCGCTAGGGGACTGGTCAAAATCATGGCTAGTGAAGATAAGTGAGGAGAAAGCAACATGCACAGTGTTCTCCCTCTCAAATAAAACTCAGCAACCTAAGCTGGTATTTAATGGAAAAATATTGCGCCATGAAGAAAATCCAAACTATCTAGGAGTCACCTTTGATCGTCGCCTGACATGGAAGACACAGGTTGAGAAAAATCGAACAAGAGCAAGGCAGAGAATGGCAATCATGAAAAAGCTTGCTGGTACAATGTGGGGAGCAGATGAGAAAGTTCTCAAGAAGTTATATACTGGACGGGTGAGGCCAGTACTGGAATATGGCATTGCAGCTTGGGCAACAGCAGCTAAATCAAACTTTAACAAAATAAGTAGAGTCCAAAATCAAGGAATACGAATCATAACTGGAAGCCTGAAGACACCTGTTAATGAATTAGAAAAGATCACTTGTTTACAACCAATGCAGGATAGAAGAGATAGCAGAGCCCAGCAACAAGCTGAAAAATTTAAAAGATTGACAGACCACCCTATGTATAGCAGGTTTAATGGTTTTGGAAAGGGAAGACTGCAGCGTAGCAATTTGTAGCAACTGCAAAACAAAAGATTAGGGCAGATCCTATACTTAACATATCAGCGGTCAAAACCATTTACAATGCAGACAAGTCCCCAGCTTGGAGACAGCAGCAACTGCCTGAGATGATAGAAAACATTCCTGGTATTGAGAAAAATAACACTCAGAATGAAACCGAAAGAAGACAAATAACCCTTAACTACATAAAAGAACATTACCCAAGCAGCAATTGGATCCATGCATATACAGATGGATCAGCCATAAATTCAATAGAAAATGGAGGAGGAGGAATTCTCCTTAATTTAAAAAATGGAGTGATAAAAACACAGTCAGTGGCAACTGGAAAATTTTCAAGTAACTTCAAAGCGGAGGTAGAGGCTTTGAAAGGTGGAACAGAAATGCTCTTGATTGAGGAAAATAAAAAGAAGCAAATAGCTATCTTCACAGATGCAATGTCAGCTGTCTCAATACTGAAGAGCAAAATCAGCACAGAATTAGCTGACCTAAGAGCAGCACTCCATGGTCTATGCCAGGAATCCAAAACAGTTGTAATACAGTGGATCCCATCACATTGGAGTATACCTGGGAATGAAGAGGCGGACAGACTAGCAAAAGAGGGTGGACGACTACCACAGCCTGACATAGACATAACCTATAATGAGGCAAAGAGGTTTATAAAAAGCACTTATAGAGCCAAATGGGAATCAGAACATCCAGGCCACCAGAAGGATGATGCATATTACAAACTCGACCGAAGAGAACAAGTAGCAATCTTCAGACTCCGCACAGGACATAACAGGCTGAAATACCACTTGTTCAATAAACTAAAGATAGGAGATACCGATGAATGTAATTGTGGAACTGGTAAAATGACAGCTAAACATTTGCTGCAGGAATGCCCAATATATGCAGAACAGAGAAAGATATTTTTTCCCACACCTTCTTCATTTGAGGACAAGCTCTATGGACATATCAACCAGCTCAAGATAACTGCAGCTTACTTTAACTACATTCAGGTTGACATTTAAAGGTGCATGAAGAAGTATTTAGACTGCCACACTTCATACCACAGGCATGTCGGTTACACAAGCCTCCCAGAGGCATGAAATGGAATATTGCTTGGATAGCAAATCCATTACGTGGAAAGTCCGAATCGAAAGCTCACTGTGTGGATGTCATCTGCAGACTGCATTCTTCTGGCTTCCGGAAGAACAGACTATGGTGAACGGAAGGCCCAGTATACGGAAGTGAGGCTAAGCAGCCATGTGCAGGACGTGACGATTCCTTGGGTGAGCATAGTACCAGAGCACTGTGTGTTGGCTCTGAAATTATGGAAGCCTCCTTGGATGGCGGGGAATGCCCATGGTCTGCCCCTGCCTTCCCTTGAGGGCTGACCAGGATGCCTTTAGCTGTTCTATATGGGCCAGCTGGGATGGGGGATAACACCACAACAGTGAGAGTCAAACGTCCTAAGACACACCGGGAAGGTTAACCCGGTCAACAAATGCCCGCAGAAGTCGGATGTGTCGGCCTAACGGCGCAAGAACGCAGCTTTGCTGTAAACAGGCACAGCACAATCAGAGATAAATGGTGTGAAATAGAAAAGGGTTTGGGAAATGAATGGCGCACGCGTGAGCACTATTGAAAGGTTGGTTGTTAGAGAAGCTCACGCGTGACGCGTGAGGTAAACAGACTTCAGTTCCAACTTGCCCAGTAGATGAACAACAGCTGTTTTCAATTGACTCTACACATTTGTACTTCGATTAATAAACGTTTACCCTTTTGACGGAGGCTTTGACTTGGTATATAGTTTCTATTCAGACTGTTCGTGGATCTGCAACAGTCTGAAATGTTGCCAGCGACCAGGATTATGACTTGCGCTGTCGCGGCCACAATTGATCACGGAGGTCATCGCAAAACAATGGATTTCTAAAACTCAGAACTTGTTAGAAGCCACGGACAATCATGTGGAACTCAACTCAGTCATTTTTTTAATAAGCAATTTATGGTATTTGCAAATCTTTCTGCTGGGGCTGCTGCTCGATAAAATCGCCACACCAAAACAACCCATAATATTCGGAGCTATGGAACAGAGCTTCCATACATATTAGAATGAATTATTTGATGGAGCTACCATCGTAGGCTGCTTGTCAGAATCGTGGGCTGTTGATCATCGTGTCCTGGAATGACATTACCGTTGCCCTTGGCCGTCACTATGCTGTAAGTTTTGACTGTTATCGGAACTGTTGATTGACCTTGATTGTCTGAAGGAGGTCATTTACTGGAGCTGCTCCAGACTGAAGAAATTTTGCTTCTTTCAAGAAATTTTTCCGCTTTCCAAAATAAAACAGTCGCAAATAACCTGAATCTTGGGGAGAAACTACAGCTCATCAAGATGCCTGTCAAGAAGAATGCGATTTACTTGCTTTGGTCTTTTCGGACGCGGGTGGGCAAACTGGGTTGCCGTCCTGCTGAAGAAGATGATCTATGGTAATCGCTTCATTTCTCAGTTGAGCCGTTTCAAGTCCAGAAGTGCCCCTTTTTCGGGTGAAATCCAGAAGTGCCCCTTTTTCGGGTGAAATCCAGAAGTGCCCCTTTTCGGGTGAAAAGAAGCCGCAAATTTGAGAGTGCCCGCCAATCTGAGGAAAGAAGAGTCCGGAGGTTTTCCTTTCAACATGATGGAATCGAGAAAACGACACGCTCGTCTTTTTTTTTCTGTGAAGCCTACCCTTGTCAAACATAGGCGTCGAGCGGAATATTAGGAGTTAATCTTCGATTGGACCAGTGGAAAATATATGTCAGCAGAAAACGGTATTTGAAATAATTATGATTTGAATAACCTTCTGTGTTAGATAAAATTAATTGATTAATGTGATCATTTGATTTTTTTAGGAAGGAAAAACAGTTGATTTCGTCACGTGGCTACTTTAAATATACCTGTGGGGGTACACTTATTGATATCTATTAACTAAAGTGTTTTTTGGTTATATAAAAATTATTTCAGCATATTTCAACATGGCAGAGGAACAGGTTTTGTTGACACAGGTTTTAACTGGAGTAGGCACGGCAATAGGCAGACTCACACAGAAATAAAACTTCGCTGGAGAAACATGCATAATTGAAAATTATTTCAGCAAAGCTCAAGACGAGGTTTTCTTACAGGTACCAAGAAATATATAGAAGAAGAAGTAGGCATATTGTTTTGGCTTGAGATAAATTATAGAGAAATGAGTATGAACTACCTACATACAGAATTAAAACGTATCAGTGCATGGTTGGGAGAGTTAAAACTGGCAGTTAGTGAAGTAGAGAATTTTGTGGAAACGTTACAGAGAAGAACGACTAGACAAGAGGCTTATAGAATTAAGGTAGAGTGCAATGGAATAGTAAAGAATAATAGGAGACAGACAGTATCTAATGAAAACAGAAGACAACATAACGTGGTAAATAGGGACAGTTATGTTGAACCAAATAGGACTAAGTCCAGAAGCAGTTATAATAGACGAAGATACAGAGATAGACCTGAGAGAGACCTTTCCAGTAAACAATGGAATTGGCCTTCCAATAGGTGTGACTGCTAGAAAAAGACGGGACGATTGGTTTGAGCAAAGACGGAGACAGTATTTGAAGTCAGGGTCAAGGAACAGGGTAGAAAACGTAAGTAGAAATTCAACTGCTCCTAAGGTGGTTGCGAATCTGACTGTTAGACAGGAAACGAAGACGACGGTATTAGTAAAGAAAATAGACCAAGGGACTCAGACGCAGGTGATTGAAGTGGTAGAACGGAACACACAGACACAGGTTGATACAGTGGAAAAGAAAATCCAGATACAACTAGCCAACAAGATAACAAAAGCAAGTCAAACTGAGTTGATGGAAATTATAAAAACTCATCATGAAAAAGGAGACACAATTGAAATAAAGGAAGGTAGACAGACGAAAACCAACGATGTCAAAAGACAGGTGAGGACAAGTATTACGGAAAGAAATACAAATAGTCTGATAGTTAATAGAGGTACGACGACAGGTGTGTCAAGTTCCTCAGGTAGAGACATTGAATTTATCCCTAAATGGTGCAGGAAAGATGGAGGCATAAATAAGAATGTTAGGTGTGGGGATTCAAGTTATGGAGAGGATATTTCCACCTCTACCGCATATTATAGTAAATACCGCGCTGCTGGGACAACTATAGATACTGATAATTCAGAGGACGAGTTGACTATTAAGAAGAAGAAGAAACGTAAAAAAGAAGTGTCAGGAATTTCTTTTAACCCAGAATATACGGAAGAAGAAATGAAGAAATTCAGAGGATATATGCTTTCTAGACCTGATTTATATACGCTTACAGATATTGAAGAAGACGAATTAGGAAATCTGATCTCTAATAATAATCTAAATTAGAGCTACGGGCTAGGTTTGATAGTTGACCGATAAGTGACGTGACGAAATACGTTGAGAGAATCTGACTCGTTAATAGTGTGGGATGAAGTGATGAGGAGGTTAAGATAAAGTGAGTGAGTAGTTGACTGTCGGAGTGGTTTGATGTGGAAATTAGGTAGGACGGAGAGTAGTGGTTGGTTGTGATGATTGAGAAAAGCGGAAATAAGAAAGCAGTTGAATTGTGAAAGTCCTGTTGAGTATTGAAGTAATTCGTCTGGTTATGCGTTGTTCTTGCATGTGTAAAAGTGTAGACAAACATGTGTGCTGCGTCGTGCTGAAGAAGGAAGTGTATGGATAGAACGATGTCAGCCGATTGGTAGTAGTAGCGCATGCATGTACGAGGCGTTTGGTATATCTTGTGTCACTGTGTGTGGAAGTGATCGACACGCTTAGGCTGCAGTGAGTAATTGCTAGAATGTTGAATTGGTGTCTAATTTGTTTGTTGTAGAAGTAATAGTATAGGCACGTCAGGTTGTTGTGATACGAGAATAATGGTGAGATGAGAACGAGGTTGTTTGTACACAATGGTCAATGCATATGAGAAGTATAAATACGAAGCGCCGTGCGAATATGCGAAGAGTGGCTGATGAGTGACGCTGATAAAACGTGGAGGATATAGTAAGTGAGTATGCGAAAGTTAGGAAGTATAAAGAAGGTGATTGGAAAGGTGTGATGTCTTTTGTTTAGAATGTATGGTGTTGGACAGAATTAATAAAAATTTTATGACAGGCTGACAGAAAGAGAGTTAACATTTTGAATGACGTTTCATAAAACAGATTTAGTATTGTTGACAGAGACATGTCGAAGCAAGTATGCCTGATACAGAGAAATGAGAGAAGATGGTTTGCCCAGTCGGAGTGAGGTTTGTCGTTAGTCATGTGTGGTGTTGTTTATTGTTTCTGAAAGAGTCCAGATAAATAGCAGTAACCTTGAGCAGTAGTGAAAGTTGAGTGATGGAAACAAGAGAAGGAGAGAATGTGATTAGCCAAATGAACGTCGGACTATTATAAATAGAGCACTATAGAACGTATTCCGATAAGTGTGACTGGCTTGACTACCATCGCGGTGTGAGAACGAAGTGGGGAGAAAGTTGAGGATAGCTTAGAGTTGTTGTGGTGAGATGCCAGAAAGTATTGATACAGAAGAATGAAAGGTTAGTTGCGTCGGGTAGACGAGAAGACTTAAAAGTAGAATTGGTTATTGACAAATCTAGTAGCTAGATGTGTGGTGAAGTCTATAATAAATAGACATTCGTTGGTGCTTGTAGCATTGTGGAGATACCGTAGTAAACGGTAATGTTTAGTAAGTTATAATAATTCTTGGTACAAATCCAGGGGAAACAACTAGTGTGCCGGGTCACGGTTTCTCTTAGTAGATAGATGACTGGTAGTACATTGGGATAGCCGCCACACTAGTAGTAGATGAAGTGATTTGAGCTGTAGTTTACAGCGGTTGTTTAGGTTTATATTTCAAATATTGTGATGTGCTATGAATTAGTTTTGTAAAGAATGAAATATTAGGAAGGGAGAGAATCAATGGTTGACTTCCAGAAAGTATGATTTTTGCTTGAGGGGAACAAATATTGTTCCGCGCTATGATGAGAATATAGTCTGTAGGTAACAGATATATATATATATATATATATATATATATATATATATATATATATATATATATATATATATATATATATATATATATATATATATATGTTGGGATTAATACAGGTTAATAATTGCCCTAGCATTGAGTTTTTTTTTTTTTTAACTGTTATAAGAGTAGCGGAATAGGCATGACTTGTGTGAATAGATATGTATTTCATTGGTTAGTATAAGAGACCAATGTTGTTTGGGTACCATAAGCAGTTGGTTTTAATTGAATATGTATGGTATGTTATATTAATTTTGATTGATTTGGACCTGTAAAATGATTATTGCCATTTAATTTTAGAATAGGATTGTTGTGTTTTCAGTCTTTTGCGTACAAACTACTGGTCCGTAAAAGAGACCAGTAGTGTTAGATAACACTAGATATTTTCAATTGATGCTTGTTTTATTTTGAAAAATGTGGGCATACATGAAAACATATTTGAATATCTAGGGGGGGGGGGGGAGAGATATTGTTCTGTTCTGATTGTATCTTCGATTATTCATGAGTTATGCCGTTATTTAAGTTTGCCTTGTTTGAACATTAGCATATTACTTTGCAAAATTGAGTTGCTGTTGACCATTCTTAAAAATAATTACTTTTCAGTAAAATTGTTTTTCTTTTGACGTTTAATTGGGTGAAGTTTTAAAACAGAAACTAGTTAATAGAGTCCTTGGGAATTTTGAATGCAGGGTTACGTTCAGAAGACGTGGTCGGAAGTGAACATGGATTTAGTGCCATGATGTAATGGAAATTTAATAAGCGACACGAGATTGCTGGATTGTAGAAGAAGTAGAAGTGGGTAACGTGCTGCGCCAGACAGCGTGAAGACAAATAGTAAAACATGAATTGAATGCCATGTTTTACTCCGAAGAATAATTATATACTGTAGATATCAGTACAATAGTAAAGGGGGGTAAGTGTGTTAGTGAGAAATGGAGTGCTGTGGTCACAACGAACATAGATTAAATAACATGAGGTTTTGGGGGTCCGTGATATAGGGACTGAGAAAGAATAACGTTGATGGCAAGCAGTGATGGGTTAGAAGGTCACAGACATGAGTTCAGTGACGGTATTTTGTTGCTGTTGATAACGGCATAAATTGACAAGTAGAGGTTTTAGGAGATATAATAAATGGACATTAGTGGATTGCTGAAGTTTTCGGCGAGATTAATATGGAATTTTGAGTGAGGTATAGGAGAGATTTGGTTATGTTAGGTAATGTTTATAATGTTGTCTTGAGTGATAGGGCCCATAATGGACCTTTTGATTGGTGTACTGTCTGTAATATATAGACATTTAGGAGTGAATAATGTCTTTATTTGAATTGGTTGATTACCTTTATTTGATATGAGGGGAAAGAAAATGTGTCTTCAAAACGTGGGGGGTATGATATCCTGTTTTGACTTCGTTTTTGTTGGCTCATGAATTACGATTTCCCCTCTGCCGTGCGTCCACCTTGACGAGGTAGAGGGGCTTGAGCGTTCCAATGACCCCAAGAGCTATGCCGACGGTAGCACAGCTACTGGTAGGGTCACCCATGTCGGACAGGTCAAGGGAGAGGGACCAGATGAAGTGACGCACAAACCTGCTGCCTTGTAGGTAGACTGGGGACAGTCAAAGGCTAGGGAAAGCATCCGGAACAAATGCTTGTCGAAATCGGATGTACTGAGCCACAGGCTTGACAAAGAAGTGCAACGTAACTTTATCATTTCATGATGCCACAGATGAAAATTAATCGTTATGGTGCTAATCCCGTGAAGTCCCATCAGGCGGTGATAGTGCCGGGCCCCCTGCCTCGAGGGGGTCCACCCATGACTACTGGTGGTCACCTTCCCCTGTGCTGTGGAGTCAAGGCACAGAGGAGTAGGTTAAGAGCTATTGACCAAACACCCCGGACACTCAACATACTACAATGGAATGCAGAAGGAGTTTATAACAAGAAAGCCTCCCTAACACAGCGTCTTCATAAAGATAGAATAGATGTGGCATGCATTCAAGAGACACACCTCAACGCCAATCGCACATTTTCAGTCGAGGGATATCAGGCCACACGTTTCGACCGCGAAGGACACAAAGGAGGAGTTGTAATACTTACACGAAATACAATACCTTGCAGCGAAGTATCTGTGATCTCTGACAACCAAACGGAAATTATAGGTGTTGATATAATGATAAAGGACATGAAAATAAGAATTTACAATCTATATAGCCCAGCAGATAAGGATCTTACACTCTCAAACATGGAAATAACTGACACAAATTGCATTGTTGTCGGAGACTTTAATAGCCGTTCAGAAAGATGGGGATACCCAGATACTGACAAAAGAGGAGATGAAGTGGAGGACTGGGAAATAGACTCAAATCTCCATCTACTTAACAAAGCGGATGACACACCGAGCTTCTAATCCAGAAGATGGATTACCACTTCTACTCCAGACTTAGCTTTCTGCACAGGAGACATCCTCCACAAAATCGATCGCCATGTGCTGGACCAATTAGCAGGTAGTGACCACAGACCAATCAAGCTTGTAATAAATATGGAGTATGTTCCACAGGAGCAAAAGCCTTTGCCCCGTTGGAATTACAAACGAGCAGATTGGGACCGATTTGCCATACTAACAGACAAATATTGTGAAAACGTAAATACACGATATGGCAACATGAAGCAAATGGTGGAAAGTCTAAACAGAGCAATAATACAGGCGGCCACTGAGTCTATTCCAAGAGGAGCAAGGAAAAATTACAAACCATACTGGACTGAAGAACTACAATTTTTGGAGGACAAAGTTGAAGATGCTAGGAAGACCGCAGAGAGAGAACAAACAACTGAAGCGAACATCTCTCTCAAAGCCATCTCAGCAAAATATAAAAGAACAGTAAATCAAACAACAAGAGATTGTTAGGGAAAAAAAACAGAAAACATGAATTTTGACAGGGATGGAAACAAACTACGGAAACTAGTGAAAGCCATGAACAATGAAGGACCTAGAAACAAACAAATAACAATTAAACAAGGAAATGCCTTGCTTACAGGAAAAAAGGCTGCAAATGCACTAATGGAACACTATGCCAGTGCAAACCACATTGATATTACAACCGAACAGAAGAAAGCAATCAAAGACAAACAGACACATTATAGAAATACAGAGACAGCAGCAGAATATATGATGGCAAATCTAACAATGGAAGAAATGGAACAGGCAATGAATACCCTAAAAAAGAAGACATCACCAGGAAAGGATGGAATCACAAATGAAATGCTAATAGGACTAGGCACTTAGGCAAAAAAGAAACTACTAGCAGTCCTAAATTACAGCTGGAAGAGGGGAATAGTCCCACAGGCATGGAAGGAAGCTATACTAATACCAGTCCCAAAGAAAGGAAAAGACCTGGAAGAACCAAATGGCTATCGACCTATCAGTCTTCTTAGCTGTGTAGGAAAATTAATGGAACGCATTATCAATGGCAGGCTAACATGGCATCTGGAAGAAAACCAACTCTTAACACCTCACCAAGCAGGATTCAGAAAGTACAGATCTATTGAAGATCAAATAACCTATATAGCTCAGGAAATAGAGGATGCCTTCCAAGAGAAAAAGCACACACTAGCAGTCTGGATAGATTTAGAAAAAGCATTTGATAAAGTATGGAAGGAAGGACTGAAAGTAAAACTGCAAAAAATGAATGTTTGCGGGAAAATGTACAAATGGATCAGCCACTACCTTGAGAACAGAACTGCCAGGACAAAAGTACAAGGACAAACCAGCAAAATGATGCTGTTGGAGCAAGGTGTCCCCCAATGAGGAGTTCTTTCACCAACATTATTCCTAGCATATATAAACGACATCACGGAAAATTTTCCAGCCAGAGTACAAACATCATCCTTTGCAGATGACCTAGCCATATGGACATCTGACGAATATATTAGTACAGCTAACAGCAGAATACAGCAAGCCTTATTAGCGCTAGAGGACTGGTCAAAATCATGGCTAGTGAAGATAAGTGAGGAGAAAACAACATGCACAGTGTTCTCCCTCTCAAATAAACCTCAGCAACCTAAGCTGGTATTGAATGGAAAGATATCCCCTCTGCTGTGTGTCCACCGTGACGAGGTAGAGGGGCTTGTGCGTCCCAATGACCCCAAGAGCTATGCCGACGGTAGCACAGCTACTGGTAGGGCCACCCATGTCGGACAGGTCAAGGGAGAGGGACCAGACGAAGAGACACACAAACCTGCTGCCTTGTAGGTAGACTGGGGACAGTCAAAGGCTAGGGAAAGCACCCCAAATACATGCTTGTCGAAATCGGATGTACTGAGCCACAGGCTTGACAAAGCAGTGCAACGTGAAACCTGCTGCCTTGTAGGTAGACTGGGGACAGTCAAAGGCTAGGGAAAGCATCCCGAATAAATGCTTGTCGAAATCGGATGTACTGAGCCACAGGCTTGACAAAGCAGTGCAACGTAACTTAATTCATGATGTCACAAATCAAAATTAATCGATATGGTGCTAATCCCGTGAAGTCCCATCAGGCGGTGATAGTGCCGGGCCCCCTGCCTCGAGGGGGTCCACCCATGACTACTGGTGGTCACCTTCCCCTGTGCTGTGGAGTCAAGGCACAGAGGAGTAGGTTAAGAGCTATTGACCAAATACCCCGGACACTCAACATACTACAGTGGAATGCCGAAGGAGTTTACAAGAAGAAAGACTCCCTAACACAGCGTCTTCATAAAGATAGAATAGATGTGGCATGCATTCAAGAGACACACCTCAACGCCAATCACAAATTCTCAGTCAGAGGATATCAGGCCACACGTTTCGACCGCGAAGGACACAAAGGAGGAGTTCTAATACTTACACGAAATACAATACCTTGCAGCGAAGTATCTGTGATCTCTGACAACCAAACGGAAATTATAGGTGTTGATATAATGATAAAGGACGTGAAAATAAGAATCTACAATCTGTATAGCCCAGCAGATAAGGACCTTACACTCTCAAACATGAAAATAACTGACACAAACTGCATTATTGTCGGAGACTTTAATAGCCGTTCAGAAAGATGGGGATACCCAGATACTGACAAAAGAGGAGATGAATTGGAGGACTGGGAAATAGACTCAAATCTCCATCTACTCAACAAAGCGGATGACACACCGAGCTTCTATCCAGAAGATGGCTTACCACTTCTACTCCAGACTTAGCTTTCTGCACAGGAGACATCCTCCACAAAATCGATCGCCATGTGCTGGACCAATTAGCAGGTAGTGACCACAGACCAATCAAGCTTGAAATGAATATGGAGTATGTTCCACAGGAGCAAAAGCCCTTGCCCCGCTGGAATTACAAACGAGCAGATTGGGACAGATTTGCCATACTAACAGACAATTATTGTGAAAACATAAATACACGATATGGCAACATAAAGCAAATGGTGGAAAGTCCTAAACAGAGCGATAATACAGGCAGCCACTGAGGTCCATTCCAAGAGGAGCAAGGAAAAATTACAAACCATACTGGACTGAAGAACTACAAAGTTTGGAGGACAAAGTTGAAGATGCCAGGAAGACAGCAGAGAGAGAACACACAATTGAAGCAAACATCTCTCTCAAAGCCATCTCAGCAAAATATAAAAGAACAGTAATCAAACAACAAGAGATTGTTGGAGGGAAAAAACAGAAAACATGAATTTTGACAGGATGGAAACAAACTATGGAAACTAGTGAAAGCCATGAACAATGAAGGACCTAGAAACAAACAAATAACAATTAAACAAGGAAATGCCTTGCTTACAGGCAAAAAGGCTGCAAATGCACTAATGGAACACTATGCAAATGCAAACCACATTGATATTACAACCGAACAGAGAAAAGCAATCAAAGACAACAGATACATCATAGAAATACAGAGACAGCAGCAGAATATATGATGGCAAATCTAACAATGGAAGAAATGGAACAGGCAATGAATACCCTAAAAAAGAAGAAATCACCAGGAAAGGATGGAATCACAAATGAAATGCTAATAGGACTAGGCACCAAGGCAAAGAAGAAACTACTAGCAGTCCTAAATAACAGCTGGAAGAGAGGAATAGTCCCACAGGCATGGAAGGAAGCTATACTAATACCAGTCCCAAAGAAAGGAAAAGGACCTGGAAGAACCAAATGGCTATCGACCTATCAGTCTACTGAGCTGTGTAGGAAAATTAATGGAACGCATTATCAAATGGCAGGCTAACATGGCATCTGGAAGAAAACAAACTCTTAACACCACACCAAGCAGGATTCAGAAAATACAGATCCACTGAAGATCAAATAACCTATATAGCTCAGGAAATAGAGGATGCCTTCCAAGAGAAAAAGCACACACTAGCAGTCTGGATAGATTTAGAAAAAGCATTTGATAAGTATGAAGGAAGGACTGAAAGTAAAACTGCAAAACATGCATGTTTGTGGAAAAAATGTATAAATGGATCAGCCACTACCTTGAGAACAGAACTGCCAGGACAAAAGTACAAGGACAAACAGAGCAAAATGATGCTGCTGGAGCAAGGTGTCCCCCAGGAGGAGTTCTTTCACCACATTATTCCTAGCATATATAAATGACATCACAGAAAATTTTCCAGCCAGAGTACACACATCATCCTTTGCAGATGACCTAGCCATATGGACATCTGACGAATATATTAGTACAGCTAACAGCAGAATACAGCAAGCCCTATTAGCGCTAGAGGACTGGTCAAAATCATGGCTAGTGAGATAAGTGAAGGAGAAAACAACATGCACAGTGTTCTCCCTCTCAAATAAAAACTCAGCAACCTAAGCTGGTATTGAATGGAAAAATATTGCGCCATGAAGAAAATCCAAACTATCTAGGAGTCACCTTTGATCGTCGCCTGACGTGGAAGACACAGGTTGAGAAAAATCGAACAAGAGCAAGGCAGAGAATGGCAATCATGAAAAAGCTTGCTGGTACAACGTGGGGAGCAGATGAGAAAGTTCTCAAGAAGATATATACTGGACGGGTGAGGCCAGTACTGGAATATGGCATTGCAGCTTGGGCAACAGCAGCTAAGTCAAACTTTAACAAAATAAGTAGAGTCCAAAACCAAGGAATGCGAATCATAACTGGAAGCCTGAAGACAACGCCTATTAATGAACTAGAAAAGATCACTTGTTTACAACCAATGCAGGATAGAAGAGATAGCAGAGCCCAGCAACAAGCAGAAAAATTTAGAAGATTGACAGACCACCCTATGTACAACAGATTTAATGGTTTTGGAAAGGGAAGACTGAAGCGTAGCAACTTTGTAGAAACTGCAAAACGAACGATTAGGGCAGATCCTATACTTAACATATCAACAGTCAAGTCCATACACAATGCACACAACTTCCCAGCTTGGAGACAGCAGCAACTGCCTGAGATGATAGAAAACATTCCTGGTATTGAGAAAAAGAACACTCAGCATGAAACCGAAAGAAGAGAAATAACCCTAAACTACATAAAAGAACATTACCCAAGCAGGAATTGGACCCATGCATATACAGATGGATCAGCCAAAAATTCAATAGAGAATGGAGGAGGAGGAATTCTCCTAAATTTAAAAAATGGTGTGAAAAAAACACATTCAATGGCAACTGGAAAATTTTCAAGTAACTTCAAAGCGGAGGTAGAGGCTTTGAAAACTGCAGCAGAAATGCTCCTGATGGAGGAAAATAAAGAGAAGCAAATAGCTATCTTCATAGATGCAAAGTCAGCTGTCTCAATACTCAAGAGCAATAACAGCACAGAACTAACTGACCTAAGAGCAGCACTCCATGGTCTATGCCAGAAATCCAAAAAAGTTGTAATACAGTGGATCCCATCACATTGCAGTATACCTGGAAACGAAGAGGCTGACAGACTGGCAAAAGAGGGCGGACGACTACCACAGCCTGACATAGACATAACCTATAATGAGGCAAAGAGGTTGATAAAAAGCACTTATAGAACCAAATGGGAATCTGAGCATCCAGGCCATCAGAAGGATGATGCATATTACAAACTCGACCGAAGAGATCAAGTAGCAATCTTCAGACTCCGCACAGGACATAACAGGCTGAAATACCACTTGTTCAATAAACTAAAGATAGGAGATACTGATGAATGTAATTGTAGAACTGGAAAAATGACAGCAAAACATTTGCTGCAGGATTGCCCAACGTATGCAGAACAGAGAAATATATTTTGGCCCACACGTGCTTCATTTGAGGACAAGCTCTATGGAGATATCAACAAGCTCAAGTTGACCGCAGCTTACTTTAACTACATTCAGGTTGACATCTAAAGGTGCATGAAGACCCAGAGGCATGAAATGAAATATTGCTTGGATAGCAAATCCATTATGTGGAAAGTCCAAATCGAAAGCTCGCTGTGTGGGCTTCATAAAAGGTGGAAAAGTGTCCTAGTGGCACGAAATGGAATATTGCTTGATAGCAAATCCATTACGTGGAAAGTCCGAATCAAAAGCCCATTGTGTGGGCTTCATAAAAGGTGGAAAAGTGTCCTAGTGGCATGAAATGGAATATTGCTTGGATAGCAAATCCATTACGTGGAAAGTCCGAATCGAAAGCTCACTGTGTGGATGTCATCTGCAGACTGCATACTTCTGGTTTCCGGAAGAACAGCCTATGGTGAACGGAAGGCCCAATATACGGAAGTGAGGCTAAGCAGCCATGTGCAGGACGTGACGATTCCTTGGGTGAGCCCAGTACCAGAGCGCTATGTATCGGCTCTGCAAGTATGGAAGCCTCCTTGGATGGCGGGGAATGCCCATGGTCTGCCCCTGCCTTCCCTTGAGGGCTGACCAGGATCTTTGGCTGTTCTATATGGACCAGCTGGGATGGGGGATAACACCACAACAGTGAGAGTCAAACGTCCTAAGAAACCCCCGGGAAGGTTAACCCGGTCAACAAATGCCCGCAGAAGTCGGATGTGTCGGCCTAACGGCGCAAGAACGCAGCTCTGCTGTAAACAGGCACAACGCAATCACATCCGAAAAGAAACTCCGGATGAACGAAGAAGAATGGAAAGATATTGCGCCATGAAGAATATCCAAACTATCTAGGAGTCACCTTTGATCGTCGCCTGACATGGAAGACACAGGTTGAGAAAAATCGAACAAGAGCAAGGCAGAGAATGGCAATCATGAAAAAGCTTGCTGGTATAACGTGGGGAGTAGATGAGAAAGTTCTCAAGAAGTTATATACTGGACGGGTGAGGCCAGTACTGGAATATGGCATTGCAGCTTGGGCAACAGCAGCTAAGTCAAACTTTAACAAAATAAGTAGAGTCCAAAACCAAGGAATGCGAATCATAACTGGAAGCCTGAAGACAACGCCTATTAATGAACTAGAAAAGATCACTTGTTTACAACCAATGCAGGATAGAAGAGATAGCAGAGCCCAGCAACAAGCAGAAAAATTTAGAAGATTGACAGACCACCCTATGTATAAAAGGTTTAGTGGTTTTGGAAAGGGACGACTGAAGCGTAGCAACTTTGTAGAAACTGCAAAACGAAAGATTAGGGCAGATCCCATACTTAACATATCAACAGTCAAACCTATTTACAATGCAGACAAGTTCCCAGCTTGGAGACAGCAGCAACTGCCTGAGATGATAGAAAACATTCCTGGTATTGAGAAAAAGAACACTCAGCATGAAACCGAAAGAAGAGAAATAACCCTAAACTACATAAAAGAACATTACCCAAGCAGGAATTGGACCCATGCATATACAGATGGATCAGCCAAAAATTCAATAGAGAATGGAGGAGGAGGAATTCTCCTAAATTTAAAAAATGGTGTGAAAAAAACACATTCAATGGCAACTGGAAAATTTTCAAGTAACTTCAAAGCGGAGGTAGAGGCTCTGAAAACTGCAGCAGAAATGCTCCTGATGGAGGAAAATAAAGAGAAGCAAATAGCTATCTTCACAGATGCAAAGTCAGCTGTCTCAATACTGAAGAGCAATAACAGCACATAACTAACTGACCTAAGAGCAGCACTCCATGGTCTATGCCAGAAATCCAAAAAAGTTGTAATACAGTGGATCCCATCACATTGCAGTATACCTGGAAACGAAGAGGCTGACAGACTGGCAAAAGAGGGCGGACGACTACCACAGCCTGACATAGACATAACCTATAATGAGGCAAAGAGGTTGATAAAAAGCACTTATAGAACCAAATGGGAATCAGAGCATCCAGGCCATCAGAAGGATGATGCATATTACAAACTCAACCGAAGAGAACAAGTAGCAATCTTCAGACTCCGCACAGGACATAACAGGCTGAAATACCACTTGTTCAATAAACTAAAGATAGGAGATACCGATGAATGTAATTGTAGAACTGGAAAAATGACAGCAAAACATTTGCTGCAGGAATGCCCAACGTATGCAGAACAGAGAAAGATATTTTGGCCCACACCTGCTTCATTTGAGGACAAGCTCTATGGAGATATCAACAAGGTAAAGTTGACCGCAGATTACTTTAACTATATACAGGTTGACATTTAAAGGTGCACGAAGACCCAGAGGCATGAAATGGAATATTGCTTGGATAGCAAATCCATTACGTGGAAAGTCCAAATCAAAAGCCCATTGTGTGGGCTTCATAAAAGGTGGAAAAGTGTCCTAGTGGCATGAAATGGAATATTGCTTGGATAGCAAATCCATTACGTGGAAAGTCCGAATCAAAAGCCCACTGTGTGGGCTTCATAAAAGGTGGAAAAGTGCCCTAGTGGCACGAAATGGAATATTGCTTGGATAGCAAATCCATTACGTGGAAAGTCTGAATCAAAAGCCCACTGTGTGGTTGGGCTTCATAAAAGGTGGAAAAGTGTCCTAGTGGCACGAAATGGAATATTGCTTGGCTAGCAAATCCATTACATGGAAAGTCCGAATCGAAAGCTCACTGTGTGGATGTCATCTGCAGACTGCATACTTCTGGTTTCCGGAAGAACAGCCTATGGTGAACGGAAGGCCCAATATACGGAAGTGAGGCTAAGCAGCCATGTGCAGGACGTGACGATTCCTTGGGTGAGCCCAGTACCAGAGCGCTATGTATCGGCTCTGCAAGTATGGAAGCCTCCTTGGATGGCGGGGAATGCCCATGGTCTGCCCCTGCCTTCCCTTGAGGGCTGACCAGGATCTTTGGCTGTTCTATATGGACCAGCTGGGATGGAGGATAACACCACAACAGTGAGAGTCAAACGTCCTAAGAAATCCCCGGGAAGGTTAACCCGGTCAACAAATGCCCGCAGAAGTCGGATGTGTCGGCCTAACGGCGCAAGAACGCAGCTCTGCTGTAAACAGGCACAACGCAATCACATCCGAAAAAAAAAACTCCGGATGAACGAAGAAGAAGAATTACGATTTTAGTTGAATTGTCCTTGTGTATTGAATAGTATTTACCCTTGTTTACAAATAAGTTGAAAATTGTTTAAACATTTTTTTTTGTTCACAAGCAGTTATAGTTTTGTTTAGAATAAAGACGAATAAGACGGGGCTTTATTAAAAACCCTTCGTTCAGAAAATAGTTAACAAACGACTGAGGACTAGAAGAGAGACACATTCTCCTTATGAGTATTGGGTTGTAGTAAATATCTAAGAAGACTGCTGCGCCAATCAGCGTTAATGTTTTAGAATAGGGAGGTTAAGTACATAGTGGCTATGAAGTTATGGAAACACATGCCATGCTTTGATGACGGGGTTTTATAATGGTTCCTACACAAATAAAAGAGTTCTGGGGAGTTTAAATAGGAGCTGCATTAAGTCAGCATTGATTGAAGGTATATGGATATTAATGGGGCTGTAGATAGCAGTGCATATGGTTTGGTACAGGGTTAGTTACGTATATGAACAAGGATGCTTGTCATGGGATGCGAGGGGGTAAATATAGGAGCTGTGACAAACAGCGTTAAATTAATTTAAAATATGTTCATGGAAAATGAACATTGTTAATGGTTTCATGATGGGACATGAGACAGGTGAAATATAGTCATGGGTGTGGATGGCAGTACAAATATTGAGTATATGGAAGAAATTTTAGATCAACTTAAATTATAACAAACAAGAATATATGTTCATAAGATGTGTTTTTGAAAAACTTTTATTTGTAAAAGTTTTTGCGTTTGCAAGGGAGGTAAATGTGATTGCTTTTTGACTACTTCTTTATATCTTCATAACTGGGTGCGCACCCCATCTTATCTGTCTATCCTGTGTTGTGTTGTTGATGTTGAGAGAGAATGAGAAGTTACATAACGCAAAGTATATACCAACGATTTTTATGAAGAATTGTACCGTGGTTTTTAAAAAAATGAAACCTTGTGGGCTCAGAAACGAAGAAGAAGTATCACAGAAAATATCAGTTAGCTATAAGAGACAAGTGGAGAATTGGACTCGAAGGAGTAGAGATAAAGTTCAGAGGGGGTTAGTTTAAGATGAGTTGGAGAAATAATATTGGGTTAAGGTTTTAGTGAGGGAAAGCATAATTGGAATAAGTAGGTTAGGGAATTAAGACTTTTTAAGAAAAGTCTTCTTAAAGAAAGAGAGGAATGTAACAGAACACCATCTCTGTTAGTAGTTTCAGAGATAAATGGTGTGAAATAGAAAAGGGTTTGGGAAATGAATGGCGCACGCGTGAGCACTATTGAAAGGTTGGTTGTTAGAGACGCTCACGCGTGACGCGTGAGGTAAACAGACTTCAGTTCCAACTTGCCCAGTAGATGAACAACAGCTGTTTTCAATTGACTCTACACATTTGTACTTCGATTAATAAACGTTTACCCTTTTGACGGAGGCTTTGACTTGGTATATAGTTTCTATTCAGACTGATCGTGGATCTGCAACAAAGTGAGGCTAAGCAGCCATGTGCAGGACGTGACGATTCCTTGGGTGAGCCCAGTACCAGAGCACTGTGTGTTGGCTCTGCAATTATGGAAGCCTCCTTGGATGGCGGGGAATGCCCATGGTCTGCCCCTGCCTTCCCTTGAGGGCTGACCAGGATGCCTTTGGCTGTTCTATATGGGCCAGCTGGGATGGGGGATAACACCACAACAGTGAGAGTCAAACGTCCTAAGACACCCCCCGGGAAGGTTAACCCGATCAACAAATGCCCGCAGAAGTCGGATGTGTCGGCCTAACGGCGCAAGAATGCAGCTTTGCTGTAAACAGACACAACGCAATCACGTCCGGAAAAAAACTCCGGATGAACGCAGAAGGAGAAGAAGAATCAATCAATCTATTTCCCATTTGATGATTTTATACTTCATAGGTACTTGAAACTCTTTACTTGTGTCAAGGGCTGTGTCGTAGCAATCCTTTATTACTTTAGTGTCGTCCCTGGCGTGAGGGGAATCAACACCCACATTTTTCTTAACCCAATATTATTGTCCTAGAGAAACCACCAGAATTCGTCCACAAAACTCCTTCAGTCTGTAGACACCTCTTTCTTACTCTCATTCACCCCTGGATCATACCCCCTCTCATCCTTCCCCAACACAACATACTCAACAACTCTAGCTTTAACAAATAAATACCACAAATAATTTATTAAAGCAAAGAGTATGTGTGTGAGAAATGGGTGTGTGTAATGTGTAGAATGTGTGTCGAATATTCTAAGGTGTATGTAGAATCAGACCAGTGCATCAGGAGCAAAGTTAGTTACATCACTGTGCTGAGCACACAACAGCACCAAGTATTCCGGACAGAAAACCTCACCAAGAAGATGTTTCTCCGGCCACGTGACAACTTTCTCCGATCACTCTCGAACACTCAGGACGCTGGTCATCAATGATCGACAATGTCCAATCTTGGTCTTCACTCTAACACACACTATGAATTTACTCTGTTCACTAATGTTCGTTGATCAGAGGAATCTTTCCAATAACTTAAATGTCACATGGGAAAATATAACTGTTCATAAGTCACTGGTTATACGATTTTTCCCATATAAAAAACCAACCTATTAATGTTCCAGGTAGATATATATATATATATATATATATATATATATATATATATATATATATATATATATATATATATATATATATATATATATATATTGGTATATGTGTTACGTATAGTGTTCTGAATCTACGATGATGTAGCATATCACTCAAGGAAAAATCACACATATGTTCATCAAGTCCTGCTCAGCAGAAGTCAGGTTTCTGCAGACCAACTAGGCCATGAGCCCAGTGTACAAGCCTCTCAGTAACCTCTGTCTTCCATCCATGAGCCATCTTTCCTTCAACTTTGATACTAACTTCTTGGTAGTATATCGTATCACCATCAACAAGTAGACCTGCAAGTGGAACCTGTAGAATAGAGAATCCCCTGGTGAGAGCAACTCAATTCTGACCTTAATTAGGTGAGTGTAGGCCGATAGCAGCACTCAGATCTATAACAGAGAACCGAACTCTGTTATACGGCCAAATAGCTCATCACATTGGTCTGAGACATGGAAATACAAGGAAAGATTAAAGGAAACGGGTAGAAACCCAGCAGATGCTCTACTGGAAGATCCTACCTTTTCACATTCCCTTCATCCCTCCCAACCATCCTCAATCTCTCTAATTATTATCCCACTACATTGTCCTTAACTCCCTGAGTTAAATGATATATTACACAAGCTAGTTAAAGCTACACAATAGGTAACTAGTGTCGACGCTCCTATAATACTTTCTAGCCCGCACTTATAGAACATTCTATCCCCTCTGCTGTTTGTCCACCGTGACGAGGTAGAGGGGCTTGCGCGTCCCAATGAACCCAAGAGCTATGCCGACGGTAGCACAGCTGCTGGTAGGGCCACCCTTGTCGGACAGGTCAAGGGAGAGGGACCAGACGAAGAGACACACAAACCTGCTGCCTTGTAGGTAGACTGGGGACAGTCAAAGGCTAGGGAAAGCACCCCGAATACATGCTTGTCAAAATCGGATGTACTGAGCCACAGGCTTGACAAAGCAGTGCAACGTAAAACCTGCTGCCTTGTAGGTAGACTGGGGACAGTCAAAGGTTAGGGAAAGCATCCCGAATAAATGCTTGTCGAAATCGGATGTACTGAGCCACAGGCTTGACAAAGCAGTGCAACGTAACTTAATTCATGATGTCACAAATCAAAATTAATTGTTATGGTGCTAATCCCGTGAAGTCCCATCAGGCGGCGATAGTGCCGGGCCCCCTGCCTCGAGGGGGTCCACCCATGACTACTGGTGGTCACCTTCCCCTGTGCTGTGGAGTCAAGGCACAGAGGAGTAGGTTAAGAGCTATTGACCAAATACCCCGGACACTCAACATACTACAGTGGAATGCCGAAGGAGTTTACAAGAAGAAAGACTCCCTAACACAGCGTCTTCATAAAGATAGAATAGATGTGGCATGCATTCAAGAGACACACCTCAACGCCAATCACAAATTCTCAGTCAGAGGATATCAGGCCACACGTTTCGACCGCGAAGGACACAAAGGAGGAGTTCTAATACTTACACGAAATACAATACCTTGCAGCGAAGTATCTGTGACCTCTGACAACCAAACGGAAATTATAGGTGTTGATATAATGATAAAGGACGGGAAAATAAGAATCTACAATCTGTATAGCTCAGCAGATAAGGACCTTACACTCTCAAACATGAAAATAACTGACACAAACTGCATTATTGTCGGAGACTTTAATAGCCGTTCAGAAAGATGGGGATACCCAGATACTGACAAAAGAGGAGATGAATTGGAGGACTGGGAAATAGACTCAAATCTCCATCTACTCAACAAAGCGGATGACACACCGAGCTTCTACTCCAGAAGATGGCTTACCACTTCTACTCCAGACTTAGCTTTCTGCACAGGAGACATCCTCCACAAAATCGATCGCCATGTGCTGGACCAATTAGGAGGTAGTGACCACAGACCAATCAAGCTTGTAATGAATATGGAGTATGTTCCACAGGAGCAAAAGCCCTTGCCCCGCTGGAATTACAAACGAGCAGATTGGGACAGATTTGCCATACTAACAGACAAATATTGTGAAAACATAAATACACTATATGGCAACATAAAGCAAATGGTGGAAAGTCTAAACAGAGCGATAATACAGGCAGCCACTGAGTCCATTCCAAGAGGAGCGAGGAAAAATTACAAACCATACTGGACTGAAGAACTACAAAGTTTGGAGGACAAAGTTGAAGATGTCAGGAAGACAGCAGAGAGAGAGAGCAAACAATTGAAGCGAACATCTCTCTCAAAGCCATCTCAGCAAAATATAAAAGAACAGTAAATCAAACAACAAGAGATTGTTGGAGGAACAAAACAGAAAACCTTAATTTTGACAGGGATGGAAACAAACTATGGAAACTAGTGAAAGCCATGAACAATGAAGGACCTAGAAACAAACAAATAACAATTAAACAAGGAAATGCCTTGCTTACAGGAAAAAAGGCTGCAAATGCACTAATGGAACACTATGCAAATGCAAGCCACATTGATATTACAACCGAACAGAAGAAAGCAATCAAAGACAAACAGATACATCATAGAAATACAGAGACAGCAGCAGAATATATGATGGCAAATCTAACAATGGAAGAAATGGAACAGGCAATGAATACCCTAAAAAAGAAGAAATCACCAGGAAAGGATGGAATCACAAATGAAATGCTAATAGGACTAGGCACCAAGGCAAAGAAGAAACTACTAGCAGTCCTAAATAACAACTGGAAGAGAGGAATAGTCCCACAGGCATGGAAGGAAGCTATACTAATACCAGTCCCAAAGAAAGGAAAAGACCTGGAAGAACCAAATGGCTATCGACCTATCAGTCTACTTAGCTGTGTAGGAAAATTAATGGAACGCATTATCAATGGCAGGCTAACATGGCATCTGGAAGAAAACAAACTCTTAACACCACACCAAGCAGGATTCAGAAAGTACAGATCCACTGAAGATCAAATCTATATCTATAAAACAAAGTGTATGTATATATGTATGTATGTATATATGTATGTATGTAAATATGTATGTCCTTTATTTGTTCGCGAACGGCCCATCCGATTGAGATGAAATTTTCTACACGCCTTCCTTTCGTTCCAGAGCTGTCAACTGTCATAGTTTTTTTTTCTTCTTCCTCCTCCTCCCTCCTCCCCCTCCCAAAATACGTACGTAAATATATGATGATGATGATGAAAGAATCCCCGAACCAAAACGCTAGGGAAAGGGAAGAAAATGACGTGACTACACAGAATCGTCACACGGCAATCATCATCATCAAGTGCCGTGCCGGCTGGCGTAGGCGTTCATGGCTCTCCGTAGATCTGTCTTTGGTTTTTTGGATCAACTCTGCTGCTGATATTCCTCCATGCCACGGCAATATCAATAACAATTCATCTTTTTATGTGTAAGGAAGTTATCTACAGTCGTGTAGAAGGGAAGAACTAGACGAGTATGAATTCGGAATGGCGAACTCTCTCCTCCTCTCTTCTCCTCCCTCCTCATCCCTCTACCTCCTCCCTCCACCCCCCTCCTCTTCTTCCTCCCTCTCATCCCTCTCCCGACTCCCTCCTCCTTCTCCCTCTTCCTTCTCCCTCTTCCTCTCCCCTCCTCCTCCATCCTCCTCCCTCCTACACCCTCCGCCTCCTCCCCTCCTCCCTCATCTTCCCTCCTCCTCCCTCTCCCTCCTTCTCCCTCCTCCTCCTGCCTCCCTCCTCCTCCTCCTCCTGCCTCCTTCTCCCTCATCATCCTCACTCCTCCTTCTCCCTTCTTCTCCCTCTTCCCTCTTCCTCCTCCTCCTACCTCCTCCCTCCTCCTCCCTCTACCTCCTCCTCCCTCCACCCTCATCCTCCCTTCTCCTCCTCTTCCTCCTCCCTTTCCTTCCTCCTCCTCCCTCTACCTCCTCCTCCCCCTACCTCTTTCCTCCTCCCTCCTCCTCCTCTTCCACCTCCCTTTCCTTCCTCCCCTCCTCATTCTCCCTCCTTCCTCTCCCTCCTTCCTCCTCCTCCTTCCTTCTTCTCCCTCTGCCTCCTCCCTCCTCCTATCCCCTCCTCCTCCTCCTTCTCCTCCTCCCTCCTTCTCCTCCTCTCCCCTCCTCCTCCTACCCTCTTCCTCTTCCCCTCCTCCCTCTCCCTCCTCCATCCTCCTCCTCCCTCTTCCTCCTTCCTCCTCCTCCCTCTTCCTCCCTCTCCCTCCTTCATCCTCCTCCTCCCTCTTCCTCCTCCTTCTTCCTCCTCCTCCCTCCTCCTCCCTCTTCCTCCTCCTCCTACCTCCTCCCTCCTCCTCCTCCCTCTTCCCTTTTCCTCCCTCCTCCTCCCTCTACATCCTCCCTCCTCCTCTCCACTCTTCCTCCTACCCTCTTCCTCTTCCCCTCCTCCCTATCCCTCCTCCTCCCTTCACATTCCTCCTCCTCCCTCTTCCTCCTCCTCCCTCCTCCTCATCCCTCCTTCTCCCTCCTCCTCCTTCTTCCTCCCTCCTCCTCCCTCCTCCCCTCCTCCTTCCTCCTCCTCCCTCTCCTCCTCCTCACTCCTCCTCCTCCCTCTACCTCCTCCCTCCACCTCCCTTCACATTCCTCCTCCTCCCTCTTCCTCCTCCTCATCCCTCCACCTCCCTTCTCCTCCTCCCTCCTCCTCCTCCCTCTACCTCCCTTCACATTCCTCCTCCTCCCTCTTCCTCCTCCTCCCTCCTCCTCCTCATTCCTCCTTCTCCCTCCTCCTCCTTCTTCCTCCCTCCTCCTCCTCCCTCCTCCCCCTCCTCCTTCTTCCTCCTCCCTCTCCTCCTCCTCTCCTCCTCCTCCCTCCTCCTCCCTCTACCTCCTCCCTTCACATTCCTCCTCCTCCCTCTTCCTCCTCCTCCCTCCTCCTCCTCCCTCCTCCTCCTCTCTCCTCCTCCCTCCTCCTCATCACTCCTCCTCCCTCCTCCTCCTTCTTCCTCCCTCTTCCTCCTCCCTCCTCCCCCTCCTCCCTCTCCGCCTCCTCCCTCCTCCTCCTCCCTCTACCTCCTCCTCCTCCCTCCTACTCCCTCTACCTCCTCCCTTCACATTCCTCCTCCTCCCTCTTCCTCCCTCCTCCTCCTCTCTCCGCCTCAATCCTCCTTCTCCCTCTTCCTCCTCCTCCCTCCTCCTCCTCCCTCCTCCTCCTCTCTCCTCCTCATCACTCCTCCTCCCTCCTCCTCCTTCTTCCTCCCGCCTCCTCCTCCCTCCTCCCCCCTCCTCCCTCTCCGCCTCCTCCCTCCTCCTCCCTCTACCTCCTCCTCCTCCCTCCTACTCCCTCTAGCTCCTCCCTTCACATTCCTCCTCCTCCCTCTTCCTCCCTCCTCCTCCTCTCTCCGCCTCCCTCCTCCTCCTCCCTCTACCTCCTCCCTCCTCCCTCCTCCTCCCTTCACATTCCTCCTCCTCCCTCCTCCTCCTCCCCTCCTCCTCCCTCCTCCTTCTCCCTCCTCCTCCTCCCTCTTCCTCCTCCCTCTTCCTTCTCCCTCCACCTCCTCCCTCCTCCTACTCTCTCCTCCTCCTCCTCCTCCTCCCTCCTCCTCCCTCCTCCTCCCTCTTCCTCCTCCCTCCTCCTCGCCTCCTCCTCCACACTACTCCTCCCTCCTCCTCCTAATCCCTCCTCCTCCCTCCTATTCCTCCCTACTCCTCCCTCCTCCTCCCTCCTCTTCCCTCCTCCACCTCCCTCTTCCTCCTCCCTCCTCCATTTACCCAAGACAGACAGACAGTCAGACAGATAGTCGGGAACAGGATCTTATATGACTACTTATATAATTTAAATGAGATGCTCTCCACCATGGGCTGGACCGGGTCAGACAGACAGACAGATAGATAGATAGACAGACAGACAGACAGACAGACAGACAGACAGACAGTCGGGAACGGGAACTTATATGACTACTTATATGAATTAAATGAGATTCTCCCCACCAGGAGTTGGGCGATGCCGGGCCGGGTCAGACAGACAGACAGATAGATAGTCGGAACGGGAACTTATATGACTACTTATATGAATTAAATGAGATTCTCCCCATCAGGGTCTGGGCGAAGACGGGCCGGGTCAGACAGACAGACAGACAGACAGACAGACAGACAGATAGTCGGTAACGGGAACGAGAACTTATATGACTACTTATATGAATTAAATGAGATGCTCCCCACCAGGGTCTGGGCGAAGCCGGGCCGGGTCAGCTAGTAACCTATATAGCTCAGGAAATAGAGGATGCCTTTGTCGCATTATTGCGCACTCCGTCTTGTTCACTTCTGCACAGCACATCTTCAAAACACACTGGAATCCAGAAGCGTTCGCACTAGGAAGCATTGGAATGCTAGGAATGTAGCGTCAGCACTAATAATAGCTGTGACACCCAGTGATGGACAGGTCATGTGGTCGAAGCCTGCTCTATTCATTGGATAACCTAGAAGAATCGCGTCGCGCGAAACATTTTGGGTCCAGAGACGCTAACATTTGGCACATGCAGATCGACAGTCAAAGAAGCCAGATGTGGTTTCAGTAAGAGTCCATTTGATCTGTATGTCCCTCTGCCTGATTCATGGGGATGCTTCAGACTAAATTATGGCTGAGTTATATACTTATGAGTCAGGTAAAGCTTTATGTATGAGAGTGTGTGTGTGTAAGTTTCGGCACTAATGAATATATATATTCTTCTATCCGAAGATAGCCGCCAACTTTCTCCCGGTCCCAAAATGGCTACTCTCGTGCCAGCACTGGTGTAGATATCTGACTCCATCTCTCTTTCGTTTCCAGAAGAGTTGCTGCACCAACACCATGTCTTAAGCTGTGAAAAGAGGCTCACTTATGCCCAGACTGTTTCCTATTCTTGAGTCTAAATCCTACTATCTTTCTGACTGCGTTCAGAGCAGGTTTATTACAGGATAAACTATGATCTGTGTGCTATGTGTCGCCTTAGTTCCAATCCACAGCGAATCATCAACATACGCGAATGTGAGACGGAGGAATGAAAGGTTCTACCTCTTATCTTATATGTCCGTGGCGTGAAGACAGATTGTGTGTGTAACAGTTTAGCAGCAATGACTGGTCCAGCATTTATACTGCTGTGATTATTCGAACGCATTGTGACCATGTATCTAGCACTCTGACCGAATCACAGTCAAGCTAACAGCCCAACCCCAGCACTCAAGTGGACGAATAAAGAAGAAGATTGATGTTAGAATGAGAGAATGAGTGCATTGTGTCCTCTCATCTTTCTTTCACTCTGTATATATATGTGTTAATGAATGAGAGGCAGTGTAAATCCTCATAAGGAATATTTCACATAGACCTCCACATTCATACCAATTATATGTTAATTATATTAACTTTGGAGTGAAAATATTTAATGTATGTTTCTTTACATTATTACTTGGATTCAACATGTGGATTGTAGTTTTATTAAAGCATCACCCTGTTTGACAGAGTAAGTAAAGGATGAACATATAGTATGCTTCCATGCATAAGCACTTCTAAACTGTCAAGGGGATTATCACCCCAGTGTCAGAAGAAGTAAGTAAAGGCAATGACAGAGGAGGTGAGAAGGTATAAACAGGAAAGTAACCAGGCAGACTAAAACAATTGAGGCAGCACTGATTGGTAACATGAGTTATTATGAAAATAAAACAATCATCCTGTTCTGTTCCATTACTATTTAGGATCAGTTATGCTGGGTGCATTTTATCATTAACTCTCCATCATTCCTCTCCTCGCCTTGTCATTCACTGTGTCTGTGTCCTCTGTGAGAACATCAGTCAACAGATCATCATGTACAAGGGCAGAAGAAGAGGGCCTGCCAACTGCAATTGCTGATGTCTAAGGCCAGTACAAATAAGAGACACTGTAGCTCTAACTGTAGGTACTTCCTGAATCTGCTACCTTCTGGACCTTCTGTCTGTAGCACTTTTCATTCTTGTCAGCTGGAGAATTATCATCCATTGACTAGATATAAATAGGTTCACCATGTTTATCCACCTTAGGTGAGGATGACGGTGTTCGCAGATTGTCATGATCCAGAGTTGCAGAACATTGCCCAAATAGGTACAATGGATCTGTCAACCTAGAGCAGATCTGTAATAAAAAGGTGCAACAGGAATCTGTGGTCAGGACCAAGATTACTCAATGAGTCCCCACTGAACTGTGCCCAAAACTGATCTGTGTTTCATGATTATTCTGGTGATTGACTATATCTGAAGTGTAGAAACATTTCTAAGATCACTAGGATCATTTTATACCTCACTGCAGATTACTTACAAATATGGCAGAAGTTTTGGCAACATTTCATCACTGCTATACTTTGATTCCACTCAGTGAAAATTTATAATTATGAGAACAATCAAGGACTTTAATGAACAGAGAGTAGTCATGAACTCCTCTGATTCTTACAGTGTGTAGAGACTGTTTAGACAATGTGTTTTACTAAATTCTTGGGAAATTTTCCAGTACCATCTGGGGTATTACAGAAACAAGGGCAGGCTAACTGGTGGGAAGGCTTAGTGGCCAAATGACTGAAATCATCACTGAACTAAATGAGAGTTCTTAATTCTAATGTTGAATATGAACATTATCTCTAATGTCTTGATGTATTTCATATATGTCATAAATGCTTCACTTGCTTAATTCCACAGCTTTTGGGTTAATAAACAAAATTAACTTTTCCTGCATTCTTCTGTCAAGTACATTGTGGTGTGACAAAACATTTTATTATCTATGTGTTTAGTTAATGAAACTACATCACATAATGGTAGTATCTGGAACTACAGGTGACTGGGTAAACACGAATAGACAGCTAAATTCTGTTCTATTGTAATCTCCCAGGTTCCAGGTTACTCAGAAAAGGGAACTTTAAATTTTATAAATTTCCTGTGACCATTTCACCTAAAAGGGAAAATGATCATAGGTGGGGGACTCTCGAGCTAAATAAGTTTCTCTTTTCGGGAAGGAAGATTTTGGAGGGAAGAAATTAACATTCCTGGGAAACCCCTAGATTTCCAGAGCTATTATGGGACACTTTGGCTTCCAAGGACCCATCCCCTCCAAATGAAATCAGTCCCATCCTCATAACGTTACTTCATTGTGGGGTAAGTCGAGGTGGGTACTGCTTCCAACTCCCAACATGTCACATTTACTGTTGTGCCCGCCCGGGATTAGAACTCGTGCTTTCTCTTAACCATACAACATTTATTGTTGGTACCACATAGTGGGTTAATTTTGTTCACATCACAATTGCTTGAATTATGTGATTATTTTCTTTCAGGTTTTTTAGTGAAACAATACTCTACAATTTTTGCGGAACTTTATTTATATTCTTTAAAGACCGCATTTGCAAAGCCACCAGGTGGACTTTGTAAAATTTGGGATTCAGAACCACTGATTAGAAAGCACTTTAGGTCTTAAGTTACCAGGTGTAAATCAGGGGGTAAATCAGAATCTCTATTGTCTAGTGAGGGTGACTTCGGGTGTTTGGTGATTTTCTCTCATAGTCGAAAACTCCAGATTTCGTGCAAGATTTTCCTGCAACATTACGTTGTTTGATTTGTTGTTTGTATTTCGCCATTGCATGCTCTGTACCATTTTCAGATACAGGGGTTTTCCTATCTGAATCAGACAGAGGTGACACTTAGTATTTTTTTCAAATATTTGGGAAAAATCTAAAATCTATTATGGCGGAAACAGCTATGCTACGGAAACAATATGTCGATGTAGGCAAATCATGTGGGTTAAAAGGTCCTGAGCTCGCGAAGTACGTCTCTGACGAATTCGATAGACATGAGCGTTTACAGGCTGAGATAACCTAGAAGTAAAAAGACAGAGAGGCTGAAAAAATTCAGAAAGAGAGAGAAAGCCGGATAGCTTTAGAGTTGGAGGATAGAAAGCTGCAGGCTGAGATGGATAATAGAGAAAGAGAGAGACAACATCAGTTGGAGATTAGGCGCATGGATACTGAGTTGGAGTTGAGGAGACTGGAGAGTGGTGTTCCTACCACCCCCTCCATTTCCACACGCAGGCCAACTACAGATATACAGACAGTGGAAAGCTACCATCACACTTGAGCGATGGCATTTCCTTTAGAACCATATAATCAATGCGCTGAAGGGATTGAGCACTATCTTTCCAGGTTCGAACTTATGTGTTCTACATATGGGCTTGATGAATCTAAATGGTCGGTGAAACTATCCCAGGGTTTGAGAACTACTGCCTTTGAAATTTTCTCTTCTCTAGACTTAGTCATGAGGAACGACAGGATTACGGTACTCTCAAAAGAGCTTTACTAACTCGCTTCGAAGTCGATTCTGATAACTATAAAAGGAAATTCAGATCAGCTAAGAAGGAGCCTGGGGAAAGTTACGGCCAATGGGTTGAAAGATTAAAATCCTACCTGCACAAAGGGGCAGAGATGGGAAAGTTTGAAGAAACATATGAAGGACTCCGAGAGATGATATTGATTGACCAATTAAGGGATAAAATGTCATCAGAACTTCGGGCGTTCTTAACACAGAATGGAGCTGATAGACTTGAGGAAATTATTCTTTTGGCAGAGAGATGGGAGAAATCTCAGAAGGAGGTAGGAAGTAAGGGTCGGATGACCACAGCTTCTCCCCCAGACAAATCACTCAAGACCAAAGAAAAGGAACACACCAACCCCAATAAGAAGTTAAAGAAATCTGCGAACACCAGTCTAACTTATATTCAGGCTGCCAAGAAGAGTGGGAAGGACTAGTGTAACAAATTGCAGGAAGGTAGGACATCACACAAAAGATTGTCGGAAGAAACCTCCTACCCCTCACACAGTTGCATGTCTGACTCGCCGGAAGGAACGTAAGGTGAGCACTAGTGAAACGTCCAGTGTGACAAATCATGAAGACACCAACTCCAAAATTCCGGTAGTGGAATCCATCTTGCTAAATGGATACCCCGCCATTTGCTTATATGATACAGGTCTAAATTATGACTGCGTCGTAGCAACATCCTTAGTTCAGCCAGAACAGTTGACTGAGGAAATGGTGATTATACAGGGACCCTTGAAAAGTTCAACCAAGATGTCACTACCTGTGGCTCGAGTACATATCTCTTCACGTTATGTTACTGGAACAATCAAGGCAGCGGTAATGGAAGATCCCGTGTTCCCCGTCATGCTCGGTCGTCGTTACGTCTATCTAGGAGATCCTGTACAGCCTGTGATAGTCGCTGCTTTGACGACTAATTCTCAGACAGAAAAGACTCCAGCATCGTCGACTCCGACCAACCCTCGATCAGAGGATCTGAAGAAAGCACAGAGTGCTGACAGCACCTTGTTGCCATGCTTCAACAAACTGCCTAAAGCACATTCACCTCCACGTAGAGGCGACATGTATATGAAGGGTGGACTTCTATATCGCAAGGCAGGAAAAATTGGACAAGAGTATTCTCAATTAGTTGTCCCGTCTAATTACCGTGCTCAGATATTGGAAATGGGCCACAACTTATCTTTCAGTGGGCATATTGGAATAAATGCCACTACGCAAAGAATTTCCATGCACTACTTTTGGCCCGGAATGAATTCTGACTGTCATCAGATTTGTCAAGTCATGCCCAGAATGCTAAAGAGTGACCCCAAGACATAGGACTCCGCCTGTGCCGATTGGTTAGATGCCCCTAACTGGATCTCCTTTCGAGAGAATTGCAGTAGACATTATCGGACCACTCCCCAGGACGAGGAGGAGGAATCGATACATATTAACATTGGTGGACGTCTGTACAATTGTGGGCAGAAAGTATGCCAATGCCATCAAGTGACTCCAAGCACATTGCTGAAGCCTTACTTGAGATATTTACTCGGATTGGATTTCCCCTCAAAATCCTAACCGACAATGCATCACAGTTTCGCAGTAAACTCATGGAAGAAGTCTTTCGGCTATTTCATGCTCGCCATATCTATTCATCTCCCCATTTTCCACAAACAAACGGGAGTGTAGAACGGTGGAACGGTACCCTCATCAGTATTCTGAGAAAGTTAGCTCATGAAAAACCAGAGGATTAGGACACATATATTCCTGCTGCATTATTTGCATATCGGGAGGTTCCGCATCACTCTACTGGGATTGCACCCGCAACACTGTTGTTTGGGAGGCCAATCAAGGGACACTTAGAAGTTTTACTGAGAACATGGACTGATGATCATGCAGATGATACAGTAGTTACTGCATCTGTTTATGTTGCTGAGTTGAAGAAACGTCTACAACATGGTTGGAGACAAGCGAATGTGAATCTACGTCAAGCTCGACGATGAATGGCAATTTCAACAAGAAAGCAAAAGCTAGAGAGCTGACAGTGGGTGGAAAAGTGCTGCTACTACTTCCAACCAGTCAGAACAAGTTGCAAATTGGATGGAAGGGACCATTTGAGGTGACAGAGAAAATATCTCGTACTCACTACAAAATTTCTGTCAAAGGCAAGTTGAAAGTGTTTCACATAAACCTTTTGAAGAAATGGAATGAAAGGTCCGCAACCTCCTGAAACTGCACACCTGATGGCTATGGCTGTTCTGTTGCTACTGAAGTAGAACAAGGAATTACCATGGGAACAGAATGTACACTGCAAACCAAAGAGACATTTCAGGATGTGGATATTAATCCCAACCTATCTCAAGATCAACAGAAGCAAATTCGAGATCTTATGGCAATGTATGCAGAAATACTTACCGACAAACCAGGTCTTACTGATTTAGTGGAATTCGATATGAAGCTAACAGATGATACACCTGTGCGAGTCAAGACGTACCCAGTTCCTTATGCCAAGCAAAATACTTTGCAGGAAGAGATACAGCAGATGCTCTCATCAGGAATTATATCACAATCTGAATCTCCATACAGTACTAGTGTGGTGTTGTTGAGAAAACCTAATGGTGAACACAGAATGTGCATCGATTATCGACAGCTCAACGCGATTACTGAATTCCAGGCAGAACCTCTTCCCTGACCAGAATCAGCTGTTCACTCGTCTCAACACAGCCCAATACTTCACCAGGATTGATCTCAGTAAGGGATATTACCAAATTCCTGTGAAACCGGAAGTCAGGACCGTGGTTAGCTTTCAGTACTCCTGGAGGTCACTACGAGTTCAATGTTCTTCCATTTGGATTAAGTAACGCTCCAAATGTTTTTACACGCATGATGAGAAGATTACTTGACCCCTTACATCATCCGGCCATCAGCCACTTCATGGATGATATTTTAGTTGCTACTGAAAAATTTGAGGAGCATGTCCAAACAATTGCATCTCTTGTTCAAGCTGACTTAAGGAAACAGGTTTGACAGCAAGACCCAAGAAGTGTCAGATAGGATTTCAACAATTGGACTTCCTAGGCCACAAGATATCTCAAGGCTTCATAACACCTCGAGAAGGAAATGTGGAGAAACTTCAGAGAGCACCTCGCCCAAGGACCAAAAAGGATGTTCAATCATTCGTCTCCTTATGTGGATTCTATCAGAGATACATCAAGGACTTCAACACACTGGCTGCACCCTTAACGGATCTTACCAAAAAGGGGAATCCAGAGAAAGTCATATGGTCAGCTGATTGTGAGAAGGCTTTTACAGCTCTCAAACAAGCTTTAACAGCCAAACCGATCCTACATCTACCCGACCTCGACCGCTCATTCGTGCTCCGCACAGATGCGAGTAATATTGGAATAGGGGCCACCTTACTCCAGAGGAAAGGAGATGATCACTCAGAGCTATTCCCTGTAGCTTATGCAAGCAGGAAACTGAATGCTTCTGAACGGAACTACTCGGTGATCGAGCGTGAGTGCCTTGGTCTAATCTGGGCTGTGGACAAGTTTCAGGCATACCTGTATGGTAAACATTTTACAGTGCAATGTGATCACCAACCCTTGATGTTTCTGGCATCGTCACGGAATCTGAACGCAAGACTCATGTTGCAACCATACTCATTCCAAATCGAATACGTTCCTGGGAAAATGAACGTAGGCGCCGACTTCTTGAGTCGTTGTCCAGTTCCTGATGAACCATCAACTTCGGATGAAGTGGAAAACCAACAAGAGGGATCACAAAAGGAACCGTGTCAGCTGTGAACGACTGAGACGATAGTTCTTCACGGAGATCCATCTGGAGGGGGGCTCTGTCGCATTATTGCGCACTCCGTCTGGTTCACTTCTGCACAGCACAACTACAAAACACACTTCTCTCCAAAAGCGTTCGCACTAGGAAGCATTGGAATGCTAGAAATGTAGCGTCAGCTCTAATAATAGCTGTGACACCCAGTGATGGACAGGTCATGTGGTCGAAGCCTGCTCTATTCATTGGGTAACCTAGAAGAATCGCGTTGCCGCGAATACATTTTGGGTCCAGAGACGCTAACATTTGGCACATGCAGATCGACAGTCCAGGAGGCCAGATGTGGTTTCAGTAAGAGTCCATTTGATCTGTATGTCCCTCTGCCTGATTCATGGGAATGCTTCAGACTAAATTATGGCTGAGTTTATATACTTATGAGTCAGGTAAAGCTTTATGTATGAGAGTGTGTGTGTGTGTGTAAGTTTCGGCACTAATGAATATTTATATTCTTCTATCCGAAGATAGCCGCCAACTTTCTCCCAGTCCCAAAATGGCTACTCTCTGCCAGCACTGGTGTAGATATCTGACTCCATCTCTCTTTCGTTACCAGAAGAGTTGCTGCACAAACACTATGTCTTAAGCTGTGAAAAGAGGCACTTAAGCCCATACTGCTATTCCTAAGCTACTAGCTTTCTGACTGCGTTCAGGGCAGGTTTAGTACAGGATAAACTATGATCTGTGTGCTATGTGTCGCCTTAGTTGCAATCCACAGCGAATCGTCAACACCCGCGAATGTGAGAGGGAAGAATGAAAGGCTCTACCTCTTATCTTATATGTCCGTGGCGTGAAGACAGATTGTGTGTGTAACTGTTTAGCAGCAATGACTGGTCCAGTATTTATACTGCTGTGATTATTCGAACGCATTGTGACCATGTATCTAGCACTCTGACCGAATCACAGTCAAGCTAACAGCCCAACCCCAGCACTCAAGTGAACGAATAAAGAAGAAGATTGATGTTAGAATGAGAGAATGAGTGCATTGTGTCCTCTCATCTTTCTTTCACTCTGTATATATATGTGTTAAAGAATGAGAGGCAGTGTAAATCCTCATAAGGAATGTTTCACATAGACCTCCACATTCATACCAATTATATGTTAATTATATTAACTTTGGAGTGAAAATATTTAATGTATGTTTCTTTACATTATTATTTGGATTCAACATGTGGATTGTAGTTTTATTAAAGCATCACCCTGTTTGACAGAGTAAGTAAAGGAGGAACATATAGTATGCTTCCATGCATAAGCACTTCTAAACTGTCAAGGGGATTATCACCCCAGTGTCAGAAGAAGTAAGTAAAGGCAATGACAGAGGAGGTGAGAAGGTATAAACAGGAAAGTAACCAGGCAGACTAAAACAATTGAGGCAGCACTGATTGGTAACATGAGTTATTATGAAATAAAACAATCATTCCTGTTCTGTTCCATTACTATTTAGGATCAGTTATGCTGGGTGCATTTTATCATTAACTCTCCATCATTCCTCTCCTCGCCTTGTCATTCACTGTGTCTGTGTCCTCTGTGAGAACATCAGTCAACAGATCATCATGTACAAGGGCAGAAGAAGAGGGCCTGCCAACTACAATTGCTGATGTCTAATGCCAGTACAAATAAGAGACACTGTAGCTCTAACTTAAAGGTACTTCCTGAATCTGCTACCTTCTGGAACTTCTGTCTGTAGCCCTTTTCATTCTTGTCAGCTGGAGAATTATCATCCATTGACTAGATATAAATAGGTTCACCATGTTTATCCACCTCAGGTGAGGATGACGGTGTTCGCAGATTGTCATGATCCAGAGTTGCAGAACATTGCCCAATAATGTACCATGGATCTGTAAACCTAGAGCAGATCTGTAATAAAGAGGTGCAACAGGGATCTGTGGTCAGGACTAAGATTACTCAATGAGTCCCCACTGAACTGTGCCCAAAACTGATCTGTGGTTCATGATCATTCTGATGATTGACTATGTTTGAGTTTCAGAAACATTTCTAAGATCACTAGGATCATTTTATACCTCACTGCAGATTACTTACAAATATGGCAGAAGTCTTGGCAACATTTCATCATTGCTATACTTGATTCCACTCAGTGAAAATTTATAATTATGAGAACAATCAAGGACTTTAATGGACAGAGAGTAGTCATGAACTCCTCTGATTCTTACAGTGTGTAGAGACTGTTTAGGCAAAGTGTTTTACTAATTCTTGGGAAATTTTCCAGTACCATCTGGGGTATTACAGAAACAATGGCAGGCTAACTAGTGGAAAGGCATAGTGGCCAAATGACTGAAATCATCAGTGAATTTAATGAGAGTTCTTAATTCTATATTTGAATTATGAACATTATCTCTATTGTCTTGATGTATTTCATATATGTCATAAATGCTTTACTGGCTTAATTCCACAGCTTTTGGGTTAATAAACAAAATTAACTTTTCCTGCATTCTTCTGTCAAGTACATTGTGGTGTGACAAAACATTTTATTATTTATGTGTTTAGTTAATGAAACTACATCACATAATTATAGAATCTGGAACTACAGGTGACTGGGTAAACACGAATAGACAGCTAAGTTCTGTTCTATTGTAATCTCCCAGGTTCCAGGTTACTCAGAAAAGGGAACTTTAAATTTTATAAATTTCCTGTGATCATTTCACCTAAAAGGGAAAATGGTCATAGGTCGGGGGACTCTCGAGCTAATTAAGTTTCTCTTTTCGGGAAGGAAGATTTTGGAGGGAAGAAATTAACATTCCTGGGAAACCCCTAGATTTCCAGAGCTATTATGGGACACTTTGGCTTCCAAGGACCCATCCCCTCCAAATGAAATCCGTCCCATCCTCATAACGTTACTTCATTGTGGGGTAAGTCGAGGTGGGTACTGCTTCCAACTCCCAACATGTCACACTTACTATATATATATATATATATATATATATATATATATATATATATATATATATATATATATATATATATATATATATATATATATATATATTAGTTAGTTAGTCGCAGTTCCAACTTCACAGCAACGGGTCGTCCCCATTATGCTCCGTTCCTGTGCCAGTGAATGTCACACAAAATGCTCCCCACTGCCCAATGTGAAAAGTGGAAAAGACAGGAGTCTCGACAAACAACAGCCCGCACAGATCTCTGTGCATAATGCCGCCGCCAGAATGCCAACACAATAGTCCCCCACAAAACATCCAGTTAATCTCTGATGGAATCAGCAGTCATTTTCCCATCTGGATGTTTCCTAGATGTTCACCCACACAGTCCATGAAATACAGTTCATCGTCGACAGTAGTGGCAGTCAACCAGAAGCCCAGCAGCCACGCATTTCTGCATAAGGCAAAAACCGGTCAACTCTGGGACATAGCCTTCCGCCATCGCTCCGAACATGCAGTCACGTTCCAAAAAACCTCGGGCAGATTCAAAAGCATTTCACACGAAACTCACAGCTCACAGTGTCGCGCCACGCACTCACTCAGTAGCAGGGCGACGGAACCATCAAGCCTCCTTAGTCGCCTCTTACGACATGCGTGGTAGGCTGCAGTGTTGCTATTCTTTGCTTCCTTTATGGGCCCCGGCAACACTCGGGATATATATATATATATATATATATATATATATATATATATATATATATATATATATATATATATATATATATCTTTAGAGGTAGTGGTGCTTTCTAATGATTTACAGAACAGCATTTCTTCAGCAAAATCACCTTGATCAATATATCTTACGTAAGCTATAAGTACGGCCTCATTGTCTCTCAAAGTTGATTCATCCATTTGCACTGAGATTTTTCTTGTTTTCAGCTTTTCAACAAGTTGTATTTCAATATCCTCACTCATTTCGTCTATTCTTCTGCTAACAGCATTGTTACTTAGTGGCATAGCTTTTACGTCTTTGTCATCTTTTTCCAGAACCGTTTTAAGAAATGCTGATATTGATGGTTTGATTAAATTCTCCCCTAAAGTATGACTTTTCCCAGATTTAGCGATGAGTAATGAAATTTGATAAATAGCCTCAAGAGTAAGATTGATAGTTGCATTATGAGCAGTAAATAGAGACTTTAATGTTACTCTTTTTTCAAAATTTTTCTTTAAAGTTTGAAAGTAATTCAAATATGAATTAGTATGAGCATTATGTTTCGCCTTCAAATGTGCCTCAAGACGACCTCGTTTCATTGATTCGTTGGTCAAACATTGCTGGCATAAAAGACAAAAAGGTGATCGTTCATCGTGGACAGCGGGTATGAAACCAAATTTTAAATATTTCTCCGAATACTGACGAATGTTTTACTTGCTTGCACCACTCATTTCACGATGGGCTGAAATAAATAAATATAAGATCAATTAAAACCTTTAAATAATAAAAATAATACGAACTGGAGTAAACGTAGACTAAAAATGCACATTTAAAATGTATGGCACATTTACCCAACCGCAAAAAAAAAAAAAATAGCCTACTTTTTCATTTGACAAATTTTTCTGGGAAATGATGCTTCTAAAACTGAAATTAATAAAAATTACCAATTGAATGTACATACCATTTATATATCACTTATATTTATACATTGTAAATATTTTTTTAAACAACGAGACTTTTACAACAATTTAACGGACGCTTATTTCAAATTAACACCAACAGTGAATGCTGAGCGTTACTGCGAAACACTGCAGAAACTGAGATCCCGGCACTAAGCATTTTGCGCCATTCAGAACAAATAGCGTGAAATGCTTAGTGCCGGCCCAGTATAACAAGTAGTTCAACTCTAACGTCTAACAATGAAATCACGGCTACTAATATGGCGGACAGATCTGACTTATACTGGACGTTTACCCAGCTTGAGTAGCGACTGCGAGTCTTCATACGGTTAACTTAAACTCTGGACGAGTCCATTTTCGAATTGCCCACCTTAACAATCGAATTGCCCACCTGTGGGGCATGGGCCCCACGTTGGGAAACACTGAACTAGACACCAGGGTTGCCATTCTAGATGTTTTACATCGAGATCTAGATGTTTTTGCCGGCGTCAAGATGTCGTTTTCTGACGTTTGGACGTTAGATGTAATTCTAGATGTTTTTCATTTGGAGTTGGATATTTTCTAAATTTTACTTTTCTTTCGGTGTCATTTAATGATTACTGTCAAAAATATTTATTACCCGTGTTTTGTTTGGTCTGGACGCGCGTAACTTATGGTAACAGCCATTATTTAAACACTGAACCGACTTGGGTCAATGCTCAACAATCTGGCAATCCCCTGGTAATGAGTAAAAGCGCGCATAAGTTATAATCACATTATTTGAACTGTAAACTCTGTGTTGCGAATTATTGCTGCGATGCCGACTTTGTGATTCTTTTTCGTGTGATTTGTTTATAATCATCACCTTCATATGTATCTTCCACTTTGAACAAGTCTTTCAACATGCCAAAAGTAAAGCAATATGAACGAAAATTTCGGAAAGAGTGGCTGCAGGATGACATAAATAAAGACTGGGTGATGCCAGTTCATGGAGATACGACTTAGGCTCGTTGTAAGTACTGCGAGTGCGAAATGGAAGTGAAAATACAAGACTTAAAGAATCATGCATAGACTTAAAACACATAAAAATGCAGTGCCATTCAGGGATATTACACCACTGATATCTGTTTTCAGAACTACACAGAGTAATGTCAGACAACAAGTTGTATAAAGTTGTATTTCAATATCCTCACTCATTTCGTCTATTCTTCTGCTAACAGCATTGTTACTTAGTGGCATAGCTTTTACGTCTTTGTCATCTTTTTCTTCCAGAACCGTTTTAAGAAATGCTGATATTGATGGTTTGATTAAATTCTCCCCTATAGTATGACTTTCCCCAGATTTAGCGATGAGTAATGAAATTTGATAACTAGCCTCAAGAGTAAGATTGATAGTTGCATTATGAGCAGTAAATAGAGACTTTAATGTTACTCTTTTTTCAAAATTTTTCTTTAAAGTTTGAAAGTAATTCAAATATGAATTAGTATGAGCATTATGTTTCGCCTTCAAATGTGCCTCAAGACGACCTCGTTTCATTGATTCGTTGGTCAAACATTGCTGGCATAAAAGACAAAAAGGTGATCGTTCATCGTGGACAGCGGGTATGAAACCAAATTTTAAATATTTCTCCGAATACTGACGAATGTTTTACTTGCTTGCACCACTCATTTCACTATGGGCTGAAATAAATAAATATAAGATCAATTAAAACCTTTAAATAATAATAATAATACGAACTGGAATAAACGTAGACTAAAAATGCACATTTAAAATGTATGGCACATTTACCCAACCGCAAAAAAAAAAAAAAAAAAAAAAAATAGCCTACTTTTTCATTTGACAAATTTTTCTGGGAAATGATGCTTCTAAACCTGAAATTAATAAAAATTACCAATTGAATGTACATACCATTTATATATCACTTATATTTATACATTGTAAATATTTTTTTAAACAACGAGACTTTTACAACAATTTAACGGACGCTTATTTCAAATTAACACCAACGGTGAATGCTGAGCGTTACTGCGAAAAACTGCAGAAACTGAGATCCTGGCACTAAGCATTTTGAGCCATTCAGAATTATCACATGCCTCCTCAGAATGTTTACCAAGGAATTTGGAATTCCTTATTGCTGAAACTCATAACTGGTTCTCCATATCATCTGTCAGACAACAGCAATACAATAATTTATATAAAACATTAAATGATAGTTCCTCACCACTGAAAATTCTGTCATATTGCAAAACTAGATGGTTATCAATTCAACCAGCTGTTGAAATAACTGTGAACCAATGGTTGGAGTTGAAGACACACTTCGAAATAACAAGACAAAGTGAAAAGTACTACAAGCTGAAATACTATATGGAATGTACAGTGATGAAAACAATTGTCATTCCTTCTCTTTTTACAACCCATTCTAAGTGAAGTGCAAAAAGTTAATAAATTGTTTGGATCTAAAAAATGTCGATAAAGTTAAATTACTTGACGATCTCACTTTGCTATTTCACTCAGTTGGTAAAAGACTTATATTGCCAACTTCTAAAGCTGATTTGTTCACTTGCACTATAGAGAGCTATTTGGCTCCCAAGCCATACCTGGGATACCAAATCGAATCAAAAATTGATGGTTTAAAAACAAAAGAACTGTTAACAGAAAATGAAGAGAACAACTTAAGAAAGCGCTGTCAAGATTTTCTTGGTCTCATTATTCAAGAAACTGAAGCAGAGACTTCCTGAAAATTTAGATGTATTGAAAAATATTTCACTCTTTTCTGTTAACAACATACTTCAGCCAGTAAAGGATATACCTAAATATTGTCAAGTTATGAAACTTTGAGGGGCTACTGATAATAGTGTGGCGGAAGCAGAATATCAGTTAACCAAATAAATTTGGTTGACTGGAGAAACAAAACAAAAACTGAAGCTTTCTGGAGCGACGTAAGACAATTTAAAGATGCCATAGGTAACAGTCCATTCTGTAAGCTCTTTGAATGTGCGATGTCCTGCCTATGATACTACCCCATTCAAATGCTGATGTGGAAAGAGTTTTCAGTACTATGAACTATATAAAATTACCTAAGAAACAGGATGAAACTTGACCTCTTAAATGCTATCTTGACAATAATATTTGGCCTGATGAGAGTAGGAAAATGCTGTTCAACTTATTAGCTCCCTGATGTGTATTAAAAGAAATTGGAACAGCTAGAGCATACCAGAGTCATTTTGAATCTGAAGCTTCAACTTCATCATCCAAGCTAAGTTTATCCTCTGGATCTTGTGAGACAGACATTAGTGAAGATGAGGACTGTCAAAACTGTCATTTACTGACAGTATAGTTCCTTGCAGTGTATGGCAAGGGGGGGGGGGGGGGGGTCTTGAGCCTGAGGATTTAAGGCCGCCTGGCTAGTGCAGTCGCCGCGAACTGTGCAGGTTAGGGTTTTCTTTTTCCCCTCGACAGAAAAAAACTCCACAACTTACCGAGAATTCGAACCAGGGTCTCCCGAAGGAGAATCCAGCATTATAGCCACTCGGCCAGCCTCTCCTCACGTGATTCTATACGGGTAAGTCACATCAATATCTATGTAATTTCTTACTTGGTCAATCTATATGTTTTTTCTAGACGTTTTCCAACACAATCTAGATATTTCTAGATGTAGTTTGGACCGTTTATAGATTTTTTTATGTCAAAAAAAAAGGAAAAAAAAGTGACAACTATGCTAGACACTCCAAAAAAAAAAACAAAGTGTCTTCATTATCCATGTCTAGATATTCTGTCCATCTTTTGACTATATCATCTGGACTCATTAATATTGCGCTACTCCTCGATTTTAAACATTCAGTGGTATTTCGTATTTTCCTACCTGTTAATGTATTTATTTGTAGATACATGGAATGTGTCTTTTCCATAGTTTGTCCCAACCTCCATGCACTGTTGATTCAGCCAGACTTCTTTAGTCAGTTTGCATTTATTTACTACTGCTTTATGTATACTCTTATATTCTTCTTTATCTTGTCTTGTCTTTTTTCATTCATCCATCATCAGCAAAATTTCATCTGTTGTTCTTTTCTTTTTTTTCTTTTCTGCAATTCTTTGTTTAGGTAATCAATCCACCTACTTGTAATAGACGAAAGAATGAAATGTAAAAATGACACACTAAGTAACACTATTCACGCAGACATTAGACGCAAGTGTAACATTGCCAACGAAAGATGGCTAAATGAGGTATATAGTGGAGTGCTGACATGGCACTGGAAAAGTTACCGCCGTTGTAATGCGTATAAAGGGATTCCTAATATCAAACCAGGGCGCCAACGGGCTCTCTATTGGTTTTACGGAACCCCAAGCAAGAGTTCCGCCATATATCATCGTCCTACACCACAGTTACATGGCCGACATTGGAATCTACTAATCAGCAAACTTGTAGGCGCTCGTAAGCCCCCCCCCCCCACCCCTACACACACACACGCGCGCGCGCGTGCCTCCGTGCGCACACGCACATATACAATCATGGGTAAATGATGCCCACCGAAGGAGTGTTCTACTAATTTGACAAATGGCTTCTAATGTCCACCGATTGTGGTTCCTACTAAATGACAGCTTCATATGTCTATAGAGAGAATCCTGCTAAGTGAAAACTAAGTTCAAATGTCCACCGCATGTGGCCTGCTATACTGAATATCTGAGATATACTTGAGAGTATCAGCTGATAAAATACAAATACCCAATGCAGAGCACTATTGACGACAGAAAGGGAATCTGAGGTCGCTACTGGATGGCCGAGTCTGAAGAGATAATCAAACAAGTCTATGACTTGGACTATCTCCAACACGGAGAGGAATGGACTACTTGTACACCCGCAGACTTGCAAAAACGATCTCCAACACGGAGAAGAATGGACGTATACACCTGCAGACTTGCAATATACTCTCAGGCTGTTATTACACCACCTAGATATACTACCAAAGTCAGTTTCCAGCATAGGTAAACACTGAGATATATGAATAATCAAACAACGTTACCTCCAGGAGACATAAGCATCTACACAGATGGGTCTATGAAGCGTGGTTCATAGTAATCTTTGGCTTACACAGTACAGACGATGGGGAGAACAATCAAAGAGGATAGCGGCGCTTTCATGATAAATACGTCAAGCCTGACTATGGAAATCACCACTGCCTCCAGAGCAATTACATGGGCAGCGGAACATGAAGTCGCATGCTACAGAAAATCGTAAGCGACAGTCTCTGCTACAAATGGATTGACAGCATTCGAAAGTCTGGCTTCACATCACTCATGTGTATGTTCGCTCCGGGACATGCGCAGTTAAAGGAGGCCAATTGGAAAGTGGTGTGCAATCCACACGGGAAGAAGCATGGACAGGACGGATACAGTAAATGCAGTACGGACTTGGTTGGCGGATACTGGCGAGACTCAGACGCTAGCCCCACTACGTGAAAGGAAAGAGAGGAAATGCCATAGCCAATTCTTTGTGTAAATTGTGAATAGAAATACTTTTTTATGGCTGCTGCATCGGAGGACTGAACATTCATGAGAATTCCCAATATGCACTGATGATGATGATGATGATGATGATGATGATGATGACGGCACAACGCCGTTGCGTTCAAAACAAACACATATATCGAACGAATATAGAAGAAGACATGAGGTGTATATAGAGAAACTGAAAAAAAAAAATATCAAAAGAACAATGCCAAAAGAACTACTTGAAGCAAGTGAATGAATAATACATCAAAGGTATATGACAACACTTCCAAGAAGATGACAGTCTAAGCTGAGACCTTGTCAACAGTTCTGACCTAAAATTCGGTGTTTCGTAGACCACATATAGCAGACGAGTTCTTCCTTGCCACTACACACCTAAACACCAGAACATGTTCAGTGCTGATTTTGTGGATACTAGTACAAACAGGAATTCTTCGTCTTCTTCCTTGTCGTTCGCTGTATATTATTCTTATTATGTTTTTTTTTTTTTTTTTTTTTTTTTTTTAGGAAACTGCGTTGTGCCAGTTTACAGCGGAGCTGCGATATTTGCCCCTTACGACCGACACATCCGACTTCTGTGAGCGTTTTGTTGACCGGGTTAGCCTTTCCGGTTTTTACGTAGAATTTTCCGGGGTCAAAATATGTAAGTCATCTTTGTCCTCTATACACTGTTGACACACAACTGGCCCGTTTGGGACCGCCACACGCAAGCCGGTCGGTCCTTCATAAAAGGCTGGAGAAGATCATGGGCATTCCCCGCCATCCAAGAAACTTCCAAAGTGCAGAACCGATACATGACTCTCTGATACTTGACTCACCCAAGGAATCGTCACGTCCTGCTCACGGCTGCTTAACCTCAATTCCGTATATTGAGCCTTCCATGCACTCGGGGCTGTACCTTCGGAGGCCACATAGGTGCAGTTTGCAGATTTTGGGCTTTGATGTCTCCCACATTGTATTCAATCGAATGAAACTTTCCTTCAAACGAATTTGCTAACGAAGCAATTCTCCAGTTGGCAACCACTGTGAAATTAAGGTAAGAGCAGACCAAGAGAAAAGTTGCTGGATGGCTTAAGAGGGTGGCAAGAGGAACATAATCAACAGAGTTGATCCAGAACATCAAGGATGGACATCTGTGGAAATACACGAGCGCCTGTGCCATCAACAGGGCACTTGATGATGATGATGATGATGATGATGATGATGATGATGATGATGATGATGATAATAATAATTACAGTGGAGGTGTGATAAAACTAGGCAGCTAATTGTTACTGCACTAAAAATTGTGAAACGGATTGTGAATGTCCTTACCAGTTTCCATTGTATTTAAGCAATCTGGGCGATGGCCAGGCGCGGACATGCTATTACAATCGACTTCCCCGCCGTTCTGCCAACCCATCCGGCATGCTCTTCCTCTGTATCAAACAGTCTGCGCTTTCCCCATCGTCACAGACCTATCTTCTCAAAACATGACAACAAATGGCACCTAACTTGTCCTGATTGTCGTATTATTTCTATGTGTCGTCTCTGGGGTGAGGGGAATCAACACCGACATTCTTTTAACCCCATATCAATATCTTGAGGATCTCCCAGCTTTCTGTCCACAACACCCCTGTCAGTCCCTGAATCGCTCTCTCTCTCTCTCTCTCTCTCTCTCTCTCTCTCTCTCTCTCTCTCTCTCTCTCTCTCTCTCTCTCTCTCTCTCTCTCTCTCTCTTACTACTGAACCAAGCCCCCTCTCATTCTTTTCCCAAAAACAAAACAAAACACACTACACAACACTGGCTCTAACAAAAACAACAAATTAGTTTAATAAAGAAAAGTGTCATGTATGTGCAAAGTGTATGTGAAGAATGTCTGTCGTATACTCTAGTGTTTATGTAGAATCAGACCGAATAGATCAGGAGCAAAGTCTGTTTCATCACTGTGCTGGCCACACAACAGCACCATATATGATGGACAGAAGACCTCACCCAACTGATGTGTCTGTCAGGCCAAGTGTCAACTTCCTCCGATAGCTCTTGGACAATCCGGATGCTTGGTCATCAATAGTGGAAACAGTCCAATATTGATCATCAATCTAACACACACAGTGTAACTACTCTGTTCATAAAAGTTCTGTGATCAGAGAATCCTAAAAATACTGTTACTAACACTTTGGAAAACTCAATGTTAGTATTTAACTGTTCCTAGGAATTCACCAATTGTAACTCAAAATGTTAATGTTCCCGGTATTTATATCTACTAGTGTTCCTGGTACACGTGTTATTGCCAGTGTCTTGATTTTACAGTGATGTAAACTATCACTCAAGAAACACACTTAAATAACCATCGTTTCCTGCTCAGCAGAGGCCAGGTTCCTTCCCTCTGGGTTATGGGCCCAGTGCAAAAGCCTCTTAGTAAACTCTGCCTTCAATATTCGAGCCATGACTTTTCTTCTAGCTTCTAGTGGAATCTGTTGAAGAGAGAACACACCTGGTGGGAGCAACCCGATTCCGACCTTTATTAGGTGAGTGTAGGCCGGCGGCAGCACTCAGATATATAACAGAGAACCAACCTCTGTCATAAGGCCGAGGAGCTCATCACATCGGTCTGAGTCATGGTAAGACCAGGAAAGATTAGAGGAAAAGGGCAGAAACCCAGTATATACCCTACTGGAAGATCCTACCATTTGACATTTCACCCATCCCCCCAACCATCCTCAATCTTCCTAAATATTATCCCACTACATTGCCCTTACCTCACTGAGTTAAATGATATCTCACACCAGCTAGTTTAAGCTACACGATAGGCTACTGTTGCCGATGCTCTTATAATACGTTCTATCAACGCACATTACTACACTCGATTCCTAAGAACAATCCAATGTAGGTTTATTTCATTAATTACCATATATTTATTCTAGTTTGAAAATTGGGACTACTAAATCACACGAAGGTAACATGTCCGCCAATGTAAATCGACAGAAGACACTGTAATCCCTCTCCAGAATCAAACTCGGAATAACACACACGTCTTAGTTGTTTCACAACATTTGGTCGACTTCCCCAAAGTTGTTTATCCCACCGGTTTTAATACTGGGTCTGAGTGACGTCACAAATCTGTCCAGACACTAGACAGTCTAGAAGCTATTTTTCTCTCTCCGTTTGCGACTTAATGTCAACAACTGGCTAGTTGTCCCTTTCATCTGGGAATTTGTCTCCAGTACTTCAAAAAGTCTTACCGGTCTGTAATCTAGAGAATTCTTGTCCCCACAAAAAAAGATCCTGCCGACTTACATCCAGACAGTCCGTCCTCCACATCAAAGGATGGCTGCCGCCTGCAGATGTATGGCGCGATAGTCTTCCCTCGATCAACCACACATTAAAGAATGCCGACTGTTTGTAGACGTTTGGTGCGACATTCTGTCATCGATCGACCTCCAAGATTTTATGTGACACTCATGTGGCCAATCTTCTGCCTGTGTAAATTTTCCTCCTGCAAAACAAGGATTTTGGTCTTCTTAGTTGCCGTTGGGATTTGTAGCACTCTGTGAAGCACCACTTCTCCATGGCCTATAGCTTCTGCCTTCTTGGCCTTCAAGCTCTTAAAGCAAAGAGTATGTGTGTGTGAAATGTGTGTGCGTGTAATGTGTAGAATGTGTGTCGAATATTCTAAGGTGTATGTAGAATCAGACCAGTGAATCAGGAGCAAAGTTAGTTACATCACTGTGCTGAGCACACAACAGCACCAAGTATTCCGGACATAACACCTCACCAAGAAGATGTTTCTCCGGCCACGTGACGACTTTCTCCGATAACTCTCGAACAATCAGGACGCTGGTCATCAATGATGGACACTGTTCGATATTGGTCTTCACTCTAGCAAACACTGTGAATTTACACAGTTCAATAATGTTTGTTGATTAGAGAATCTTTCCAATAACTTAAATGTCACATAGGAAAATATAACTGTTCATAAGTCACTGGTTATACGATTTTTCCCATATTAAAAAAAAACTACCTATTAATGTTCCAGGTAGTTATATATATTGGTATATGTGTTACGTATAGTATTCTGATTCTACAGTGATGTAGCATATCACTCAAGGAAAAATCACACATATGTTCATCAAGTCCTGCTCAGCAGAAGTCAGGTTTCTGCAGACCAACTAGGCCATGAGCCCAGTGTACAAGCCTCTCAGTAACCTCTGTCTTCCATCCGTGAGCCATCATTTTTCTTCAACTGGAGAAACCCAGCAGATGCCCTACTGGAAGATCCTACCATTTCACATTCCCTTCATCCCTCCCAACCATCCTCAATCTCTCTAATTATTATCCCACTACATTGTCCTTAACTCCCTGAGTTAAATTATATATTACACAAGCTAGTTAAAGCCACACAATAGGTTACTAGTGCCGACGCTCCTATAATACTTTCTATCACCTCACTTATAGAACATTCTATCACCGCACCTATAATACATTCTATCACCTCACAGTACTGTACTCTATTCCTAATCATACTCTAAGTTAGACATGATTAATAGAATGCCATATGCCTATTCCGGTTGATGATTGAGACTATGTAATCACAGACTGGATCTATGTCCGCCGATAAATATCAACACTTTGACACTATAGTCTCTTTCAATTAACACAACTCGGAATACTGCGCCGATCTTTAACACTTCAGAAATTTTGGTCAACTCACTCAACTTGTTTACCTCAACTGGTTTTAATTCGGGGCTTGAGTGATGTCACCAAAAAGTCTAGACGCTAATCAGTCCAGAGTCTGGTTTTCTCCGCCTGTTTTTAGACTGACTGGAATCAATCCGCCGTCTAGTTTGCTTTCATCTGGGACTTGTCCCAGCACTTCCGAGAGTCCCGCTAATCTGGGATCTGGGGAATCATGTCCCCGTACATCACAAGACCTCTCCGACGTCTGTCCAGACATTCCGTCTACAACATCAAAGGCCGACTACCGCCTTGCAGACGGATGGCACTTTTGTCCCGTCTCGAGCAACAACTTGTTAACAAAATGCCGACCGGGTGTAGACATTTGACCCGACTTATTTTGTTCCTCAGTCCCCTGCTCATCAAAGGGTTGCCGGTGTTTGTGTAGACGAATGTCGGGTCTTTTTGTCATCGATCGAAACTATCAAGTTCTTTTTCGCGACACCCCCATCTCCCCCCCCCCCCCCCCCAATGTTGATTCCTTCCATATCTTCAATATTTCTGAAATTCTGAAAATACTTTCACTGTACAGGGAAAACAGATCTGGAGATATTACACATCCCTGTCTCACACCTCTCTTAATAGGCTGATATTGGCCTACTTCATTATCAATTCTTATGGCAGCTTGTTGTTTCCAATATATGGATTTTACAAGTCTAAGGTCTTTTCCATCAATTTGTAGATCTTCAAGCATCCTTATCATGTCGACATGTCTCACTTTATCGAAAGCCTTTGTGTAGTCAATAAAGCAAAGGTGTAGATCTTTGTTTACTTCTATAGATCGTTCAATTACGTACTCAGTAAATACACAGCATTTACTGTACCCCTTCCTTCTACAAACCGACATTGTTCTTCTCCTATTTCAGGTTGTATTTTCCTCCTAATTCTTTGCATGAAAATTCTTAGCAAAATCTTCGTGATGTGACTCATTATACTGATTGTTCGATGTTGATCACATTCCAAGGCTCCTGATTTCTTTGGGATTGCAATAAATACAGAATTACATAATTCATGAGGTATATTTCCATCTTCATGTATTGTATTAAGCAGACTGGTAACTTTATCTATTCCATATTCTTCTAAAACATTAATAATTTCTGTTGTGACGCTGTCTGAACCGGGGGTCTTGCCAGATTTCATATGGGAGCATTCTGAACCTTCATCTTCAAAATTGCTGGTCCTTCATTATTATTTTGAACATCGTAGTGTTCGTCTCTGTTGTCGTCATAAAGGTTTTTCACGTAATCTGACCATACATGTAAGATCTTATTTTTTTCTATTATGACTCTTCCTTCTTTTGTCTTTAGGCAGCCTGCTGATGTACTTGTTCTTTGCTTAGTAAGCTCCTGGATTCTTTTGTGCATTAGTTTCGCATTTATACTGTTGTGTTGTTTTGCAATTTCTCCGCAGTTTTTCTCAAGCCGTTTCTTTTGCTTCTCTACATAAGGTTCTGACTTTTCTGTGAATTTCTTCATATTTGGCAGGTTTATTTTTGTCTTCTTGTTTCCATTAGTTGTAAAATTTCTTCAGTCATCCATGTCTTACGGCCCACTTTCTTTAATTTTGGAATAGTTATTTCTGCTGCACAGCTGATTAAATTTTTCAGCATTTCCCATTGATCATCTACATCTTGAAATAGGATCTCTAGATCAGACATTAAATCACATTTGTTCTTTACTTCTATGTTAAAATTATCTTGTATTTCTTTGTTAGTTTTCAATTTGCACAAGTCATATTTCGGGTTTCCTGCTATATACTTGACTTTCTTTAACTTTACCCTCAATGTGCCTGTAAATAATCTGTGATCACTGTAACAGTCTGCATTTGGAACTGTTTTTTACGACTGTTAACGCATTTCGAACTTCTGTTAATCAGGATGTAATCTATCTGGTTTTTAATCCTGCTGTCTGAACTCCTCCATGTCCATAATCTTCTAGGATGCTGTTTAAACCAGGTGTTTCCTACAACCAGTTCTTGTTCTTTTGCCCATTCTACAAGTCTGTATCCTCTTTCATTTCTCTCTCCCAAACCAGTATACAGTGTTATGATGCTTGAATATTTGAAATCCTGTGGGACTTGTCCTTCTCGCCAGCATAGCTCTATTAGCTGGTGGATCTATAGAGTGAGTGTGTCTTGCCCACTCCTGATAACCTCTACTGGAATCCCATCCTTACCCGGAGCCTTGCCAGATGCAAGTTCATTTATAGCACACTTAACTTCTGTTATGGTGGGAAGTGTGTCCAGGTGGTCAAGAGTTGGTAGAGCCTCTATGGCGTTGAGGGCACCATCCGCTAGTTTGGTCTCACTTGAGTAAAGCTCCAAATAGTGCTCTACCCATCTGTCCATCTGCTGTTTCTTATCAGTTATGATTTCTCCAGTCAACGTTTTCAATGGTGCACTTCTTTTGATCATTAGACCTCAGGCTTTATTTATTCCTTCATACATGCTTCTGATGTTTCCCTTATCACTTGCGATTTGAATGGACTCAGATAACTTGATCCAATAATCATTTTCACACTGCCTGGCAGTCTTTTGCACATCCTTCCTAGCTTGCTTTAGCTCATTCAGAGTGTTACGCGTTGGTCTTTCCTTGTTTCTTAAAAGAGCTATCTTCTTCTTATCAATCAAGGGCTGCAGAGTCTGGCTGTTTGCCGCAAACCAGCCCTGCCTCTGATGATCCACAGTGCCGTAAACCCCTACGGCAGTTTTATAATGCGATTAGTATCACACAAGCAATGGGTGGATTATGCGATTAGTATCACACAAGCAATCCATGGATGATGCGATTAGTATCACACAAGCAATCGATGGATGATGTGATTAGTATCATACAAGCAATCCATGGATGCTAATGTAACAGAGTACCATCTCTGTTAGGTTAAGAATTTAGAATGCACAGAATGCGCAGAATGGGGAAAGATATATTGAATGCGTGAGCACGATTGAGCTTCGGAAACTAAGGGAGCTCACGCGTTCAACGGGGACTTGGAGATGGGTGGTCCATACGGGCAGACATGTTAGTACCATCTCATATTGACATTGTGTAACTGCAACGAGGATTTCTTAATAAACTAGTTTTCTTCAAGATCGCTGCCTTGAGTGTTTACTATAGTCACGGCCATCATTCCATCCTGCACTGTTATAGATGACCTTAATGGTGCCGTGACCAGGTGCATGTTATATTATTTTTAAAATATGTTTTTCTTTGAATGAGTTAATACCTTTTATTGATATGAGGGGAAACATAAATGATGTATAATATAAAAACTTGGGGGTGGGGGGGGGGTGGTATTATGATGTCCTGTTGTGATTTTATTTCGCTTCACTCATAATTAAGTGAATTGTCTTGTATGTTGAATGGTAATTACCTTGTTTATATATATGTTAGAAATTAGTTAAGTTAAGTTTAATTTACATGGTTTTGTCTAGAATAAAGGCAATACATGGGGCTTTATTTAGGACCCTTCGTTTCAGAAAAGAGTTAATAAACTACTGAGGACTAGTAGAGAGACACATTATCTTGTGAATAATATGTTCATGGGTATATTCTGTTGCTGTCATAATCAGTCATAAAGAGGTTGATATGGCTATGAGGTATTGGAAACATATGCCATGCTTAAGTGACGGAGTTTACTACACAGGTAAAATGGTTATAGGGGAAGTTAAAGATGGGAGCTGCATTGAGTGAGCATTGATAGAATATATATGGATTGGACGCCATATTGGGGAAGAAAAGATTAATGTGAATAACGTATATAGCAGTGGGATAAATGAGGGGAAAGTTTTGAACATAGTTTCCATGGGGTCAGAAGAGCCATGATGTACTTTCATAAGAGACACGGATTGCTGGCTTATAGAAGAAGAATTGGATAACGTGCTACGCCAGACAAATAGTAAAACATGAATTGAATGCCATGTTTTACTTAGAAGAATAACTATATACTGTAGATATCAAAGGGGGGTAAGTACGAAGTACTGTGCTCACAGCGAATAGAGATAAAATGCCATGGGGTTTTAGGGGTCCGTAATATATGGACTGAGAAAGAATAACGGTATATTGTTGCTGTAGATAACGGCATAAATTGAGGTTCAGGAGAAATGCCCATAATAAATGGACATTAGTGGGTTGCTGAAGTTTTCGGCAAGATTAAAAGGGAATTCTGAGTGAGGTATAGGAGAAGATTAATTATGTGAGGAGATGTTTATAATGGGGAAAGAGGTCTGTAATATATAGACATTTGGGAGTGAATTTTTGATAATTGGTGCTTGATGATAGCAGCGTAAACTGTTACCATAATAAGTGGTACTGTAGAAGATATAATTGTTTTAGACTTTATTACATAAGTCTCAAATGACATAGGGGGTAAAGGTGTGTGATTAGCTGAGTGTGGTTTTTTTTTGTGTGGAAGAGTTCTACTTCTTTTAATCTCCGGTGCGCACCGATCCTTTCTCTTTCTGTCGTGTGGGAGTGACTTTATGATTTGTTGAATTGCAGTAGATTTTTGGGAATAGTATTGAAAGGAAATACATTAGAGAGTAGGTTAAAGGTTTAAGACTTTTTCTGTAAAGAAAAAGTCTCATTTGGGATATGGAGGAATGTAACAGAGTACCATCTCTGTTAGGTTAAGAATTTAGAATGCACAGAATGCGCAGAATGGGGAAAGATATATTGAATGCGTGAGCACGATTGAGCTTCGGAAACTAAGGGAGCTCACGCGTTCAACGGGGACTTGGAGATGGGTGGTCCATACGGGCAGACATGTTAGTACCATCTCATATTGACATTGTGTAACTGCAACGAGGATTTCTTAATACACTAGTTTTCTTCAAGATCGCTGCCTTGAGTGTTTACTATAGTCACGGCCATCATTCCATCCTGCACTGTTATACTGCGATTAGTATCACACAAGCAATCCATGGGTGATGCAATCAGTATCACACAAGCAAACGATGTATGCTGCGATTAGTATCACACAAGCGATCGATGGATGCTGCGATTAGTATCACACAAGCATTCGATGGATGATGCGATTAGTAAAACACAAGCCGCCCTTGCTTCCCAAGACATTTCCTGGCACCCATTTCAGACTGGGTAGACCCAATCCTTGTTTTGCAGAGAGAAAATTCACACAGTCAAGCTAGAGTCTAGTCTGCAGTGTCTGGTATGGCTGTCGATCAATACCCCCGAGTGTATTGTTCAAGACGCTGTTAGCCTGTTCTCTGTCATTGTCATCCGTGGCTTGTGTTTAGTGACATCTGATACGAGGAGGCGATTGCAGGCGTCGCTCAATGACCAGTGATAAATTTAAAAGAGCATAAAACAGAGTGCCAGCCTGCCGGCGGCTGGTTAATGACTGATTTACTTCATGCGCTGCCACATTGTTCAACGTGGAAACCCGTCATACTTGCTACGACCTGCGCAAAATGTTGCCAAGGAAACGCCAAGTAAACACTGCCAGCGTGCTGGCCTTTCGGTAAAATTGCAGATCGCGGAGACACTGGAAGAAAGAAATGAAAAAAAAAAAAACTATTACTGATATGAAGCTGGCGGGAAAGTGCGATGAAGAAGACTTGTTATTATAATGTGCGTGTGATTGTTGTGTGTACGGGCACGGCTTGTGAGACGGCGCGCACTTTCAAAATTAATCAATCAATCAATTGTGTTTTATATTTGCCGGTGTAACAGATAATGAACATTTCTTGTTGCCAGCATGTTCCCAGCGGCAGACCGCCAGCGAATCCATGAACTCTGAACAAGTTCCTGGACTGACATCCCAGGCCGGCAGCGTGTAAGTATAGTATTTTCCAATTACACTGTGAGCTGAGTTCTTGCAGCTTTGTTAATCACACGTCTCAATAATGTTATTTCTCTGGTCTGTAGGCCTTAGGGCTTTAGGTGAGGCTAGTTTTGTGTGCATAACACGACAGCTGATTGCCGTCACTCATGTGTTTGGAGTGAGGGTGGTGGTGGTGGTGGGGGAGGGGGGGGGGTGCTAGGTGGGGATGTGCAGCCTGAAACAAGGACTGGACTGTCTTCTCTAGGGCGTTTATGTTGCTTATCTTTCAGATGTCGCCTTCTGTAGCCAAGGAGTAGCCAACGTGATTCGTAATCCCACATACCGCGTTCCAAATCAGCTGCAAGCGATTTGGAAGCAGACCGCCCCATGTTGATTTTTTAACAATGGTATGAGTGTGGATTGAGTGGGCAAAATAAGATGATATGATTATTGGAAACACCTGGTATCAACAACATGCAAGTAGATTATGGGCATGGTAGAGTCCAGACAATAAGATCAGAAGCCAGATTGATTACATCCTCGTAACTGATTTCTAAATGCATCAAGCAATCAATCAGGTGCCGTCTCCACAATGACGGTTGGCTGCAATCGATCTCCAACACTGTCTGTCTCTCGCCTTGACTGTACATTCTGTCAGGCTGATGTTCGTCCATCTCTTGATGTTATCTTCCCACTTGTATCGTTGTCTACCTCTTGCTCGCTTGCCCTCAACCTTGCCTTCCAGTATGGTTTTTATAAGAGTATCATGTCTTTTAACGTGGCCGAAAAATTTCACTTGCTCCTCTTTATTTCTTTCATCAACTCTCTCTTCATTCCAGTTTTTCTAGAATATCTGCATTTGATTGTTTTTGTTTCCATGAAATACGACATATTCGTCTGTATATCCACATCTCCAGGGCTTCTATGCGACTTTCTAGTTGCTTGTTCAATGTCCAGGCTTCCGCGCCATACAGTAGCGTTGAATATACGTAGCATTTGACAATTCTCATTTTTAATGCGTTATTAATCTCTCTAGATGTTAATACTGATTTCATGCCGTTGAAAGCATTTTTGGCCATTCCTATTCTCTTTTTGATTTCTATTTCACTTCTGCCATCATCTGTTATTATATGTCCAAGATAGAAACTTGTTACTTGTTCTAGTATCTCCCCGTTTACTGTGATGTTCATTGATGACCTTTCCTTTTCACTGCTAATTATCATAGTTTTTGTTTTTTGGATGTTAATATCTAAGCCACATTCTGCACTGTGCCTGTTTACTTCTTCCACTAGGTCTTGTAACTCTTGCTCACTTTCTGCTAGTAACACGGTATCGTCAGCATACCTAAGATTGTTTATGATTCTTCCATTGATGTTAAGTCCAGGCATTTCAAATTGTTTAAAAATTCTTTCTGTGCATAGGTTGAAGAGGCTTGGGGACAGTACACATCCCTGCCGTACTCCTCTTTTTATCTCTATAGGCGACGAATAGTTATTTCCGCATCTAATAGACGCCACTTGTTCCAGTACAAGTTACTAATAAGTCTGATGTCCTTTCCGTCTACTCCTATATCTTGAAGGCACGTAATTAGTCGTTCATGTTGTACTCTATCAAAAGCTTTCTTGTAGTCTATAAAACAAACATATATACTTTTTTTAACTTCTATATATTTTTCAATTAACATCCTCAAACAGATAATTGCTTCTCTGGTGCCGCTGTCTTTGCGGCAAAATATACACCAAGGAAAACAACATTTGATCTATGTGCAGAGAAGATTGAGGAGATGAAAGATCAATTCATCGTATAGGTAAAGAACAGATTTGATGCATTGTCTGATCTAGAATTCCTATTTCAAGATGTCAGTGACCACTTGGAAATATTTGAACAACTCAGTCAGCCAAGCTGCAGAAACAACTGTCACATTACAACAACAAAAAATGAAAATGGCGGGACCTAAGAAATGGATGACGGAAGACATCTTAAAACAAATAGAAATAAAAAGAATAATACTGGTTTGGAAAACACAAGGAACACAAATGGATACGTGACTTATTTTCTTCTTTCTTATGTTGTCCTACTGCTTTTGCCGAGAAGCGTCACAAAGAGGAGAGAGATGTACTTTTCTGTGTTTCGCTTATCTCGTTGCTTGTACTAATGTCTTATTTGATTTCTTCGAATGTACTTCACCTAACTCTTTCTGAGTCGTCTTTGTCTTGTATCCCGATGTTCTCACGTAGAACGCTCTAGCCGTTGGTTGAGCTTGTTCGGTTCTAGCTAAATGTCCTAACCATTTAATTCTGTGGTGCTCCATATTATCAGTAATAGGTGTTATCCACACACTTGTTATTAGCTTCTCAATTGTCTCTCTATCTCTTCTTGTTTTTCCAGATTTGTTTCTTATGTATCTCATCTCACGTGATGTGATTTTATGGACGTGTGTTTCTAGGACTGTCTATGTTTGGCAATGGTAACACAGCGCTGGAATGAATGAAGCATCGATCAACTGTTTTGGGGTATGCATGGTGATATGTGGTTGTTTTAGAATAGGTGCTATTTTGTAGTTGATGTTTATTTTCTGTATTCTTGTTTCTATTTCTCTGACTAGTTTTTCATCCTCTGCAAATACATTGCCCAGAATACTTGTACTATCGAACTTGTTTTAATGATTGTCCATGAATATTTACGCTATAATGCACTGGTGATTGTCGAATTGTCATATATGATGTATTTTCACTGGTGATTGTCGAATTGTCATATATGATGTATTTTCACTGGTGATTGTCGAATTGACATATATGATGTATTTTCACTGGTGATTGTCGAATTGTCATATATGATGTATTTTCACTGGTGATTGTCGAATTGTCATATATGATGTATTTTCACTGGTGATTGTCGAATTGTCATATATGATGTATTTTCACTGGTGATTGTTGAATTGTCATATATGATGTATTTTCACTGGTGATTGTCGAATTGTCATATATGATGTATTTTCACTGGTGATTGTCGAATTGTCATATATGATGTATTTTCACTGGTGATTGTCGAATTGTCATATATGATGTATTTTTACTGGTGATTTTCGAATTGTCATATATGATGTATTTTCACCGGTGACTGTCGAATTGTCATATATGATGTATTTTCACCGGTGACTGTCGAATTGTCATATATGATGTATTTTCACTGGTGATTGTCGAATTGTCATATATGATGTATTTTCACCGGTGACTGTTGAATTGTCATATATGATGTATTTTCACCGGTGATTGTCGAATTGTCATATATGATGTATTTTCACTGGTGATTGTCGAATTGTCATATATGATATAGTTTCACTGGTGATTTTCGAATTGTCATATATGATGTATGTTCACTGGTGATTGTCGAATTGTCATATATGATGTATTTTCACTGCTTATTGTCGAATTGTCATATATGATGTATTTTTACTGGTGATTTTCGAATTGTCATATATGATGTATTTTCACTGGTGATTTTCGAATTGTCATATATGATGTATTTTCACTGGTGATTGTCGAATTGTCATATGTGATGTATTTTCAATGGTGATTGGAGTCAAGAACCGACATTACAGTATTCGAGCCATTTTCATACGAGCTCTGTCCTCATATTCAACAACCAGCGAAAAGTCCCAATAATGATGGTACCAGTTAAAAGAGATCATGTTTCCGACTGGCCTTTACTCTGAGAACTAAGTGTATGTCAGATCTTCTGATGGAAGTAAGAATGGCTGAATGTATAAAAGCTCTCGCTTTTAAACTTCCGGTGTGCTGATGCCGAAGTAACGGGTTTAATCCATACAATGGTCAGTTAAACTAAAATGTTGACTTCTCGTTCTTGACTTGCGGACACAAATTACAAGAACCCCAGAAGTTGGAGTGGGTTCGCCTGATGGCGAGGGACACTGGTAACAGGGAAAACTAATCCACACGCAAAAACCAGTCCAATGCACTAGAAATAGTAGCACTTGTATGGACTACGCTTGAGTTCAAAGTGAGGGAACGCACAAAAACATGCCCTGGTCACTCCCTGGCCCCCCCCCCCCCATTCTCTTCAGGCAATGATTGGCTACCTGTTCTCCCACACTGTACATACAATTCCAAAGGGCCCTGACCACGTCTGCCTCATCGTGCACCGAAACGACACCTAGAGGCGCAGATCCAGTTACTTTGTCCGCCTGCTCGTTTCCCAACACACCTTATTAGTAAGGTAGGAGGCATTTTATTAGATTTTAAGGTGCAACACCTTCGTGGTGACGTCATATTTTACTATATTAAAAGTCGAGCGCCCGTATAAAAACTGCACCTTCCGAAACCTCATTTTCAAGGTATGCAACTCATGAATAAATAATCAAACGTATTTTATGCACTGTTGCTCCCTTTTGGTTAGAAGTTTTTTTTTTTTTTGTAAATATAATACTTGCTGTTAGTATTAGGTGTAGTAGTGATGCTTAACCACTATCATCATACGATTGATGGTGTGTTCGGGGTACATGCTCTTCCTCCTCGGATTCTTCCTTTTTTGTCTTCTTTCTTTATCTGTATTGGGTCGGGCATAAACACTATCATCATTCCATTGGTGCTGTGTAAGGGATAGAGCTACAGTAGAATTTAATCGGGGTGGTCTAGGGGGCTTAGCGGACGTGGGGGTGGGAGCTCAGGGGTGGGGCGCGAGTGTCGACGTGTGGGGTAGGGCTAGGTGGTTCGAACCTCAATCAGCGACAGGTGTCATATGAACATTTTAATAAGTAAGAATGTAAATATGGCAGTTAATTGATCTGCAGAGGGATGTAGTGGCTTATACATCACCATCATACGGGTTACAAATGAAAACCTTTAAAAAGTAAAGATGGTCGGTATTATTGATTGTAGTGGGTACGGCTTAATGAAATTTGGTAGTAAGGGTGGGTAGTGGTAATTAGTGGTCTGTAGAGGTCACAGTGGCTAGTTCACTATCATCATACATGTTACAAATGAAAAACAAAAAAGTAAAAATGGCCGATATTATTGATTGTAGCGGCTATGGCTTAGTGTCATTCACTGTTAAGCGGTGGGTAGTGGTTATTAGTAGTCTGTAGAGGGTCATAATCGCATGTTCCCTATTATCATAAGGGTATACATGAAAACCTGAAAAAAGTAAAAATGGTCTATATATCTTTTATTGTAGCGGGTATGGCTTAATGTCATTCATTGTTGAGGGGTGCGTAATGGTTATTAGTGGTCTTTAGAGGGTCGTAGTGTTTTAAACACTATCAATTTACGGATTACAAATGAAAACCTTAAAAAATAAAGATGGTCGGTAGTATTAATGATAATGGGTATGGCTTAGTGAAATTCATTGATAAGGGGTGGGTAGCGGTTATTAGTGATCTGTAGAGTGTCATAGTGGTGTAAACCCTATCATCATACAGATTACAAATGAAAAACTTAAATAATTAAAACGATCGGTACCATTGAGTATAGTGGGTATGGCTTAGTGAAATTCGTTGATAAGGGGTGGTTAGTGGTTATTAGTGGTCTGTAGAGGGTCGTAGTGGTTTAAACACTATCATCATACGGGTTAAAAATTAAAACCTTAAAAAGTAAGGATGGTCAATAGTATTGGTTGTAGTAGGTATGGCGTAGTGAAATTTGTTCGTATGGGATGGGTGAGCGGAGGAAAGGCTAGATAAGTGCGTCTGATTATTGTTAAGAGGTAGGCGAGTGGCTGGTGGCTAGATAAATACTCTGAGATCGTCTTTTAGAACCACGGATGTTAAGTCTCATTTTTTTAATGTTGCATATCCCTTACAGGACGTTGCAGTCAACACCAGCATTTTTCATGTTCTGTTGACGTACTAGGCAAGTTTTACGTTCTGTAGTTTGCCATTGCTTTCTGAACGACTCATATTAATATTCAAGTCTCATACTCAAGTCTAAAGATTGAACTTACAGTAGACTGACCTGTGGTGACCTCCTAGGTGACTCACCGTGTAGCAATACCAGTGGTGAACGTGCTTAAACGTGTTCAGACATGTTTTGGGAAAAGACCATGGGTGACTCAGCGTGACCTGACCACGGTATACATGTCCAGAAAAGTTTTTGACGATGCATACGGTCACGTTTGGTAATGGCTACAACCAGACCACGTGTTCACTGGCTAAAGCCGGTCAAAGAGGGCGATGCTTCCTTTCACATGCATAAGGACACAACCACACCACGTGGCTAATGACTCAAACGGTTAAATATGGCGCTTCTTCCGCTCGCAGCCATAAAAATACACCCGAGACACGTGGCTAAGAGAGATACTACAGAAAAACTGTCGATTGTCGAACCAGGGGACCTAACTCATGATGATCACCATTTATGGGAGTGATTCAACTACATCGTCAACATGGCATCTTAGGCTAAAACGGTCGCCCTTATCTCTCCTTTCTATATCCGTTAGGGTGGTGCACCGAGTAACACCAAAGAACATCCCACCCTCAATAAACATAAGACACTTTTGATTGTAGTGTACACATCTACAACCAAGTCATCACACTGGCCGACTAAGCCTTTTTCATAGTCAAAAGTGCAGAGATGTGATCACCGACGGCAGTCGAGGAAGACATGCATTTTACCTAACGGAGGGTCATACAACGACAAGTGGCTAGCGCAATTTATCAGATGTATTATATTACACACGAAAACAACAAACTATCTCGACTCAACTTTAGGCGTCTCATATAACATGGCTTGTCACGTATCCACTGTCCTAACCAGCGACGGTAGCAAGACTCAGAGTAAGCATGTTACACGTTCACTACGTCTCTGTGTGTCTATACGGGACTTTGCATCTTTCCATATAAACATTTCCAAGACCAATATATGTTCTTCAGCGAGGCTGCTCTTTGCCTCATATCATATCCAGACAAAAGTGCACTTCAACAGTCAAATAAGAAAATATGTTAGCCAAAGGGAAAAAAATAGGTCAAACTTATAAATATCTCGGCCAAACTTATGAAAAGTAGGTAACATTGTTAACCAAATGTGACAAAAATATCATCCAAAAAGAGAAATATTTCAACTAACCTTATAAATAGATCACCCAAACTTATGAAAAGTAGGAAAATTGCCAGCCAAATATGAAAATATTAGGCCAAATACACAAATATCTCATCCACACTTATGAAAACTAGGAAACGTTGTTAGCCAAACAGAAAAAAATATTGGCCAAGTAGCCCAATTTGTTAGCCAAATGTTAAAAAATATCAGCCAAAGAGAGAAATATCTCGTCTAAACTTATAAAAAGTAGGAGAATTGTCAGCGAAATGGGAAAAGGTTAGGCCAGACACAGAAATATATCAGCCAAACTTAAGTAAAGTAGGAAACTTTGTTAGCCAAAGGGAAAAAACCTTGGTCAAGTAGGAAACACTATTAGCCAAACGTGAAAAATGTCAGCCAAATACAGAAATATCGCGTCCACATTTATTAAAACTAGGAAAATGTGTTTGCCAAATAGGAAAAACATTGGCCAAGTAGGAAAATTTGTTAGCCAAATGTGAAAAAATATCAACCAAAAAGAGAAATATCTCGTCCAAACTTATAAAAAGTAGGAACATTTGTCAACCAAATTGGAAAAATGTCGGCCAAATACAGAAATATAACAACCAAACTTATAAAAAATAAGAAAATTGTTAACCAAGCGAGAAAACTTTGTTAATCAAATGTGAAAAAATATCAGCCACAGAGAGAAATATCTCATCCCACACTTATGGAAACTAGGAAAATTTGTTAGCCAGACATGAAAAATATTGGCCAAGTAGGACAATTTGTTAGCCAGATGTGAAAAAATATCAGCCAAAGAGAGAAATATCCCGTCTATACTTATAAAAAGTAGGAGAATTGTCAGTTGTCAGCCAAATGGGTTAAAGTTAGGCCAACACAAAAATATCTCAGCCAAACTTAAGAAAAGTAGGAAACTTTGTTAGCCAAAGGGTTTTAAAAAAACCTAGGTCAAGTAGAAAAATCTTTTAGCCATATGTGAAAAATATCGGCAAAATACAGAAATATCGCGTCCACACTTATTAAAACTAGGAAAATTTGTTAGCCAAATAGGACAAATATTGGCCAAGTAGGAAAATTTGTTAGCCAAATGTGAAAAAATATCAGCCAAAGAGAGAAATATCTCGTTCAAACTTATAAAAATTAGGAGAATTTGTCAAACAAATCGGGAAAATGTCGGCCAAACACAGGAATATCTCAATCAAACGGATAAAAAATGAGAAAATTGTTAACCAAACGGGAAAGATATTGACCAAGTAGGAAAATGTGTTAGTCAAAGATGGAAAATACTTACCAAGTAACGAAATACATCGCTCAAACTTATAAAAAGTAGGAAACTTTGTTAACCAAATGTGAAGAAATATCATCCAAATAGAGAAATATCTCATCCAAACTTATAAAAAGAAGGAAAATTTGTCAACCAAATGGGAAAAAGTTAGACCAAATACAGAAACATCTCAAACAAACTTATAAAAAGGAGGGGAAAATGTCGACCAAAAAAACAGAAATAACTCAACCCAATTTATAAATATAGCAACCAAACTTATGAAACGTAGGAAAATGTGTTAACCAAATGGGACAACATATTGAGCAAATAGGAAAACGTGTTAGCCAAATGAGAAAATATTGACAAAATAATGAAATATCTCATCCAAATTTATAAAAAGTAGGAACATTTGTTTACCACAGGGGAAAATTATCGACTAAGTAGGAAAACTTGTTAGCAAAAAGAGAAAAAATATTGACCAAATAACGAAATAACATCTAAATTTATGAAAACTAGGAAAATTTGTTACACAAATGGGAAACATCTAGGTCAAGTAGGAAAATGTGTTAACCAAAGAGGGAAAATATGGTACACGTAACGAAATATCTCATCCAAACATATAAAAAGTAGGAAAATATGTCAACCAAATGGGAATAATGTCGGCCAAATACAGAAATTTCTCAACCAAACTCATGAAAAGTAGGGAAATATGTTAACCAACTGGGGAAAATATTGGTCAAGTAAAGAAATAGCGCGACCAAACTTATAAAAATTATGAACATTTGTTAACCAAATGGGAAATATCTTGGTCAAGCAGGAAAATGTGTTAGCCAAATGGGAAAAAATATTGACCAAGTAACGAAATACAGCATTCAAACTTATGAAAAGTATGAAACTTTGATAACCAAATGTGAAAAAATGTCACCCAAAGAGAGAAATTTTTCAACTAAACTTATAAAAAATATGAAAATTTTGCCAGCCAAATGGGAAAAACTTCACCTAAATACAGAAATATCTCAACCAAACTTATAAAAACGAGGAAAAAATGTTGGTCAAATACAGAAAAATCTCGATCAAACTTATAAATTATAGGAAAATTTGTTATTCGAAGGGGAAGAATATTGATCTAACTAAGAAACATGTCGACCGAAGTAGGAAAATAAGTTAACCAAAGTAATAAAAATATTGGCCAGTTACAGAAATATGTCAATCAAACTTATAAATATCTCCGCCAAACTTACGAAAAGTAGGAAATCTGTCAGCCACAGGTAAAAATGTATCGACCAAAGTGAAAAATATCTCACCCAAACTTATGAAAAGTAGGAAAATTGTTTACCAAAGTTGAAATATTTTGGAAAAAGTTTCTACTTGAAAGATTCAATTTGGAAACAATAAAGAGAAATTTAATTGTTAATTTTGGTACAATTTTATTGTTGAAATTTTATTTTTTCATTCAACGATAGTGACTTATTACATAAGATACTTTTAATTTTCTGAAACACAGCTATAGATTGCATAGGGTACAGACAATTATCTCTAGTAGAAAACCGGTTGTGGTGTAATCAAAGAGAATGTTAGTGTTAAGTGGTATGATACGTTGAAAGATGATAAGAAGATGAGTTAGATGGTATTCAAGGAGTCATAAGAAAAGGTAGACACTGCTGGTTGGTTGGAGAAATGATGCTATTGCGGATGTGAAATGACTACGTGAGATATTTTTCCAATTTGGTTAAGAAATTTTCCTATTTTTATAAGTTTGGCTGAAATTTGGCCAAAATTTTTCATACTTGGTTAACAAATTTTCCTACTTTTTATTAGTTTGGTTGCGCTATGTTTAAGTTTTGTTGAAATTTGGCCACAATTTTTCTAATTTGGACAACATAATTTCCTACTTGTCATAAGGTTGGATGAAATATTTTTTTACTTGACCAAAAACCTTCACATTAGGTTAACAAATTTTCCTACTTTTTATGAGTTTGGTTACGGTATGTTTAAGCTTTGTTGAAATTTTGCCAAACTTTTCACATTTGGTTAACAAATGTTCCTACTTTTCGTAAGTCTGGCGAAGATATTTATAAGTTTGGTTGACATATTTCTGTAATTGGCCAATATTTTTATTACTTTGGTTAACTTATTTTCCTACTTCGGTCGACATGTTTCTTAGTTAGATCAATATTCTTCCCCTTCGAATAACAAATTTTCCTATAATTTATAAGTTTGATCGAGATCTTTCTGTATTTGACCAACATGTTTTCCTCTTTTTATAAGGTTTGGTTGAGATATTTCGTATTTATGTGAAGTTTTTCCCATTTCGCTGCAAAAATTTTCATACTTTTTATAAGTTTAGTTGAAATATTTCTCTCTTTTGGGCGACCATTTTTTCACATTTGGTTAACCAAAGTTTCATACTTTCATAAGTTTGAATGCTGTATTTCGTTACTTGGTCAATATTTTTCCCCATTTGGCTAACAATATTTCCCACTTGACCAAGATATTTCCCATTTGGTTAACAAATGTTCATATTTTTAAAATAAGTTTAGTCATGCTATTTCTTACTTGACCAATATTTTCCCATTTGGTAACACATTTCCCTACTTTTCATGAGTTTGGTTGAGAAATTTCTGTATTTGGCGACACTGTTCCCATTTGGTTGACATATTGTCCACTTTTTTATATGTTTTGGATGAGATATTTCGTTAGCGTGTACCATATTTTCCCTCTTTGGTTAACACATTTTCCTACTTGACCTAGATGTTTCCCATTTGGTGTAACACATTTTCCTAGTTTTCATAAATTGAGATAAGTTATTTCGTTATTTGGTCAATATTTTTTTCTCTTTTTGCTAACAAGTTTTCCTACTTAGTCGATAATTTTCCCCTGTGGTTAACACATTTTCCTACTTTTTATAAATTTGGATGATATATTTCGTTATTTTGTCAATATTTTCTCATTTGGCTAACACGTTTTCCTATTTGCTCAATATGTTGTCCCATTTGGTTAACACATTTTCCTACGTTTCATAAGTTTGGTTGCTATATTTATAAATTGGGTTGAGTTATGTCTGTTTTTTTGGTCGACATTTTCCCCTCCTTTTTATAAGTTTGTTTGAGATGTTTCTGTATTTGATCTAACTATCCCCCATTTGGTTGACAAATTTTCCTTCTTTTCATAAGTTTGGATGAGATATTTCTCTCGTTGGCTGATATTTTTTCACATTTGGTTAACAAAGTTTCCTACTTTTCATAAGTTTGAGCGATGTATTTCGTTACTTGGTCAGTATTTTCCATCTTTGACTAACACTATTTTCCTACTTGGTCAATATCTTTCCCGTTTGGTTAAAAATTTTCTTATTTTTCTATACGTTTGGTTGAGATATTTCTGTATTTGGCCGACATTTTTCCAATTTGTGTGACAAATTCTCCTACTTTTTATAAGTCTGACGAGATATTTCTCTCTTTGGCTGATATTTTTTCCAATTGGCTAACGAATTTTCCTACTTGGCCAATATTTTTTCCTATTTGGCTAAACAAATTTTCCTAGTTTTAATAAGTGTGGACGCGATATTTCTGTATTTGGCGACATTTTCAATTTGGCTAACAGAGTTTTCCATACTTGACCTAAGGTTTTCCCCTTTGGCTAAACAAGTTTCCTACTTTTCTTAAGTTTGGCTGAGATATTTCTGTGTTTGGCCTAACCTTTTCCCATGTGGCTGACAATTCTCCTACTTTTTATAAGTTTAGACGAGATATTTCTCTCTTTGGCTGATATTTTTTCACATTTGGATAACAAATTTTCCAACTTGACCAATATGTTTTTCTGTTTGGCTAACAAAGTTTCCTAGTTTTCATAAGTTTGGCTGAGATATTTGTGTATTTGGCCTAATATTTTCATATTTGGCTGGCAATTTTCCTACTTTTCATAAGTTTGGGTGATCTATGTATAAGGTTAGTTGAAATATTTCTCTTTTTGGATGATATTTTTGTCACATTTGGTTAACAATGTTTCCTACTTTTCGTAAGTTTGGCCGAGATATTTATAAGTTTGACCTATTTTTTTCCCTTTGGCTAACATATTTTCTTATTTGACTTTTGAAGTGCACTTTTGTCTGGATGTGATACGAGGCAATGATCAGCCTCGCTGAAGAACATATATTGGTCTTGTTTATATGGAAAGATGCAAAGTCCCGTATAGACACACACAGAGGTAGTGAACGTGTAAAATGCTTGCTCTGAGTCGTGCTACCGTCGCTGGTTAGGACAGTGGACACGTGACAAGCCATGTTATATGAGACACCTAAAGTTGTGTCGGGATAGTTTGTTGTGATCGTGTGTAATATTATACATCTGATAGATTGCGCTAGCCACTTGTCGTTGTATGACCCTCTAGTTGTTAGGTAAAATGCATGTCTCCTCGACTGATGTCCGGTGATCACATCTCTGCACTGTGACTATGAGAAAGGCTTAGTCGGCCAATGTGATGACTTGGTTATAGTTGTGTACACTACATCAAAAGTGGTCTTATGTTTATTGAGGGTGGTATGTTCTTTGGTGCTTACTCAGTGGACCACCCTAACGGATATAGAAAGAGAGAGAAGGGCGACCGTTTTAGCCTTCAGATGCCATGTTGACGTGTAGTGGAATCACTCTCATACATGGTGATCATCATGAGTTAGGTACCCTGGTTCGACAATCGACAGTTTTTCTGTAGTACCCCTCTTAGCCACGTGCCTCAGGTGTATTTTTATGGCTGCGAGCGGAATAAGCGCCATATTTAACTGGTTGAGTCATTAGCCACGTGATGTGATTATGTCCTTATGCATGTGACAGGAAGCATCGCCCTCTTTGACCTGCTTTAGCCAGTGAGCACGGCGGTCTGGTTGTAGCCATTATACATGCGAGCGGAAGCAGTGCCATATTTGATTGGGTTTAGCCAGTGAGCACGTGGTCTGGTTGTAGCCATTACCAAAACGTGACCGGATGCAGCGTCCACAAAACATGTCTGGACATGTATACCGCGGTCATGAAAGCCAGAATACATTCTCACATTTGGTTAACAAATTTTCTTACTTGGTCAACAATTTTGCTATTTGGTTAACAAATTTTCCTACTTTTCATAAATTTGATTGAAATGTGGCCAAATATTATTTTCCTTTTGGGTAACAGATTTTCCTACTTTTTGCAGTTTGCTACTTTTCATAATGTTAGTTGAGATATTTCAGACTATGGTCAACAGTTTTTCCTACTTTGGTTAACCCGTTTCCTTAGTTTTGTTGAAATATTTCTTGAATTTGTTATCAATATGTATCATTCTCTCATCACATGACAACTATATACACCGTAAACACTAAAAAATTCAACAACCAAGAGGTAATTATAATATATGCCTGTTTATTTTACAGTATTTCAGTACATTTTACAGTATTTCAGTACATTTTACAATAATAAAAATGCATAATGCCATTACATGAAAATGGGATGATGTGATATGAGCTGGTATACATAGTATCATCAAAACATTTTATTTTCACATACAGAGCTACACACATTGTAAGTTTTTTCTGGCTTTCTTCACACCATTGTCTGAGTTGGTTGGTTTTTTCGGTTGGTAGCCTGGTAGGTTGTTGCTTAGCATGTAGTCATAAGACTGGTCTCCTGCTTGGTGGGCTGAGTATTGTAGATAACCGGGGCATCAATCACCTGAGTGTCGGGCACATCATGTCTTCGGACAGTCTGAGGTTTCGACGTAATGCCACGTATTTCACCATTATTCTAGGTCTGATCTCTTCCGAACTCGAAAATGTAACGTCAGCACTGAAGTCCCGGTAGTGAATGAGACCTTTGTACCCGTATCACAGAAGGAGAATCCTCTATCGATGTTGGATAGCAAGTTTGCAGGGTAGCCGACTTCACTTTTTGCTTTCTGTCCGGCTTGGAGGAAGTACATCACCTCGGTACTAGATTTGGTTTTCTTCTTTAACTATAATTTCGCTACATCCATTATGGCCGCGAACTCAGTGAGCATTCTTTGTGGCGCCATGCGAATGAGCTTTGGCCAAGGGTTACCTCATTCGAGGACAATGCATGTTCGAAATGATTCTCCTCTGAACGGAAGCAACAGAGTGCATTGTCGGACTTTTCCCACTTCGTCGGGTTTGAAGTTGATGGTAGGACACCGTCAAGCGATGTGATCACGAATCTTCGTTGCAAGCATGTCATTCGCCCTAAGTCGTTCAAGACCAGAGAGCCATGACATCATCCACTGACCTTGTTAGAACTGTTGATCAGCGGTTTTCATTCTCTTGTTAGAAGTGCCCTCGTCCCAGTTCTTAACCATTTGAGAATAAAGATTGACATCAAGGTATAAGCGAGAGAGAAGCTGTTAGACTTCATCACGATGGCAACAGTGAGAAATTGTTACAGGCCCAACCGACATTTACTGTTCGGTTTGACCTGAAAGCTAACTAAATATTTTATTTGTGATTACGCTCTGATCTTTATGAGGAGTTTCTTGTTCAGTTTCTTGTTAATTGTTTAAAACCTTTTCTCTTAAGCTTTTTCTTACATATACTTCATTTTCATTGTAGATTATCTATTCATTTATTATAATAACCATTTCTGATTCCAGAATTGTTCTTCTTTATTATATAGACACAGGTACATATGTTCAATACAGTTATCAGTTGGGGATATCGTCATTGCACTCCGGACGATGTTCCATAGGGTGCTCAGAGCCTCACCCAGACATATGCAATCAGCGTCCCGGGGGCTATAGTGCCCAGTTCTGTGTTAGTTGACGAGGCACCTCGTTTTCCCAACGTACCTCTCGTGTCTGGCCGTACCAATTCTTACTCCCAAGTCTCTCATCCTGGACAACGATGTGAATTCACTGACGTCAAAGTTCTCTGTTCTCGACATATCTTTAAGGATGTTAATGACATCGGCGCGATCCATGGGCTGGCCATCAACAGTGGATGCAGAGCCAGCCAGTTTATCAGCTCGTTCATTTCTCTCGACTCCCGCATGTCCCGGGGAGAAGATGAAGGTAACCTTACGGACAACGGACTTCCGCCAGCGAATCAGTCCACTGTCTACGTACAGATCCTGCATCGACCTTCCGAATCATGCTCATTGAATCAGTTAGTACACACACGTTGGTATAATGCTGTGATTCCAGCCACATGAAAGCCTGTGTTACTGCCACCACTTCCATCGTCATGCTGCTCGTGGTCACGGAGTGGGCACTACTGGATTCGTGAACGGTTCGGCCCGCTGAACGGGCAGTAAATGCCCACGCACTTCTCTGCTGCTTTACAACAGATCCATCTGTAAAGATGAGCGCTTCGGGGTTGTCTGAGTGTTCATTGATGAGCGCGTTGACCTCTGCATTGACAGCGGCAGGGTTCTGCTCTCTGCACCGTCTGTCAAGTGTGATAATGCAGTAGAAGGCGCACTTAAAAGCTGGAGGCATAGGCACCCATTCCTTGCTGGGGTTGATACTGGTAGAACTGCAGATCTGACTGATGACATCTTCCACCCGACCCATCCATGATTTGCCCCTCTTTAGCCTGTCGCCCTTTTCTCTGAATATATCTTCACGCAGAGGGTGCTGCTCATCTGCACTTATTTTTAAGTAGCACGAGCTCTCCAGATATTGATCTGTGGTTCATGGTCGGGAAGTCAAGGAGGTATCTCAATGCTACACAGCTCGTGTCTCTCGTGCAGCCCAAAATGACAAAATACAGTTCTTGTGTTAGATAATTATTTCTGTAGGTATCCTTACTACCATATTTTCAACATCATATCTCTAATTCCCTTTGTTTTATGGTATCTTCATGTTCTATGTAAAACGTGTGTTTATTGTATAAACATTGCTACATCTTATATTTGCATTATTGTTCCTATTGTATAATTCCAATCATTGCGTTTCCATCCTGACATCTCAGCTTAGGTGTATCAGCTGTTAGTTGACATTTTCTGTTTTATCAGCCAGGAAGATCTTATATCAAAATATTGATTTGTATATTGCAGGATAAATAATATACATCTTAATCGCTTCCATTCGGACATAGACAAATGTAACGTATACAAACACACATATATGCCCACATCAGTAGTGACACATTTAGTGAGAAGGTACCGGACTGCTAACTGCTACGTATGTCACATTTTATAAGCATACAGTGAATGCATAGTGAGAGCAACTGGAGGACACTCAGAATCCTTCACTATAAAATCCGAAGTACGACAAGATTGTGTCCTGTCCCCTCTCTTCTTCATAACATATATAGACAACATATGTGAAGAAACCAGTCAAACAGAGACCGCCAGAACACCGCATGACGGAACACAGAAGAAGAACCATCTGCACATCTAACCATTAGAGAACTCCTGTTTGCGGACCGACAATCACTAATAGCAAAATCAGAAGCTGAATTACAAGACCACATGAATAGTCCTAAACGAATGTGTGGAGACATAACATGAAAATTAGCACAAGCAAAAACAGAGGTAATGACTATAACTAAGAAGAACAAACAACAACAATTCCCTAAACGAACATCCTTGAAACAAGTAAAGAGTTTAAAGTACCTAGGAAGTATAATATCATCAAATGGCAAAATTAGAAGATGAGATCGAAAATAGATGCAATAAGGCAAACCAACTCCTTGACAAATGGCACCAATACTAAATAAGAACAAAAATGTATCAATAACTACTAAGAAGCATTTACAACAGAATCTTCCTGCCAACTCTATGCTACCAATGGCCAAAATCTGGACAATGACAGAAAAAAAAGAGAAAGAAAATAACAACAGAAAATGAGAAGAATACCCAGTGTATCAAGAAGAAATAAGATCAGAAATGAAGAAATCAGGACTAAAGTGGGGGTTATAGCTGCAGTAGATTTATTAGAAGCAGCAAGTCAAATGGTTTTGCCATACAAGTAGATTACCACTAAAAGTATACCAACAACAGGCCAATGATGTACGATAAGAGGGAAGCAGAGAAGAGGCTGACCACGTAAACGACGGACGCATGGACATAACAGAGTCCATAGGAATATCGATACAAGAAGCCCGTAAGCGGCACTCTCCCGCTGTTTATATTTTACCTTCGAACACCGCAAGGTACAAGTACAAGAGGAACATGATGAGATGAGACACGCTCATTGTACAAACTGTCCGTATAATATGGCCACTTGACGTCACTCCGGCACAAAGTGACGCGCCATGCGCAATCAATAGTTGGTGACCTCTGGCATTTCAGCAATTATGTCTTTATTGATACAGTATTGTCCAGGATTTCTGCAGTACTGAATGTAGGTTTGTTGTGACTAATGGCATGCTGGAGATCGAATCACTCGACTACAGCTAGTGTTTCCTAGACAGGGAGGCTGGCAGTTTCATGCTGTTTTACAAAGATGGGTTTGTGGGGGGAGGGGGGAATAGGTAAAGAGTGAGAGGGGCAGGAGAGACACATATAAACAGAGAAAGAGAGAAATGAGGGGATGAAAGGAGAGCACAGGAACACAGAGATGGACAGACAGATAGACAGACCGATACACACACGCAGAGAGAGAGAGAGAGAGAGAGAGAGAGAGAGAGAGAGAGAGAGAGAGAGAGAGATAGATAGATAGATAGAGAGAGAGAGAGAGAGAGAGAGAGAGAGAGAGAGAGAGAGAGAGAGAGAGAGAGAGGAGAATTGGGGAGGTGGGGAGAGTAGATATTGTAATCTTCAACATAACCCTTTGGCTTCTAGTAGATTGTCTGATAGTTGATGCTGTAGGTTCTTACATATAAAATATATGATAGTTGATGTAATGTTGTAAGTTCTCACATGTAGAATATCTCATAGTTGATGTTGTAGGTTCTCACGTGTAGAATATATTATAGTTAATGTTGTAAGTTCTCACGTGTTGAAAATCTGATAATTGTTGTTATAATGTTGTAAGTTCTCATATGTAGAATATCTGATAGTTAATATTGTAATGTTGTAAGATCCTACATGTAGAATATCTGATAGTTAATACTGTAATGTTGTACGTTCACACATGTAGAAGATATGAGAGTTAAAGTTGTAATGTTATAGATTTAAAGTTGTAATATTGTAAGTTCCCAAATATAGAATATCTGATAGTTAATGTTATACGTTCCCCACAATGGAATATCTGATTTTTTTTTTTTTTAATATCCTTTACAGGACATCGCTGTCAACACCAGCATCTTTCAGCTGTATGTTGATTTCTTGGCAAGATTACGCTCAGTATTTTGCCATTGCTTTCTGAGCGACCGGCTCACATACCCCGTAAGTTACCGATGCGATTCGAACCACTGCTGATTCTCACCGTCATCACGTTACCAACGAGAGTATACGAGATTACGGAGAGAAAGTCATAACCACTAAGCCACGAAAGCCGGAGGAATATCTGATAGTGTAACATTTAATATTCCACATGTAGAATATATGATAGTCAATATTGTAATTTTATAGTAGGTTGTATACAATTTGGTATTTACCTTCTCAAATCAGGTGTAGCACCTTTATTTTTGCTATATAAACGTCTACCACCACAAGAGAAACGTCACAAAAAGCGAACAGCAAGTGACCTTTGACATGTCAAGGGATGCAACTCATGAATAAAATAAGCGAGTGTTCTTACAACTATTACCTCTCTTTTTATGTTGCTAATTTTATATTTTAATTATATTTGCTTATAGTATTAGTTGTAGTGGATGATGGTTTAAACACATATCATCATACTAGTGATGCTGTGTTAGGGCTATAGTGCTCTTCCTCCTCGGTTCTTCCTTTTTTCATGTTCTTTCTTTATCTGTATTGGGTCGGGCATAAACACTATCATCATTCCATTGGTGGCTGTGTAAAGGCTTAGGGTTACAGTGCATTCAACGAGGTGTTCTAGGGGGCGAGCAGGAGTAGGGGTGGGAACTCAGGGGTGGGGTGCGGGTGTCGCCGTGTGGGGCAGGACTAGGCAGTTTGAACCTCGGGTCGTGACGGGTATTATATGAAATCCTTAATAAGTAAGAATATAAATATGGCAGGTATATGATCTGTAGAGGGTCGTAGTGGCTTATTCACTATCAGACGGGGTTACAAATGAAAACCTTAAAAAGTAAAAAGGGCCAGTATTATTGATCTTAGCGGGTATGGCTTAGTGTCATTCGGTGTTACGGGGTAGGGTAGCAGGTATTAGTGATCTGTAGAGGATCACAGTGGATTAAACACTATCAACTAGGGGTTACAAATGAATACCTTAAAAAGTAAACATGACAGATATTATTGATTTTTAGTTGGTATAGCTTAGTAAATTCGTTGGTAAGGGGTCGGTAGCTTTTATTAGTGATCTGTAGATGGTTACAGTGGTTTAAAACACTATCATCACACAGGTTACAAATGAGAACCTGAAAATGTAAAGATGGCCGGCAATTATCGACTGTACCGGGTATGGCTTAGTGAAATTCCTTGGTAAGGGGTGGGTAGCGGTTATTAGTGATCAGTAGAGGGTCACAGTGGTTTAAAACACTATCATCACGTAGGTTACAAATGAGAATCTTAAAATGTAAACATGGCGGCATTATCGACTGTACCGGGTATGGCTAAGTGAAATTCGTTGGTAAGGGGTGAATCAGTGGTGGTTGTATGTTCATAAGTGCTTCCGAACACTATCATCACACGGTTTTCAGAGCTTCAAATGAAAACCTTAAAAAAGTATATATGGCCGATATTATTGAATGTAGCTAGTATGGCTTAATGAAATTCATTGGTAAGGGGTGGGTGAATAGAGGAAAGGCTAGATAGGTGCTTCTGATCATTGTTAAGGGGTGGTCGAGTGGCGGAGTGGATAGATAAATACGTCCGGTCCTTGTTAAGAGCAGGAGGAGGTGCTAGATGAAGACTTTCGGTCGTTGTTAAAGGGTGGGTGAGTGGAGGTAAGGGCTAGATATCTGCTTCTGATAATTGTTAAGGGGTTGTTGAGTGGCGGGGTGGCTAGATAAATACGTCCATTACTTGATAAGAGCCGGAGGCTTAAGTCTCATATTAAAGTCTGAGGCATGAACTCATAGTTGGCTGAGTTGAGGGTGACCTCCTGGGTGACTCAACACGTGGCGATGCCATCAATGAACATGCCTGAAACGTGTTCAGACATGTCTTTGGGGAAAACCGGATGGATGACCCAGAGCGTACTGAGAGCATAACGATACAACCGAGTCACTTGGGTAATGGTCACATCGGATAAAATATGGCTCTGCTTCCGGTCGCATGTGTAATGACTACAACCAGACCACGTACTCACTGGCTACGAGTGTCAAATATGTCTCTGCTTCCGGTTGCAAGTTTAATGACTACAACCAGACCACGTGGGCAATAGTTACATCCTGTCAAAGATGGCGCTGCATCCGTTCACACTTGGGTAATGGTCACATAGGATCAAATATGGCTCTGCTTCCGGTCGCCTGTGTAATAGCTACAACCAGATCTCGTGCTCACTGGCTACGAGTTGTCAAAGATGGCGCCACATCCGGTTACATGTGACAATTTCAAAACCAGACCACGTGCTCGCTGACTAAAAGCCGGTCAAAAATGCGCTGCACCCGATCACACGTGGCTAATGGTCACATCCGATCACATATGGCACTGCTTCCGGTCGCATGTGTAATGACAACCAGACCACATGCTCACTGGCTACGAGATGTCAAAGATGGCGTCGCACGGGTGTGGTGGGGTTACAGTACTGTTCCGACGAATTAGAGAGTGGCTGTGGAGTGGGTGTAAGACGGGTTTTCATAGTAAAAAGGTGGGCGGGTCAATTGGCAGCGTGGCTGAATGATGGAGACAGTTGTGGAAAAGATACTAACGAAGAGGTCACCGGGGCTGAATGGTGGAGACAGGGGTGGAAAACTGATTAGCGAGGAGGTCAAAGATGACGTCGCATCCGATCACACGTGGTAAGGGCAAAACTAGACCACGTGCTTACTGGCTAAAGCCTATCAAAGATGGCGCTGCATCCGATCATACTTGGGTAATGGTCACAACCACTCACATATGGCGATCCTTCCAGTGACATGCATAACGATATGAGTGGAACACGTGGCTGATGACTCAACCTGTCAAAGATGGCGTCGCATCCGGTCACATGAAAAAAAAATTTCAACAATAAAATTGTACAAAAAATTAACAGTTAAATTTCTACATGAAACATTCAATTTGAAAACAATAAAGAGAATTTTAAGTGTTAATTTTTGTACAATTTTATTGTTGAAATTTTATTTTTTTTTTCTTCAACGATAGTCACTTATTACATAAGATACTTTTAATTTTCTGAAATACAGCTGTTGTTTGCCTAGGGGACAGACGATTATCTCTAGTAGGTTGGAAATTTGCCCAGCCAGCAGAATACCGTTTGTGGTATGATCAAAGAGAATGTTAGTGCTAAGTGGTATGAAACGTTGAAAGTCGGTTAGAAGATGAGGTAGATGGTATTCAAGGGATCAATAAGGCAGATGTGGTTTTAAGAAAAGGTCGAAATTTGGTTGAAATTTGGCCAAACTTTTCACATTTGGTGAACACAGTTTCCTACTTTTTATAAGTTTGGTTGAAATTTGGCCAAATTTTTCACCTTTAGTTAATAAATTGTCCTACTTTTCATAATTTTGGCTGTTTTTTTTGTAAATTTGGTTAAAATTTAGCTAACAATTTTTCACTTTGGTTAACAAAAGTGACATACTTTTTATAAGTTTTGTTGAAATTTTGCCAACATTTTTCACATTTGGTTAACAAATGGTCCTATTTTTCATAAGTTTAGTTTGAAATTTGGCCAAACTTTTCACATTTGGTTGACAAATGTTCCTACTTATTATAAGATTGGTTGAAAGTTGGCCAAATTTTTTTTCACTTTTTATAAGTTTGATTGAAATGTGGCCAACATTTTTCGCTTTGATTAACAAACATTCCTACTTTTATAAGTTTGGTTGAAATTTGGCCAAAATTTTCACCTTTGGTTAACAAATGTTCCTACTTATCATAAGTTTGACTGAGATTTTTATAAGTTTGGTTAAAATGTGGTCAATGTGTTTTGCTTTGATTACCTCAATTTTCTTACTTTTGTATAAGTTTGGTTGAAACGTGGCCAAACTTTTCACATTTGGTTAACAAAGTGTCCTACTTTTCATACGTTTGACTGAGATTTTTTTCTATATGTTTGGTTGAATTTTGGCCAAACTTTTCACATTTGGTTAACAAATTTTCCTACTTTTCATAAGTTTGGTTGAAATTTGGCTAAACGTTTCACATTTGGTTGACAAATTTTGCTACTTTTCATAAGTTTGGTTGAAATTTGGCCAAACTTTTCACATTTTGTTAACAGAGTGTCCTACTTTTTATAAGTTTGACTGATATTTTTATAAGTTTGGTTGAAATTTGGCCAAACTGTTCACAGTTGGTTAACAAAGTTTCCTACATTTTATAAGTCTGGTTGAAATTTGGCCAACATTTTCGCTTTGGTTAACAAAGATTCCTACTTTTTATAAGTTTGGTTGAAATTTTTCACATTTGGTTAACACATGTCCCTACTTTTCATAAGTTAGGTTGAGATATTTATAATTTTGGTTGACATTTGGCCAAACTTTTCACATTTGGTTAACAAATGTTCCTATTTTTTTATAAGTTTGGTTGAAATTTGGCCAACATTTTCACTCTGGTTAACAAAGATTCCTACATTTTAAAAGTTTAGTTGAAATATTTCTCTCGTTGGTCGCTGTTTTTTCACATCTGGTTAACAAAGTTTCCTACTTTTCACAAGTTTGGCCAATGTATTTCTTTACATGGTCAATATTTTCCCCATTTGATTAACACACTTTCTTACTTGGCCATGATTTTTACTGTTTGGCTAACAAATTTTCCTAGTTTTCAAAAGTGTGGACGATATATTTCGTGACGTGTTTATTTTTCACATTTGGTTAACAAATTTTCTTACTTGGCCAACATTTTTGCCATTTATTTAACAATTTTTCCCACTTTTCATAAATTTTGCGAGCTATTTCGCTACTTGGTCAATCTTTTTCCTTCTTTTTATAAATTTGCTTGAGATATTTCTGTGTTTAGCCGACCTTTTTCCCATGTGACTGACAAATTTTCCTATTTTTTATAAGTTTAGTTGAAATATTTCTCTCTTTGGTCGATATTCTTTTTTGACCTTTTGTTAACAAAGTTTCTGACTTTTCATACATTTGGCTGAGATATTTCATTACTTGGTCAATATTTTTCCCATTTGGCTAACAAATTTTCTTACTTGGTCAATTTTTTTCCCATTTCGTTACCAAATGTTCCTACTTTTTATAAGTTTGAACGAGATATTTCCATATTGGGTCAATCTTTTTCCCATTTGGTTACATATTTTCCTACTTTTCTTAAGTTTAGCCGAGCTATTTATGTATCTGGCCTAACTTTTTCCCATTTGGGAGACAATTTTCCTACTTTTTATAAGCTTTAATGAGATATTTCTCTCTTTGGACGATAGTTTTTCACATTTGGTTAACAAAGTTTCCTACTTTTCATAAGTTTGAATGCTGTATTTCGTTACTTGGTCAATATGTTTCCTCTTTGACTAACACATTTTCCTACTTGGTCAATATCTTTCCAATATGGTTAACAATTTTCTTACCTTTTATAAGTTTGGTTGAAATTTGACCGACATGTTCCCCCTTTGGCTATCAGATTTTCCTACTTTCCATAAGTTTGGGAGCGATATTTCTCTCTGTGGCTGATACTTTTTCACATTTGGTTAACAAAGTTTCCTACTTTTCATAGGTTTGGCGGAGATATTTCGTTACTTTGTCAATATTTTCCCTATTTGACTAACACATTTTCGTACTTGGTTGATATTTTTTCCCAATAGGTTAACAAATGTTCCTACTTTTTATAAGTTTGTTGGAGCTATTTATAAGTTTGACCTATATTTTTCCCATTTGTCTAACATATTTTCTTATTTGACTGTTGAAGTGGTACATAGAAGGTGTACTTTTGTCTGGTTTTGAAGTGTGGCACTGAGCAATCACACTGAAACACATGTATTGGTCTTGGAAATGAGTTTCTGGTGAACGATGTATAGATCCGTATGGACACACAGAGAGGTAATGAAAGTGTAGATATCTAATTTGCTACGTGATAACTTCGCTGATTATGACAGCGGACACGTGAAATGTCATGTCACATGCATTGCCTAAGGTTGAGCTGGGATAACTTGTTGTGTTCGTGTGTAATATTATACATCTGTTATCAGGCACTAAGCACTCAGCGCTGTATGACCCGATAGTTGTTACGTACAGATACGAGTTCCCCGACTAGCATCAGTGATCATATCTCTGTACCATGAGTATGAGAAAAGCTTAGCCTGACACTGTGATGACTTGTTTACACACGCGTATGCTGAATTTCTCTGTATTACACTAGTATTGTTAGGTTAACCATATGCCTACTTGGAGAAATAACGAAAATGTGAAAAATTTATCACAAAGCCAACTTACCATTAGCGGCTTGCCACATGTTGATCTGGTTGCTGCTCACAGAGAACGGTACTTCTATACGGCGAATGCTAGCCGTCTTATACACGCTATATTCTGACGTAGAATGACTCAACAGAATATTATGCACTGACTGGTCATGTGACCGGATGCGTCGCCATCTTTGACCGGTTGAGTCATCAGCCACGTGTTCCACTCATATCGTTATGCATGTTACTGGATGAATCGCCATATGTGAGCGGTTGTGACCATTACCCACGTGTGATCGGATGCAGCGCCATCTTTGATCTACTTTAGCCAGTAAGCACGTAGTCTAGTTTTGCCCTTACCAAGTGTGATCGGATGCGACGCCATCTTTGACCTCCTTGCTAATCAGTTTTCCACCCCTGTCTCCACCATTCTTCCCTGGTGACCTCTTCGCTAGTGTCTTTTCCACCCCTGTCTCTATCATTCAGCCACGCTGCCACTTGACCCGACCACCTTTTTACTAACGAAAACCCATCTCACACACACTCCACAGCCACTCTCCCATTCGGCGGAATAGTACTGTAACCTCGTCACACCCGTGCGACGCCATCTTTGACATCTCGTAGCCAGTGAGCATGTGGTCTGGTTGTCATTACACATGCGACCGGAAGCAGTGCCATATGTGATCGGATGTGACCATTAGCCACGTGTGATCGGGTGCAGCGCCATCTTTGACCGGCTTTAACCAGTAAGCACGTGGTCTGGTTTTGCCATTGCCACATGTGACCGGATGTGGCGCCATCTTTGACAACTCGTAGCCAGTGAGCACGAGGTCTGGTTGTAGCCATTACACAGGCGACCGGAAGCAGAGCCATATTTGATCCTATGTGACCATTACCCAAGTGTGAACGGATGCAGCGCCATCTTTGACAGGGTTTAACTATTGCCCACGTGGTCTGGTTGTAGTCATTACACTTGCGACCGGAAGCAGAACCATATTTGACCACTCGTAGCGAGTGAGTACGTGGTCTGGTTGTAGTAATTACACATGCGACCGGAAGCAGCGCCATATTTGATCCGATGTGACCGTTACCCAAGTGTCTCGGTTGTATCGTTATGCTGTCAGTACGCTCTGAGTCATCCTCCGGTTTTACCCAAAGACATGTCTGAACACGTTCAGGCATGTTCATTGATGGCATCGCCACGTGTTGAGTCACCCAGGGGGTCACCCTCAACTCAGCTAACTATGAGTTCATGCCTCAGACATTAATATGAGACTTAGCCTCCGGCTCTTATCAAGGAATGGACGTATTTATCTAGCCACCCCGCCACTCAACAACCCCTTAACAATGATTAGAAGTAGCTATCTAGTTTTACTTTCACTCACCCACCCTTTAACAACGACCGAGAGTCTTTATCTAGCACCTCCTTCTGCTCTTAACAAGGACCGGACGTATTTATCTATCCACTCCGCCACTCGACCACCCCTTAACAATGATCAGAAGCCTAGCCTTTCCTCTATTCACCCACCCCTTACCAACGAATTTCACTAAGCCATACTCGCTACATTCAATAATATCGGCCATATTTACCGTATTTTACGGACTATAAGACGCTACGGACTATAAGACGCACCTTAATTGTTAAGAAATAAAAAAAAAAAAAAAAAAACATTATATTATTATATTATTTTAATTTCGAGTATAAGACGCACCTGAATTTTGGAGGCAATTTTTTGAAGAAAAAAGTCCGTCTTATACTCCGTAAAATACGGTACTTTTTAAAGGTTTTCATTTGAAGCTCTGAAAACCGTGTGATGATAGTGTTCGGAAGCACTTATCAACATACACCACCACTGATTCATCCCTTACCAACGAATTTCACTAAGCCATACCCAGTACAGTCGATAATGCCGGCTATCTTTACATTTTAAGGTTCTCATTTATAACCTGTGTGATCATAGTGTTTAAACCACTGTGACCCTCTACTGATCACTAATAACCGCTACCCACCCCTTACCAAGGAATTTCACTAAGCCATACCCGGTACAGTCGATAATGCCGGCCATCTTTACATTTTCAGGTTCTCATTTGTAACCTGTGTGATGATAGTGTTTGGAAGCACTTATCAACATACACCACCACTGATTCACCCCTTGTCAACGAATTTCACTAAGCTATACCCGCTAAAATAAATAATATCTGTCATTTTTACTTTTTAAGGTTTCATTTGTACCCTATGTTGATAGTGTTTACACCACTGCGACCCTCTACAGATAATTAATACCTGCTATCCACCCCGTAACACGAATGGCACTAAGCTATACCCGCTAAAATCAATAATACTGGCCCTTTTTACTTTTTAAGGTTTTCATTCGTAACCCACATGATGATAGTGAATAAGCCACTACAACCCACTACAGATCATATACCTGCCATATTTACATTCATTACATATTGACCCCTAGACCACTCCGAGGAAATGCACTGTAACCCTAAGCTTTACACAGCACCAATGGAATTATGATAGTGTTAATGCCCGACATTATACAGATAAAGAAAGAACACAAAAAAGAGGAAGAAACCGAGGAGGAAGAGCACTGTAGTTCTAACACAGCATTACTAGTATGATGATAGTGTTTAAGCATCACCCACTACAACTAATATATATATATATATATATATATATATATATATATATATATATATATATATATATATATATATATATATATATATATATATTTAGCATATCCTTTTACAGGACTTAGCTGTCAACACCAGCATCTTTCAGCTGTATGTTGATCTCTTGGCAAGATTACGCTCAGTAGTTGCCATTGCTTTCTGAGCGGCCGGCTCAGTATCCCGCAAGTCACGAGCGGGGGTCTAACCGCCTCAGTTCTCGCTCCGCTACGAGACTCTGCGTGATAAACGGGATTACAGAGAGAAAGTGTTGTAACCCCACAGCCAGAGAGACCGGCACTACAACTAATACTATCAGCAATTATTAATTTACAAATATAAAATTCGCAACATAAAAAGAGAGGTAATAGTGTAGGAACACTCGCTTATTTATTCATGAGTTACATCCCTTGACAGGTCAAAGGACACTTGCGGTCAGCTTTTGTGACGTTTCGCTTGCGGTGGTAGACTTTTTATATAGTAAAAAATAAAGTTGCTGCACCTGATTTGAGGTGTAAATATACATTGTATACTACTTTAGTTCCCATATGTAGAATCCACCTATTATGTGCCATGCCGGTTATCGTCGACAGTCATGATTCGCCATTACACTCGATCACCAGAGTTGTGGATCATCTCAGTGTTCCTGTCTCGACCATGCCACGTGGTCAAGCCATCGAGGTATTTACTTCTCCGTCTCCCCCTTGTTCTCTTCCCCTCGATCTTGCTAGTTGTCACCAAGTTCTCCAATTGATTTCTTCTCATAACATGTCCAAAAAATTTTGACTGTGTACGTCTAATTTCTCTAATCAAGAACGATTTTCATTTGTTTCTTGTAGTACTTGGTCATTGGTTTTTCTGTCTTCGTGGTATTCTTTGCATTTTCCTCAGAAACCACATTTCTACAGCCGTCAGATTTTTTTTTTTTTTCAGATTGACTGCTTATTGTCCAAGCTTCACATCCATAAAAAGTACAGGCTCTATGTAGCGCCTCAACACTCCTTTTCTCGTTTCAATTGACATCTTTTTATTGGTCAGTATGTTTTAAATCTGGCTAAAGGCTACTTTTAGCCATGTCGATTCTTGTTCTAATCTCTTCAAGGCATCTCCCATCAGATGTTATGACTGTTCTGAGATAACTGTACCGATTCACTTGTTGAAGAATATTCCCATTTACTTGTATATTAATTACAATGTGTTATTTCGTTCTTCCTAGTTAACAACATAATCTGTTTCTTTTTACAATTTAATTCTACCCCTAGTTGTTCACTGTGTGCAACAACCGCATCTACTAATTGTTGCAGATCCTGCTCATTGTCTGCAATCAAGACTGTATCGTCTGCATATCTAATGTTATTGATGTTTCGTCCACCGATGATGATTCCATTTATATCTTCTACATTTCTGAAAATATTTCACTGTATAGGGAAACAAGATCTGAAAACATTACACATCCCTGTCTCACACCTCTCTTAGTAGACTGATATTGCCCCACTTCATTATCAATTCTTACGGCAGCTTGTTGTTTCCAATATATGTTTTTTATAGGTCTAATGTCTTTCCCATCAGTTTGTAGATCTGCAAACATCTCTACCATGTTGACATGTCTTACTCTATCGAAAGCCTTTGTGTTGTCAATAAAGCAAAGATGTATCTCTTTGTTTACTTCTATAGAACGTTCAGTTACTGATCGCAGCATATCACAGCATGTACTGTACCCTTTCCTTCTACAAACCCACATTGTACTTCTCCTATTTCAGGTTGTATTTTCTTCCTCACTCTTTGCATGATAATTCGTAGCAAAATCTTTGTGGTATGACTCATTATACCATTTGTTCGATGTTGATCACATTCCAAGGCTCCTGATTACTTTGGCTAAATACAGAATATCATAAGGTATAGGCCTATCTCCGGTATTATATATTGTGTTCAGCAGTCTGGTGACTTGATCTGTTACATATTCTTCTAAAGCATTAATCATTTCTGTTGTGATGTTATCTTAACCGGAGGTCTTGCCAGTTTTCATAAGTTTAAGAACATTCCGAACCTCCATCTTCAAAATTGGCGGTCCTTCATTATTAATTCGAATATCATACTGTTCATCTCTGTTATCATAATGGTTTTTCACATATTATGACCATACATGCAGAATCTGATCTTTTCCTATTATGATTTAGCTATCTTTTGTGTTTAGACAGCCTTCTTATGTACTTGTTCTTTTATTAGTAAGTTCCTGAATTCTTTTGTGCATTGATTTGGCATTTTTACTGTTGTGTTGTTTTTCAATTTCCATACAATTTTTCTCAAGCCATGCTTCTTTTGCCTCCTTTCATAATATTCTGACGTGTATGTGAATTTCTTCATATTCGGCAGGATTATTTTTGCTGAGTCTTCTTGTTTCCATTAGTTGCAAAATTTCTTCAGTAGAATATCTTATAATTAATATAGTAAGTTCCCACGTGTAGAATATCTTCTTCCTCTGCTTCTGCGTTCATCCGGAGTGTTTTTTTCAGATGTAGTTGCCGGGTGTCTAAGTTAGGCGCCCTTGGGCCGAGACCCTTAGGCCAACACATCCGACTTTAGCGTGCGTTCCCCCCTCCCACCCCCACCAGGTTAGCATTCCTGGGGGGTGTAGAATATCTGATAGTTAATGTTGTAGTGATGTAAATTCCCACATTTAGAATATCTGATAGTCAATGTTGTAAGTTACCACTAATAGAATATCTGAAAGTTAATGTCGTAATTGTTTAAGTTCCAACTTGTAGAATATCTGACAGTCGATGTTGTAAGTTCCCACTTGTAGAATATCTGACAGTCGATGCTGTAAGTTCCCACTTATAAAATATCTGACAGTCGATGCTGTAAGTTCCCACGTGTGTGGAATATCTGACAGTCGATGTTGTAAGTTCCCACTTGTAGAATATCTGACAGTCGATGTTGTAAGTTCCCACTCATAGAATATCTGAAAGTTAATGTCGTAATTGTGTAAGTTCCAACTTGTAGAATATCTGACAGTCGATGTTGTAAGTTCCCACTTGTAAAATATCTGACAGTCGATGCTGTAAGTTCCCACGTGTGTGGAATATCTAACAGTCGATGCTGTAAGTTCCCACTTGTAGAATATCTGACAGTCGATGTTGTAAGTTCCCACTTGTAGAATATCTGACAGTCGATGCTGTAAGTTCCCACTTGTAAAATATCTGACAGTCGATGTTGCAAGTTCCCACGTGTGTGGAATATCTGACAGTCGATGTTGTAAGTTCCCACTTGTAGAATATCTGACAGTCGGTGTTGTAAGTTCCCACTTGTAGAATATCTGACAGTCGATGCTGTAAGTTCCCAATTATAGAATATCTGACAGTCGGTGCTGTAAGTTCCCACTTGTAGAATATCTGACAGTCGGTGTTGTAAGTTCCCACTTGTAAAATATCTGACAGTCGATGTTGTAAGTTCCCACGTGTGTGGAATATCTGACAGTCGATGCTGTAAGTTCCCACTTGTAGAATATCTGACAGTCGATGTTGTAAGTTCCCACGTGTGTGGAATATCTGACAGTCGATGTTGTAAGTTCCCACGTGTATGGAATATCTGACAGTCGATGTTGTAAGTTCCCACGTGTGTGGAATATCTGACAGTCGATGTTGTAAGTTCCCACGTGTGTGGAATATATGACAGTCGATGTTGTAAGTTCCCACGTGTGTGGAATATCTGACAGTCGATGCTGTAAGTTCCCACGTGTGTGGAATATCTGACAGTCGATGCTGTAAGTTCCCACTTGTAGAATATCTGACAGTCGATGTTGTAAGTTCCCACTTGTAGAATATCTGACAGTCGATGCTGTAAGTTCCCACTTGTAGAATATCTGACAGTCGATGCTGTAAGTTCCCACTTGTAAAATATCTGACAGTCGATGCTGTAAGTTCCCACGAGTGTGGAATATCTGACAGTCAATGTTGCAAGTTCCCACATGTGTGGAATATCTGACAGTCGATGTTGTAAGTTCCCACTTGTAGAATGTCTGACAGTCGATGCTGTAAGTTCCCACTTGTAGAATATCTGACAGTCGGTATTGTAAGTTCCCACTTGTAGAATATCTGACAGTCGATGCTGTAAGTTCCCACTTGTAGAATATTTGACAGTTGGTGCTGTTAGTTCCCACTTGTAGAATATCTGACAGTCGGTGTTGTAAGTTCCCCCTTGTAAATTATCTGACAGTCGATGTTGTAAGTTCCCACGTGTGTGGAATATCTGACAGTCGATGTTGTAAGTTCCCACGTGTGTGGAATATCTGACAGTCGATGTTGTAAGTTCCCACGTGTGTGGAATATCTGACAGTCAATGTTGTAAGTTCCCACGTGTGTGGAATATCTGACAGGCGATGCTGTAAGTTCCCACTTGTAAAATATCTGACAGTCGACGCTGTAAGTTCCCACTTGTAAAATATCTGACAGTCGGTGCTGTAAGTTCCCACTTGTAGAATATCTGACAGTCGGTGTTGTAAGTTCCCACTTGTAAAATATCTGACAGTCGATGTTGTAAGTTCCCACGTGTGTGGAATATCTGACAGTCGATGCTGTAAGTTCCCACTTGTAGAATATCTGACAGTCGATGTTGTAAGTTCCCACGTGTGTGGAATATCTGACAGTCGATGTTGTAAGTTCCCACGTGTATGGAATATCTGACAGTCGATGTTGTAAGTTCCCACGTGTGTGGAATATCTGACAGTCGATGTTGTAAGTTCCCACGTGTGTGGAATATATGACAGTCGATGTTGTAAGTTCCCACGTGTGTGGAATATCTGACAGTCGATGCTGTAAGTTCCCACGTGTGTGGAATATCTGACAGTCGATGCTGTAAGTTCCCACTTGTAGAATATCTGACAGTCGATGTTGTAAGTTCCCACTTGTAGAATATCTGACAGTCGATGCTGTAAGTTCCCACTTGTAGAATATCTGACAGTCGATGCTGTAAGTTCCCACTTGTAAAATATCTGACAGTCGATGCTGTAAGTTCCCACGAGTGTGGAATATCTGACAGTCAATGTTGCAAGTTCCCACATGTGTGGAATATCTGACAGTCGATGTTGTAAGTTCCCACTTGTAGAATGTCTGACAGTCGATGCTGTAAGTTCCCACTTGTAGAATATCTGACAGTCGGTGTTGTAAGTTCCCACTTGTAGAATATCTGACAGTCGATGCTGTAAGTTCCCACTTGTAGAATATCTGACAGTTGGTGCTGTTAGTTCCCACTTGTAGAATATCTGACAGTCGGTGTTGTAAGTTCCCCCTTGTAAATTATCTGACAGTCGATGTTGTAAGTTCCCACGTGTGTGGAATATCTGACAGTCGATGTTGTAAGTTCCCACGTGTGTGGAATATCTGACAGTCGATGTTGTAAGTTCCCACGTGTGTGGAATATCTGACAGTCAATGTTGTAAGTTCCCACGTGTGTGGAATATCTGACAGGCGATGCTGTAAGTTCCCACTTGTAAAATATCTGACAGTCGACGCTGTAAGTTCCCACTTGTAAATATCTGACAGTCGGTGTTGTAAGTTCCCACTTGTAGAATATCTGACAGTCGGTGTTGTAAGTTCCCACTTGTAAAATATCTGACAGGCGATGCTGTAAGTTCCCACTTGTAAAATATCTGACAGTCTATGCTGTAAGTTCGCTCATGTGTGGAATATCTGACAGTCGATGTTGTAAGTTCCCACGTGTGTGGAATATCTGACAGTCAATGTTGTAAGTTCCCACGTGTGTGGAATATCTGACAGTCAATGTTGTAAGTTCCCACGTGTGTGGAATATCTGACAGTCAATGTTGTAAGTTCCCACGTTGTGTGGAATATCTGACAGTCGATGCTGTAAGTTCCCAACTGTAGAATATCTGACAATGGAAGCTGTAAGGATTGAGCCGAGGTAGGTCGTGGCTAGTACGCTTGCCTGCTGACCCAGTGGTCATGTGTTCGAATACCATCCTAAACAAACAAAACAAAAATTACCTCTACTCCAGGGTTGAGCGTTCCTAAAATGGATACCAGTAAATTTCATGTAATTTAAAGCAATCTACATTGTATTTATTGCATCACCATTCGAGTGTCGATTGACCTAGAAAAATATGGGGCCAGAACCATATACCCAAAGCGTCCTAGGGTGTAAAAGGATCATACAGTTGACCTACTGTTGGGACTTGCTACTGGAACTGAGAAGGCAGACGAGCCAGCAAAGGCTAGAGGAAACCCCGAGCAGCTCTACCCACATCAGATCTTAGTAGCACGTCCTAAAGACCGCACTGACTTCATTAGCGACAGGAAATCTGACCCACAAGAGCCACCTATCCCAAACAACTCAGAGGTACCGACGAAGACCTTAAACTAATCGTCCTGTTCGTGACACATGCCGAAATAACTCGTGTTGATGGACGTCTCTATGAAACCACTGTCATCCTGAGACATTCCACGAACTCGAAACGGCTGCCAGCATAGAAATGACTCCTTGCAGCTTTTGAGGTGAGAGAAACCGTGGAGAGGAAAGCAGTGGCCATCCGTCAGCTTATAAAAGACAGATATATTTAGACCCGTGTTGGTGACGGTCATGGTAAGATGACAACCAGTGGTAAACATTTAATAAAGGGGTGAAAGTTGTGAAATAAGTTTGTGAATCGGTGCTACTGTGTAACCGTTTGATAACGATCATGTAGCGGATTGTGTATGTGATATGATTGTATATGTTACTTTTCTGTATCTTTTTCAGCGACAGTCGATGTGGGCGCGCACAGTCGTGACTTGGTCTATGTGAACAACCTCAGCATTGTGACATGGTGATCTCACCCAGCAATGCGACGTGGCTGTCACCACCAGCAGCTGAAGATGTCGATGGATCGCTGCAAGGCCTGGTGGAACAGACACATTTGAGTATAGTGGTGTTGGAAACAGTCGTTTTTATTTTAATGTGGACTGTGGCGTTGCTAGGGAATATTCTAGTTGTCTTGGTGATTCGCCGAAGCCGCAGAATGCAGTCTACAACAAACTATTTTGTTGTGAGTATTGCTTTCAGTGACTTGACTTTAATTCTGCTATCAGCACCCTTTGTATGTGTCCGGGTCATGACACAGAAGTGGGAAGCAGGACCTGTGCTGTGCAGACTTGCCAGATTCGTTCAGTTCTTTTCCACGTCCAGTGTTTCCTTCATACTGGTAGCTATTTGTATTGACAGATTCTACACAATTATTCACCCCCTTAGCTTCAAAGTCACTCGTAGTACAGCAAAGAAAATGATTGCAGCTGGTTGGATCTTGTCCATTCTAATCTCCAGTGCGTGTGTTATTTTTTCGAGCAGGTTGTGGTGAAGAATGTTGCCATCAGTGGTCAAACACGATTAGTTTGTCCCACTTTCATCCCCGCCAGCCACTGGTCAGGAAGGCTGTATGCTTGTCTCTGTGTTACCAGCCAATATGTGTGCCGCTAGTTCTGGTCTGTGTTGGGTATTCCAGGACCTTTAAGTATATCAGATCAATACGTTATCAGGTTCGATTACACAGACGTGCAAATAACCCAATACCCAGGAATAAATTCAAAATGGTGAAAATGTTAATGTTTCTGAGTGTTCTGACATTTGTTCTCTATCTTCCATTTTATGCTACGCAGACGTTTTACACCTTCGCACACAAACGCTATTGAGCACACAAGTCTTCATTTCCACTTTCTGGCTGATATGTGCATCCGCCGCCATCAAACCTGCCATCTACGCATGCGGAAACAGCAACTTCCGGCGCGGATGTCAAGAGGTGTTACTGTATGTCGACTATGAGGTGTTACCGTCTCAACACGTACATTGTGACGAATGCGTCTTCCATGAGCAAGAACAACTATGTTGGAGTCATAGATCTTTCTAAAGATCAAGCCAGCATGCGTGTAGACTCTCCAAGAGAACCCTTCAGTGCCGTGTTATATGAAGAGAAAGGTAGTTGGCCAACAAGCGGTTCCTTGCCGTCAACGTCCATTTGAAGATACAAACTACAGAAAAGACAGAAGAACAGCACAGGGAACCCACCTAATTTGTGCCTGCTTACTCGTATGTTAAGCTCAGCATGCAAGTGGAATGAGTTGACTAAAGATTGGATGTGTTTTATGTAATGTGTGCTATACGACGTTTGCGTCTCCAGTCTTCTTCTATCTCTCATCTCTCGGGGGATCTCCGTGATGAAGTGGTTAAGCGTCTGCCTCGCACGCCGAAAGTTGAGGGTTCCATTCCTGACTCCGTCATTAGGATCAAGCAGTTTTCTCGGAGACACCAGGGGATCGTCGCTGGAGCTACGGGGTTCGTGCTTTGTCGGAGCTTTCGACAGGCCGTTCTGTGAAAAGAGACCGAGCAAAATGGGATAAAACTGGTGCGATGAAGACGATCCTTTAGCCTTTAAACTCTTCCCCCAATGGAGCATGGGTCCTAACCTACTCATGCCAGGCCCTGTCCATGGTTGGTTGGCTTTAGCAGCTGAAGTTTTCTACGGGATGAGGTAGTCAGTTGCGTGCCAACCCTCCTCAGTCGCCCCACGTAACATGCAGGGTAGCTTACAGCGTCACTGTTCTTTGCTTCCCTTATGGGCGCAGGTAACAGACGAGTGGTATCTCCAGTGGTATTCTCAGAATAGTATATACAGAGGGTACTAGGACAACAATCACCTTCGGATTAATGGGACTGTGAAGGTAAAACCATGGCCAGCTGGTTTGGTGGCTGACTAGTCACACTACTATCATTCTGAGCCTCTACTTGAGGTTGAACGGGGTAGGGGTAATAGTGAAATCGGATCAAAATGACGCAGGCTAGACAACCCCCCGGATTAAAACATGTCGCTCTTTAGACGACAGGGGTTTTACCAGGAAATGTGGGATAGCACACTCAAAATGTCAAAGCCGAAACATATAAATACAATAAAAGACTGACAATCATTAAAGAGGAGGTCATTAACTGTCGTGAAAGTTGATTGCACAATGCTGAAAGTTTATTGCACAATGCTGAAAGTATATTGCGCAATGCTGAAAGTAGGGAGTGAGACAGGGATGTGTGCTCTCTCCTCTGCTATTTGGACAAAATATCCAAAGAAGCTAGTCTTGACAGAACAGATTCAGAAAATTTAGAACTCTTTACTCCAGATGAAACAACTGATCCACAGGAAATAAATGAACTTCTGTTTGCAGACGATCAATGCCTGCTTTACAGCAATGAGGGCAGACTACAACATCATATTAATATTCTGAGTTCAACCTGCAGCAGATACAATATGAGTATAACACAGCCAAAACTGAAGTAATGCAAGTTAGCAGATCGCCGGGCCCTTTAAGTATACAGATAAATAGCACAACTCTGAAACAAGTTAAAGAATTCAAATATCTTGGAAGTATGATCACAGAAGATGGTAGATTGGACAGAGAAATCGAAATCAGATGTCAAAAAGCTAGTGCACTTATTAAACAACCATCACCCTTACTGAAACATCCAAATATACCCATGTGCGCAAAACGACAGATAATAAACGGCATATTCACACCAACCCTATGCTACCAATCTCAAACCTGGACTTTATCCAAATCATACTTTCGCAAAATCAACACCTGCGAGATGAGATGGCTGAGGAGAGCTGCCAACCTAGCAATCCGAGACCGAGTAAGAAATGTTGTTATCAGGCAGACTGTGGGATCAACACCTTGTGCCACATTTATTGAAAGGCAGAAGATCAAGTGGTTTGGCCATGTCGTTAGAATGCAACACCATCAACTACCATCACTGGCCTTACATCAAAGATCATCTGCGACAAGATCAAAAGGACGTCCAAGAAGAAAATGTATTGACGACATCAAAGACACCGTAAAACCGCACGGAATAACACTATCCAGTGCCGTTCACCGGGCGCTGGAACGCAAATTATTCCTCCCCACGACGCTTGACGGCAGAAGTGGAAGATGATGATGATGCTGAAAGTAGATTGCAAAATGCTGAAAGACACAAACGCTTACTAGCGTGTAGACAGAAAACGTCGTTCTGGCTAAAGCTGTTAAACGAAGGGCCAGAAAGAAAGTGACACCCAAAAAAATTGTGGTGTGTGCGTGTGCGTGTGCTCGCGCGTCTCTGTGTGTATATACATTACAAGAAACGTTTCAGTTGTTTGTCGTAAAGCGAAAATGCCTTATTTTCACTCTTCCAGTCACACTGTGAATCAGATGTGAAAATACAAATACGACCAGTGGTAAGTAAGCAATGTCTTATCTGTGGTTTGTTGCCTCCACCTTTGGCAACAGTCTACAGCTGTCTGGACACGTGAGTCCTGGCAACAGTCTACAACTGTCTGGACACGTGAGTCCTGGCAACAGTCTACAGCTGTCTGGACACGTGAGTCCTGGCAACAGTCTACAGCTGTCTGGACACGTGAGTCCTGGCAACAGTCTACAGCTGTCTGGACACGTGAGTCCTGGCAACAGTCTACAGCTGTCTGGACACGTGAGTCCTGGCTCTGCTCGGGTGTAAACTTATTCCCCTGGTTCCCTGTTGCACATGAGTTGAGTTGAGTTGAGTTGAGTTAAGAACCGACATCACGGCACTCAGGACATCCCCATACGTGCTCTGTCCCCTCGTTCAACAGCCAGCGAAGAGTCATACTACTAATCGTTCCCACCGCTATCTGATTAAAAATTCTCCTGGTCTTCCCTCTCAGTTTTGAGATTCTCACAGAACCCCTGCCGATCCCCCGCAATCTCATTCTTTCCACATATAGGTTCTCAATCTTTTCCTCCGCCTTCTCCACCTGGTCCCACAAACGCACGACCACCTCCCCCTTGTCCATAGGCGATCTGCCACCAAGAGTTGCATTCCCTGCTAGCCTATCAGCCTGTTCATTCCCCCGCACCCCCGCATGGCCAGGGCAAAATATCCATACAATTCTCACAATCTGTAACCTGTGAAGCGACGAGAGCCGTTTCTCACGAAACATTCCTTTCTCCACCTTACTAAGCATACTCCTTGAATCCGTAATGAATACAACGTGCGTTGCAGTAGTCTCCTGTAGCCAACGGAATGCCGCTGTTACTGCCTCCAACTCCATTCTCATGCTGGAGGTCGTAGTCTCATATGCCAGACTCCCCTTTTTCAAGACTCGTCCATTAGCCTTTGCAATAAATCCCCAACCACTACGTCTTTTTCTCACCACTAACCCATCGGTGTAGATGACTATGTCACCTTGATGTGTGTTACTCTGGATCAGCTGTTGCACTTCAAACTCAGTGCGGCCGCTGCCCATTCTCTGCACTCACGACCCAGTGTTATTATGACATTGTACCAGTCCGTCATGTCTTCCGGAACTTCAATCCACTCTCTTCCTCGATTAATGGTCTCCAGATCACACACCTGACGTACAGAAAGTTCTGCCTGTGCCATCCAGGACCTGCCTCGTCTTAGTCTATGACCCTTGACTATATCTATGGCTGCATGCAGCGGGTGATCCCTATCGGTAGCAGCTCTCAGGTACCATTTGGCCTGAAGGACCCTATGCCTATCCGTCATTGTTGGTAGCGCCAGGATATGCCTCATGCATATAATTGGTGTGTCCTGTGTGCACCCATGAATTAACCACGCATGCAGCATTCTGTATACGCTCCACCTTCAAGCTGGCTCTTTGATATGTCAGCAGCCCCAAACCATACTCAATGACATAAATTATTAACTGCCGAAAGAGCCTGTACAGCAGTGTTTCCCAACCTTTTTTGTGTTATGCCTGCCCTACTTAAGCCTTTCTAAAATTCTATGCCCCCCCCCCCCCCCCCCCACCCCAACAGATGCATCGTTATAATATTCAAAAATTGAAATGTTAACTAAAGAAACTTGAAATTTTTTTTATTTTTTTTTAGAAGGGCTCACGGTTCCCAGAGGGGCCAGAGCCGCCCCCCCCCCCCCCCCCCCCTAGGTCCCCGCATCCCCGTGTGTCGGTTGTGTTGGGTGAAATTTTTTTTTTGTGGTTGTGGCGTTACTCTGACAAGCTAGTTCCCCCGCCTCCCCCCTTTTTTGTGTGGACCCTTAGTCTCACTGTGAGCTATTGCCCATAGTGGTCCACCAGGCCCACATCTAAGGTGAAGAAATGGTCATAGGTTTTATTTGATCATCCCGGCTCCCGACCAGACCTAGGCGCACTACTAGGGGAGAGCAGCAAATGCACCAATCCTAGCCAAAGGATCAGATAGGTTTAGAAGAAATCACTAGGAAATTATTGAGCAAACACAGTAAGTAAATTTTCGAAACATATAATGGAGAACTGAAATTCAAGTACAAAATAATTTTGATGAAAGATTTTCTATTATTTTAATTATTAGTAATTATTTAAATTTAGTGAGATCCTTGCGCTTTATGCTTGCTGCAAAGAGATTTTATGTCAGGTTCCAATTTAGTTAACTTCAGTCTCAAGTCTCCCCTTTTTGTTATATCCAGCCGATTTCTTCCATTTTCGAATTGCCCCCCTTAACAATCGAATTGCCCCCTGTGGGCGGAGAGCCCACGTTGGGAAGACTGCTGTACAGCATTCTCTGATCTACTCCGGTTGCTGCCATAGCCCTCAATGCATTAAGTCCCCTACCAGCCTTCACCACCGAAAACTCTACATGATCTTTAAAAGAAAAACACCTGTCAAAGGTTATACCCAATTACTTCAATTTACTCTCTCGACTAAGACGGCATCCTTTCAACATAATACTGGGACATCTGCCTTGACGATCCGGTTATCCAGGGAGTCTGGAGTGATCCTTACCTGGCTTTGGGAGTTGGACCAGATAGCTATGCAGCCAATCGTGGGGTATTTCCGCCGTATTGATACTTAGGTTGAAACAAAGAGCCATCTCCTCCAAGTCCCCTTCATTTATATTACTCATACGGAAGTACCTCACTACCATCCGGACCTGGCGCTGTCTTTAGCCCGCTTCAGTACCCGTCTAATATCCTTCACCTTAATCTCAGAGTCATCCTTCCCAGTGACCCGTGACAAGGCTTCTCTGTCTTTATCTCTAATAGCTCTATCGTGCTGATCCGTCTGTTTTAAAAATCGTGCAAGAAAGGCCTCTCCTTTGTCCTTGTCAGTTGTCCGCCGTATTGATACTTAGGTTGAAACAAAGAGCCATCTCCTCCAAGTCCCCTTCATTTATATTACTCATACGGAAGTACCTCACTACCATCCGGACCTGGCGCTGTCTTTGGGTGAAAATTCTTCTTGTTGGTTTAGATCGTCTCTGTGATCTAAGGCGCCCCAAGAGCGAAGAGTGGTCGCAATCATAATTAAATGCCCTGCGGGCATGCCATTTCAGCAAACTGTTGTCCTGGAGTCAACACATTAATAATTATCTTTTAATTGTGAAGAGGACGCACCCCGTCTGTTTCTGGGATGCACAATGTAAGCAAAGAAGAATATTATTCAAAACAATGTACGCGGGCGAGTCAGTAAGTAAGTCACGCAGTTCTGTGGAATGGCAGGTAAATGTGGTTAGTGTTTTCTACAGGTGTCATTAGGTGACAACAACATCGAACTTTATATTTCCGTTCGTCAGGTGGCGCTAGGTGTCTCATCCGCATGCGCAGCGAATAAACAAAATGGTGACTGGTCTTACGTAGTGTACAACCAAAGAGCAACGTGCTTGTAGTGCGTTTTTTGTGGGCGACAGGTTTGTCTGCAAAGGACATTCATAAGGAAATGCTTCCTGTTTATGCAGACAAATGTTTGTCCCGTAAAGTGATACATAACTGGGTAGACAAATATTTCTCAAGGACGCTCTAAAATTGTTGATGAAATCCGATCTGGTCGTCCTATTGAGACTGCAACGGAAGCATCCGTGCAGCGGGTTGAGGAGATGATTAGAGGTGACAGGCGAGTAACGATAGACTCTGTAGCATCTGCAATAGGGTGCTCACATGGTTCAGCATACAGCATAATGCATGATCGATTGAAATTTAAGAAAGTGTGCTCAAGGTGGGTACCCAGACAATTGAAGGAGGAACACAAAATGAACCGATTTGGCCTGTCCTTGCATCATCTCTGTAGATACGAAGATGAAGGAAAAGACATGCTGAACAGGATTGTTACTGGGGACGAATCATGGGTGCATCACTACCAGTCCGAATCAAAACGTGCTTCAATGCAATGGAAACATCCTTCTTCGCCTTGTGTCCACAAATTCAAGGTTACGCCAGAAGCAGGGAAGGTTATGCAGACAGTGTTCTGGGATTGTCAAGGCGTGCTTTTAACTACTTTTAAAAAGAAAGGTGACAATGTGAATTCTGAATCGTACTGTGAAGTTCTATCGATGTTTTATGATGCAATTCGAAGAAAACGTCCAGGACTATTGACTAGAAGGAGTGTTGCTTCTTCATGACAATGCCAGACACATACGGCTACGATTAACTCAGGAGAAAATTAACCAACTAAGGTGGGAAGTTCTGGAACATCCATCTTACCACTCCAACTTAGACCCTAGCGATTTCCACATTTTTGGTCCACTGAAAACCCACCTTGACAGGAGACATTTTGCGAATGACGCCGAAGTTGAATGTGAAGTGAAAACGTGGTGTAGAAAACAGAGCAAGCAGTGTCTATACAGCAGGTTTGGGAAGACGATAAAACGATGGGATAAGTGCATCAATGTTGGTGGAAATTATGTTGAGAAATAAAGGGGACAAGTGTAGTATAAAATAAACTGTTTCAACAAGTTGTTATCATATTTAGGTATTTTCTACAGCCTTTTGTGACTTTCTTATTCCCCCCCCCCCCCCCCCCCCGTATTCCCTTAGTGTCAGTCAACACAGATGCCACAAACAATATGTTGCTGTCGAAAGGACTATAAAACGCCGTCCTCGTCGATTTCTCAACATCTAATAAAATATGGGCATAGCTTGAGCAAAGAAGAAACGTTTCCTATACGGTATTGGACGAACAATCAACGATTGCTCAAATATAGCGAGGCGTTAGCAATTAGACGGTTGCAGCCGATTTTGTGCACACAGAAAGAGTTGTGTTAAGTTTGAAATTAACATGGGGATAACAGATGTTCCACCGGCTCCGTGGCCAAGGCTTTTTGGACGCGGTTCGTGATCCCTCATATTAGCGTTCGAAACACAGCTGTGCGCTATTTGGCAGCAGACCGCGTTGCATTGGTTTTTCGCGAAATGGTATAGGTGTCGGTCGTTCAGAAAGCCATGGCAAACTACTGAACGTAAAATTGCCAAGAGATCAAATTAGCAAAAAATGCTGGTGTTGACGGCAACGTCCTGTAAATGATATGCAACTAACGTATAACAAATGACGAAATGCAGCGAAATATGCCAGGCAAGAAATCGTGCAACATATTGTCTGTAGCTTCTGTGCTTAAAAAGAATAATATTGTAACATTCTATGCACGTCGGAAGCGGTGATCAATGCTAGCTGGTGGGAGACTAGCAACCACATAACGTAGCAAACACTAGCGCCGCAATCCAACAAATCAAAAGGAAAGGAAAGCCAGCTAAGATGAAAGGTGGCTCTTCTCCTAGAAGTGTGACGTCTTGTGAAGAAAACCGTCAGTGTCCTGAGATCTGTCGTGGCACCTTTCACTTGGAAAAATCAACAAAAGTAGGTATGTTAGAATTATGTGTGAACTGAGGATGACAGCACAAGTGGTAGGGTAAATTGTATATTATTAGCTTAGAACTTTGAATATGAAACATGATGGAAGGAAGTAGACAAAATGCTTATAACCGCAGGTAAAACAGTGCTGTTCTCAGATTATACACACGCAATGTCCATTACAGCTAAAGAGTGGCCTAACCCTGTCGAATGAGGCAGAGTAAACACTAAGAGGGTGGAATGATAACAACAAAATTTAGATTGAAGCCAATACAGAAGCTATAAATTGGATTATGGCTGAAAAAAGGACACTATTTAGATGGCTTAGCAGGAGAAGCAGAAGTAGCAGCAGTGAAAGGAAACCACTGAGATCTTTGCAGCACCACAAGGAAAATAGCAGGGATATGTAATCAACGAAGTAGACTGATCAAAAATAATTATGGGAAAATTCTAACTCAAATGAACACAATGGTTGAATACTGCGAACAACTTATAAATTGACCAGCAACAAAAGACCTTGACCAAAACACATGTAGTATTTCTCTGGTCTGTACTTGTTTCCTTTCTCATATTGAGTGCTTATTAGTATCTTTGAATTTATTTCTCTTGCTATTTCAATGGCTCTCATGATTTCCCCGGCAGCTGATATGTCTGTTGTTAAGTGCTAGAATCACAAGAAGTCTTCTTATTTGTATCATATTGTTAAGTGCTAGAATCACAAGAAGTCTTCTTATTTGTATCATATTGTTAAGTGCCTAAGATCACAAGAAGTCTGTATTTATATCATATTGTTAAGTGCTAGAATCACAAGAAGTCTTCTTATTTGTATCATATTGTTAAGTGCTAGAATCACCAAGAAGTCTTCTTATTTGTATCATATTGGTTAAGTGCTAGAATCACAAGAAGTCTTATTTATATCATATTGTTAAGTGCTAGAATCACAAGAAGTCTTCTTATTTGTATCATATTGTTAAGTGCTAGAATCACAAGAAGTCTTATTTGCATCATATTGTTAAGTGCTAGAATCACAAGAAGTCTTATTTGCATCATATTGTTAAGTGCTAGAATCACAAGAAGTCTTCTTATTTGTATCATATTGTTAAGTGCTAGAATCACAAGAAGTCTTCTTATTTATATCATATTGTTAAGTGCTAGAATCACAAGAAGTCTTCTTATTTGTATCATATTGTTAAGTGCTAGAATCACAAGAAGTCTTCTTATTTATATCATATTGTTAAGTGCTAGAATCACAAGAAGACTTCTTATTTGTATCATATTGTTAAGTGCTAGAATCACAAGAAGTCTTCTTATTTGTATCATATTGTTAAGTGCTAGAATCACAAGAAGTCTTCTTATTTGCATCATATTGTTAAGTGCTAGAATCACAAGAAGTCTTCTTATTTATATCATATTGTTAAGTGCTAGAATCACAAGAAGACTTCTTATTTATATCATATTGTTAAGTGCTAGAATCACAAGAAGTCTTCTTATTTGCATCATATTGTTAAGTGCTAGAATCACAAGAAGTCTTATTTGTATCATATTGTTAAGTGCTAGAATCACAAGAAGTCTTATTTGTATCATATTGTTAAGTGCTAGAATCACAAGAAGTCTTCTTATTTATATCATATTGTTAAGTGCTAGAATCACAAGAAGTCTTATTTGTATCATATTGTTAAGTGCTAGAATCACAAGAAGTCTTATTTGCATCATATTGTTAAGTGCTAGAATCACAAGAAGACTTCTTATTTGTATCATATTGTTAAGTGCTAGAATCACAAGAAGACTTCTTATTTGTATCATATTGTTAAGTGCTAGAATCACAAGAAGTCTTATTTGTATCATATTGTTAAGTGCTAGAATCACAAGAAGTCTTATTTGTATCATATTGTTAAAGTGCTAGATCACAAGAAGTCTTATTTGCATCATATTGTTAAGTGCTAGAATCACAAGAAGCTTCTTATTTATATCATATTGTTAAGTGCTAGAATCACAAGAAGTCTTCTTATTTATCATATTGTTAAGTGCTAGAATCACAAGAAGTCTTCTTATTTATATCATATTGTTAAGTGCTAGAATCACAAGAAGTCTTCTTATTTGCATCATATTGTTAAGTGCTAGAATCACAAGAAGTCTTCTTATTTATATCATATTGTTAAGTGCTAGAATCACAAGAAGACTTCTTATTTGTATCATATTGTTAAGTGCTAGAATCACAAGAAGTCTTATTTGCATCATATTGTTAAGTGCTAGAATCACAAGAAGTCTTCTTATTTGTATCATATTGATAAGTGTCTAGAATCACAAGAAGTCTTCTTATTTGTATCATATTGATAAGTGCTAGAATCACAAGAAGTCTTATTTATATCATATTGTTAAGTGCTAGAATCACAAGAAGTCTTGTCATCTATACCATGTTGCCGAGTGCTAGTTAACACACGAAGAGTCTGATCATTTATATTGTTTTACAGAGTGCTAGAATCGCGCCTTGTCATTTATGTCATGTAGCTGAGTGCTATAATAACAGAAAAGTCGTGTAATCTATATCCATATTGCTAAGTGCTTGAATAACAAGAAGATTTGTAATTTATATAATGTTCTTGAGTGCTAGAAACGTAAGGAGTCGTGTCATCTATATCATGTTATTGAGTGCCAGAATCACAATCGTGTCATTTATATCTTATTGATGTGTTCTAGAACCACAGTCTTGACATTAATATGGTGTCGCTGAGTGTTAGAATCACACTAAGAGTCTAATCATTTATATATGTTTCATTTATATATGCTTTACCTGAGAGGGATGAGTGGTCTCGAGGTATGGTGTCCGCCTCGAGTGCTGGAGGTCCCGGGTTCAATCTCCGGTGAGGGCCGAGAATTTTTTCACGTGGACTTCCAGTAACAAAATTCACTCTAGGTAGTGAGATCGGACGCCCGTATGTATTGTTGCGCATGTAAAAATCCATTGGCAGTTGGTCATCGAAAAAGAGTAGCCTAACAGCGTTGCCCGGGCAAAATTTCGAGTTAAAGTTAGTTAAAGTTAGTTAGTTAGTTAGTTAGTCGACAGATCATCCTCATTGCACATCGAACCACTCAGTCCATAAGTGCTCGGATCCCCTCCTCAGCAAATCCAGCAGCGTGTAGCGGCTAACGACATCAGTTCTGTGTTGGTTTATCAGTCTTCTTTGGCTTCCTGCGTAGTGTTCTTGTTTGGCCACCCCTCTTTTAATTTGCTGTTCTTGCAGTCTGGCCATGGTTGTAGATTCACAGTCATCACTTGGTTCTCGCTAAAGTCTTACTTCTCGTAGAGCATTCAGAATGTCAGCCTGGCCCATGGCGTGTCCGCCTCCACAGTAGCGTTACCTGCGAGCTTGTCAGCCCGCTCATTCCCTTGTACTCCCGTATGCCCTGGCACGAAGATGAAACTAATCTTTGCCAGCCGAGACCGCTCCAGAGACAGCAACCATTCTCTTCGGATTCCCCCCCCCCCGCCCCCATCTCTATCCTCTGGAGCAGGTTCATTGAGTCGTTAAGGAAACATGCCCTAGTGAATGAGTCTCGAGCCATGTTATTGCTTTACTTACTGACATGACTTCCACTTGTGATCTCAGCAAAAGCACCAGAGTCCTCCTTCACAATTCTCCCTCCGGCCTGAGCCGTAAAGGCCCATGAGCTTCTCACATGTCGGACGACCGACCCATCTGTGTAAATGACAGCATCACCGCCTAGCGAATTCTCGAAAATCAACGCTTGTACTTCCGCCTCCACAGCTGCCGGGTTTTCTTGTCTGCATCGAGTTAAAACCCTACCCAAAGTATTTCAGGATCTTCGCCGGCGCTACAGAGTTCGTGCACTGAGCTGAGATTCTCCGGCTCACGCTTGAATTAGGAGTAGAACGGAGCACTTATGAGTTATACCCGTGGGCCGTGATGTTGATCCGTCGACTAAACTAAATTATAAGTTTGAGTGCTCGAATCACACGAACAGTGTCGCTGAGTACTAGAGTCACAAGTAGTCGTGTAATCTATATCATGTTTCTAGTGTTAGAATCACAAGAAGTGTAATCTATAACATTTAGCTGAGTACAAGAATGACAAGAAGTCTTGTAATCTATATAATGTTCCTGAGTGCTAGAATCGTAGGAACACTCGTAATCTATCTCATATTGCTGAGTGCTAACATCAAGTGACTGCATGTCGTTTGTAACGTGTTGCTATTCATTATAATATTAATCTGAAAGATTGAGATATAATTGATTTTTAACAGCGCAAATCGCAGGAAGGTCAGAAGATCACCAAAACTTCCGGCTGACATGTTTGTAGGAGACGATGAACAGCAATTTAAAAAACAGATCAGAAACAACAATTTACTCATGCTTGAAATGTCCGTTAATTTGCTGCAACTAGAAAGGTTATTCTTGCCAGCAGTCAGCAGGTAAAATCTTACCAGCACTCAGCATGTAAAATGCGACCTAGCAGTCAGCATTGAACTGTATTATTTTATTGAGTTAGTGCTCCTGCATCACCTTTTCTGACATCTTGCGATCGCCAACAGTGTATTGATTCGTGTGTTGACATTTTCCCGCGCCATGATAGATTGCTGTCCAAGAATATTTTATCTTGCTGTCTTCCTTTATGTTTTCCACTAATCTTTTTTAAAGTGCAACATTTGTGTTTCAGTCTCTCCTTTCATAATGTGGTGAAACTGTGCTGACTGCCTGCTTCTAACGCTTGTGATAATATAAGTTGTTCATGTTTTTTTAGTCTCCTATACGACATACGATCGGCCTCTGTGACTAAAGGCTTGCGAACGCGGTTTGTAAGCCCGTATACCCGGGTTCGAAACACAGCGGTGATGGTATTTTTCGAAAAAGGTATAGGAGCCGGTCGTTCAGAAAGCAATGGCAAACTACTGAACGTAAAATTTGCCCAGGAATCACGAACAGCGAAAATGCTGGGGTTGACTGCTACGTCTTGTGAAGGACATGCAACTTAATTACTAATACGACAGCCAGCTCACTCAGTTTGCCAATCTTGAGCACCTTCAACATCTCTCTGTAAAACCCAGACCTCTGTGCCCCTACGGGATTTATCAGATAGTTTATCAGTTGTGTACGTCTCACAACCACAGGTCAAAAGTGCGTCCATATAATACATAAGGACAACCTTTATAACTTCCGATGGCAGGTCTTATTGTAAAGGTGTTCTTCTTTTTGCCAGATGCAGTTTTTACTTGTTGTGACATTTCTATTTATAATGTCAAGCGCCAACCATCCCCCTTTCGAATAGAAAAGAAAGTTTTTTCCAAGTCCATAGTGTTAGGACAGGGCACACCCTGATTTCTTAATATAACAAAACTGCTGCTAAAGATAGAATCTGTCTGCTTTTAGAAAATTGTCAACGACAGGAGTTGTAAACAACAGCTAAGACTAGCTGAATACCTGGCGTTTGATCATAGGCGAGATGGGAAGATGGCGAAAGGGAGCCCATCCCAGAAGATGTTTGCCTACATTGTCACGGAGAAGTAGGGATTGTGAAACGTCAGGGGCTGACAACCGCCTACAAAGACAGGGGCAACAACTGAGAAAATTATCTCCCTTTTCTACAATTCAGTTAACAACAACACCTACGCTAGAGTGACGTCATGTTTGACGTCACGGAATTTGAGGCTTGCCATTGGGGCAGCGAATGTACTTCCTATTAACATAATATATGTTAATAAGTGAGCTCAACAGTTGCCGGTAAGAAGTTGTAATGTCAAGGCAGTCACTAAATATGCTTTGACAGATCAAGACGTGTTGGCCAGTTAGGCTGTTGTGGTGTTTTTGGTTTAAATTCATGATGGCTTTTGGGAAGTTGGAAACCATAGTAAACTTAGAACTAGAACATCTGAATTTATATTAGAGTTCTTTATGAAGATATAGAGTAGACCTAGGAAGAAAATATGTGATTATTTCTTCGACTTAGGTAGATAGTGACTGAAACTTATTCTTGTTCTGTTCATGCGCTATGTGAGAGATGAACTTCACTTCCTCTAGTCATTCAGAGTTTCCATGTGTGGTTATGTTTAGACAGGAACTACCATGATGCTTGTTCTAGAACATCACCCGTGGTCTTTTATAGAGATGCTTTTCTGGGCAATCTATTATAATGTCTTTGTCTTTATATTCAGAGGAGACTATGTTTCTTTGCATGTGTATTCATATATGGAGAATTAATAATATATATATATATATACATATATATATATATATATATATATATATTATATATAATATATATATATATGTGTGTGTGTGTGTGTGTGTGTGTGTGTGTGTGTGTGTGTGTGTGTGTGTGTGTGATTTGAGCTTACCAATACATTTATACAGGAAAGAGACGCATTGCCAAGATGGAGAAGTGGCATCACCCTTGCTGATAACCACCAGATATTCTCGGCGCTAGAGTCTTGAAAGAACGAGAATGATTCTCATAATACAGGAGTGAGAGAAGACATATCATGTCAATCTAGGGCGTGAGGGACTGCGTCAGATGTTGAGGTGATGGGGACCGATGGGGCCAGGTCTAAGTGCCCACGCTTATGTCATAATCGCTTCACCTTCTCTCTCTCTCTCTCTCTCTCTCTCTCTCTCTCTCTCTCTCTCTCTCTCTCTCTCTCTCTCTCTCTCTCTCTCTCTCTCTCTTTCTCTCTCACTTTCTTTTTATTTTCCTCTTCCTCCTTTTCTCTTTTCCTTTTCACTTGTTCTGTGGGTATGGCTATATTGTTGGCTCATATTTTCTACAGGGGACGGTGGTTTCTTCATTTGGCTGAAAAGGTCTTTCTTTGGCTGAAAATGGGGTATTTTCATAAATGATGAAGAATGGTAAGAGGAGTGTCATAGTCCTCACGGCAGGGGGAGGAGACTGCCTTTCTGTGTAGTTTAAACAAAGGGCATTTATTTGTGTAGTTTAAACAATGGGCATTTATCTGTGTACTTTTAACAAGATTTATGAACTTGGAGACACCATCTGATGTGATCTAGAAAACCTTTAGCATCTCAATGGAGCTAGGAAAGTGTTAATTTAATTCCTTCATCAAGACAACATCTGGACCGTTAATTAATTAATTAGATATAATTGGCATATCTTTTCTTGAGATGTTATTGTCTTTTTTTATTGTGGTTGTGCATTATTATGCCATGTCACATGAACATACACACACTTCCCCCTTCCCCAGGTTATTCCAATATAATGTTATCTGGTATATTTAAGAATTGTTTCTTTACTTGTTAGTTGGTGTTTGAGTCTTTTCATGTGGGTTTTCATTGATAATACTTGTCAAGGGACAACATTTGTAACAGTATTGGGTATAATTAGGATCTAGTGGGAAACACAGATACAGCACGATTGAGCATTGAGACTGAAAGGGGTGAGAGATGCTCAATCGTGACGTATTGGGTTGGTATGGGCAGTTAAGATCCAGCCTCCAATGTAAGTGGAGTAAACATCCGATAGCCCAGCTGAGAAGACGCGGCCTGTCGTCTTGAGAATAAAATATAATCTTATACACCAACTCGACTCTTGTTACTTCCTTTGACACTGTTAAAGGAGTAATAAATGGTGCCGCCGACCGAGAATCTGAGGTTGATCTAGGCCGGCCAACAAAAACTATCCACTGGCGGCATGCTGTAAGAAAAATTATGAAGATAATAGATAATGGCATATCACGCGAAGTACTCAAGAATCAGGACAAAACTACCAGGACAAGAAGGGTTTCCTGGAGCCGTGGCTGAAATTAATCATTTACAAGGGGCCTAACCTGGCCGTTGCCTGAACCTTGCCACTTTCAAGATTTTAGCAGAAGTCTGAACTCGTTCAAGGTCAAGTCATCACTGGCCGTTGGCTGATCCTGATCCATTTTTGGGCCTTGTCAATCCTACGACCCAAACACACCTGATCCATTTTTGGGCCTTGTCAATCCTACGACCCAAACACACCTGATCCATTTTTGGGCCTTGTCAATCCTACGACCCAAACACACCTGATCCATTTTTGGGCCTTGTCAATCCTACGACCCAAACACACCTGATCCATTTTTGGGCCTCGTTCAATTCCTATGACCCATTCCAAACGACGTTGAAGTACCCACCTGAGAATCAAGGAAGGGACCCAACCAGGGGTCGAAGATTTTCTGGCAGCCCATGAGATGTGACCCGACCAGGGGTTGAAAAATTTTCTGGCAGCCCAAGAGAAGGACGAAAATACCTGAGGGAAGAGAAGTGGTATCTGAACTCCACCACCTGAATTCTGAGACTAAGTTTCACCTAATGCGGGATCTGGTTGGTTGAACTGAACTGAAGGTAACGGATTAATTAAAGAAATAGACTCAGAGTTGTATATTTCGAGGTCTCCCGTGAGGTTCCGAACTTCTTAATTAGAGTGGAGTACAGGACTATTATTGTGCTTTAAGAAACAGATATCTACAAGGAACCTTCTGATTGCCACAAATTTGAGTTTTTTAATTAAGGACAGGTTTCATTCCTTCCTATGCTCAGACAGGACATCGTTGGTGCTTCTTCTGATTAATGTAATATCTTACATTATTATAGCCAACTGAAGTGTGCTGGTTGGGATTTAGGAAATTATAATTGTGTGATTGGTTGCTTGCTTTATTTCAGTATTTTTTCAGCATGGACGGAACAGACACCGGAGCACAAGTTTAGACGTTAATTAAGAATTTAAAATTGAAATTGGTTACTTGTATAAATATTTCAGCTTAGAAGACTCAGCACAGCACATATTTCAGCTGAACTCAGGATAAGTTTTTTTTCTCAGGTACTAAAGAAGTATACAGAACAATATTGTTTCAGCTGGATAGATATTTCAAAGGAACTGAATATGAATTTCTTGTGCGGGGAGTTACAACGGGTTAGCACATGGTTAGGAGAATTAAAGATGTCAATTACGGAGGTAGAGAAGTTTTCTGAAAACGTTGAAGAACAAAACAACTAGACAGGATCCTTATAGAATTATGGTAGACAGTAATAGAGTAGGAAAGAATAACAGGAGACAGACATTGCTTAATAAAGACAGAAGACAATATGGTTATGACGAACCAAGGCCTGATCTATATAGAGTAAAAGACAGTGAAAACAGACGAAATAGTGAAAGCTCGGACTGGTATAAATACAAAAATGGGCGTGAGAGAAACATTTCAAAGAAATCATGGGACTGGCCTTCTCACAGTGCAACTGCTAGAAAAAGACGTGACGACTGGTTAGAGAAAAGACAAAGACAATATTTAAACTCAGGTGTAAGAGACAGAGTTGAACCAGTAAGTAAAATACAGACTAGTCCTAAAATGGTTGCGAATGTGACTAGTAGACAGGAAAAGAAGAAGACGATATTAGTAAAGAAAAGAAACCGAGAGACACAGACGCAGACAAGTAATACGGTAGAAAGTAGCACGCAGACTCAGGTACAACCAGTCAGCAAGATAACAAAGGGAACTCAAACTGACTTCATAGAGAATCAGTCTAAAACCAACTCGTTTGACTAAGAGAGACAAGGTTGAAGTTGGGAAAGATGGACAGACGAGGACCAAGAACGCAGAAAGATAAGAGAGAAGTATTGACGAAAGTGTTAGTATGGTTGTAAATAGAGGTAGTGCCATGTCAAGTTATTCAGCCATAGACAAGAAACTAGTTCCCAGATGGTGTAGGAATATTGGCTGTCAGAGTTCAAGCTACGGAGAAGATATTCCCACAGCTGAATATTATAGTGATGCTGAATCAGATATTATTACCGATGATTCGGAGGATGAGAGAGCTGCACTACGAGCAGATCCAGAATCGAAGAGTGTTGTTCCCTCGTACGGAATAGTGACTGGTGGACAGACGGATAGAGTTTGGTTAGTGACTATGTAGGGAAGGCTAAGGGACGAAGACCGAGAAAGAGAAAGAAAGGTAGACGTTTTAAAGATGACTATGGAAATAGGGCCGACGTGTTGGCAGTAAACTATAATGAGATCTGATGAAGGAACTATAATTAGTGTGTCATCTGAAGACGAGATGGGAAGGTATAAACGTTACGTAAGGTACACAGGAAACAGTGAGCAGACTGACGCAAATATAGGAAATAGAAGGAACTCATTTAAGAACAAGAATAGTGGTAGACAGTTAGCGGGAATTTATTCAACGACAGAAAGTGATTTAAGAAAAATAGAAGACCTTAGGACCTTAAGACCTGAATACTTTAACAGGTTGACAACAGATAGTGATGATGACATTATAACGGAAAGACGAGTGAATGTATTGAAAGACAGTGAAGTGTTTAATTTGGACACACTATATAACGGTTAAAATTCCTTGGGTGAAGAAGGAAAATAAAATAGTTTTGGCTTAGGAGAAGAACTCTAAAATAGGCAGATGAATTTGTTGGTGTAGTATCACATGGTACAGAATAGTCGAGGGTGTTGTTGCAGGCAAATGATATTCCACGTGGATTACGTAATACAGGATATCGTCTGTTTGGTAGCGAGGTAGAGAGAGTAAAATAGGGTAGATTCAGGACAGAATTAATAGAGGGTGAGAGATATGTTAGGCATGAATATTAGTATTAGAAATAGTTTGACTCAGAGCTATGACGTGATGTCCGAGATGGTTTTGCTTGTTGGTTGGAGAAGAAAGAATAGTATTGTTGACAGGTGAACCGAGAGTGTCTGGTGAGGTGATATAGACTGAGGAGGCACTGAGTATCCTGTGCGTAAGATAGTCAGTTGAACGTGAGAATAAAAGTATAATAAATAATAGACTGTAGAAGTGGATGCTTGAAAAATACGAGTTACGTCGTACTTGTGGAGAAAGAAGAAAGTTGTTGTGGGTGGAAAAGTATAGAATGATAGTTACGAAGTTAGGGGCTGGTTCACCAGAATGAGGTTTGTTTTGAAGAGATAGTAGATAGTACTGTGAAAGCAATTTCAGCTGCGAGAGGTAGTGTATAGGGTCTGACCTTCGTATAGAAGTGAGTGATTGAGTAAAGTAGAGATATATGAAAGCAGTGAATTGAGAGAGTCCTCTAGAATAGTTCGTCTGGTTGTGCGGTGTTCATACGTGAATATAACTGTAGTCAGACAGGTGTTCGTCGTGATGAAAGAAGTAAAAGGAAAGAGGTGTGATGAAGTCGCCTAAGTGAAATACGTAGATAGAATGTAAGAGTAACGTTAATATGTCTTGTGTCAACGTGTGTAGAGGAAATCAATACGTGTTGATATGTGGGGAATGATTGATGGAATGTTGAGGTGGCGTCTAAAGTATTTAGTTGTAATAATAGTATGGAGACGTTAGGTTGACGCGATACGAGAGTAGGCGTGAGATGAGAGCGAGGTTGTGTTGTGTATCATTGTCCGTGTGAATATGAGAAGAGCGGTTGATAAGTAACCTTGATAAATCGTGGAACATAGAGTGTGCGAAAATCGAGAGATAGAAAGAAAATTATAATGTCTTTTCGTAGAATATCTGAACTTGGAAGGAAATTGTGGAAGTTATATGCTGAATTAACATTATGAATGTTTAGTATTCTTAACAGGAAAATGGCGAAGCAGGAGTGCTTAAGACTGAGAAACGAGGAAAGAGAGGTCTGCTGTTGGTTATAAGTGGCGTAGCTTGCAATTCTGAAAGACTTCCGAGAAATAACAAGAAGAATGAAAGGATGCGGAGGTAAACATGGTTAGTTAAATGAGTGTTGGAGAACGTGTTCCGAGGAGGGTGACCGGGTTGATTGTCGTCACGATGCAAGAATGATAGGTGAGACTTGAGGATAGCTTAAAGTAGTGCTGGTGAGACGTTGAGAGTACTGATGCAGTAGAATGAAATATAAATTGCGTCGGGTAGACGAGAAGGTGGAAGTAGAATTAGTTGTTTTGGTGAGAGGTCTATAGTAAATAGACAAAGTTTTGTTGGATGTAGGAGGGTGGAGATACTGTGGTTGACGGTAAAGATTGGGAAGTGGTGGTGATGGTTAGTACAAGGCCATGGGAGACAGTTGGTGTGCCGAGCCACAGGTTAATTGATAAGTAGATGGTGGCTGGTACATTGAGATGATACTGTAGTTTACAGTGCTTGCTTATGAGGATATTTTGGATGTTATGATGTATTAGGAGTTAGGATGGAAAAAGATACAAAAATTGGTGAGGGGAGATAATCAATGTTTGACTTCCAGAAAAAGGAACGGTCACTCGTTGAGTAATGGTTTTGGTTGAGGGGAACAAGTATGGTTCCGCATTAAGATAATCTGTAGATAACAGAGAGATATTTGTATATATGTATATAAGTATTTTGGCATTATGCTTGGTATGGAGTTGTTTTGTTATACATAACTTGGCTAAATAGATAGGTGTTACATTGGTTAGAAAAGGAGGCCAATGTTGCTGGGTCACCTTAAGTGGTTAATTCTAAGTGAATTATATTTTTTTTGAAAACCTTCTCTTTAGCGAGAAGACAGTTGTATTTATTGAAATTGAGCTTTCAATGCCTCATATGTAAAATTTTGTTTTGCTTGATTTGGTCTTGAAAAATGATTGTTGTTGTTTGATTAATTGATTTAGAATAGGGTTATTGTGTGCTTAGACTTTTATGTGTAAACTGCTGGTCCGTAAAAGAGACCAGTAGTAGTAGGTAAAAATAGATTAGGATGTATGTTGTATTATTTTAATCATCGTCACCATCATCATCACTATCATCATCATACTTTTAGTTGAGTTGCGGGGAAACATAAATGATTCTTACAAAAATTTGGGGGGGATTTGATGTCCTGTTGTGATTTTATTTCGCTGTTTTGTGTGTTAAATAGTAGTTATGTTTAATTTACAAGGTTTTTTTGTCTAGAAATAAAGAAAATACAGGGGGCTTTAAATTATGACCCTTCGTTCAGAAAAGAGTTAATAAAACTACGGAGAACTGATAGAGAAACACATTCTCTTAGTGAAGAAGAAGTTCATGGATATTTTGATGCTGTGATAATCAGCGTAGAAAGGTTAAAACGGCTATGAACTGTAGACGGGGTTACTACACAAGTAAAATGGTTATGGTAAAGTCAGAATTATTAGAAAAATAGGGGATTGGAAGCCACATGGGAGAAGAAAAGATTAGTGAATATATTCAGTGGGGTAAAGCTGAGAAAAGTTTTGAACATAGTTTCCGGGGGGTCAGAAGAGCCATGATATACACGAGATTGCTGGGTTATTGAAGAATAAGAAAATTACCCCAGATGAAGAGTAAACATGAATTGGATCCATGTTTGACTTGAAACTGTGGATAACAGTACAATAATAAAAGGGGTGTAAGTGGGGGAGACATAGTGACATGGGGTGTTTGTGGGTCCGTAATAAAAGGGACTGAGATTAAAGTTGATTAACAAGAAGTCACAGACATGAGTGGTTATTTTTGCTGCTGTAGATTACGGCCTGAATTATGAATTATGAATTGAGATTTTAGAGAGACATGGGGTTACATGGCCTGGGCAGGATGTAAATGTTTATAAGTGGGTCAGATTACAATGTTGTGTTTGATGGTTAGTATTTAAGGGGAGATTTCAAGGTTACTAGGTTGCTGTTGATAACGGCATAAGTGGAGCATTTTAGTAGATATGCCCATAAGAAATGGACATTAAGAGAGAACCTGAGGTATTGGAGAAGATTAGTTATACGAGGTGATGAGGTTATGTGAGGTGTTGGAGGAGGTCTTAAGGGGTAATAGACCTTTTTAATTGTGTCTTTAGGATGTGTTTTGTGGTTTACATTACAATGTGAGGGTGAGGTAAGGTAGTGTCTGTTATATAGACACTTAGAAGTGAAGAATATTTTTGGATGATGGTTGGTATTTGATGCTGTAGATAGCAGCGTAAACTGTTACCATAATGAGTGGTACTGGGGAAGATATAATGGTTTAGAATTTATTGCATAAATTCTCAAAGAAAGGGGTGTAAAGGGGTGTGTGGTTTAGGTGAATGTTGTTTTTTTTCGAAAGAGTCTATTTCTTCTTTTAAATTCCGGTGGCCACCGATTCTTTGTCTTCCTATCGTGTGAAAGTAATTTCAGGTTAGTTGAAAGTGGGGGATTTGTAGCGTTGGTGATAAAATAAGGAGTTGGTGTTAGCGTTTGAAATTTTAAGCAGATGGCTTACGAAGAGAAGAAGGAGTATTTAAGAAAACGGGTTATGATGTTATGATGTGTTATATAAAGTTGAATTTGAAATGTAAATATGTTATGTTTGGTTGAAGGGCTAGGAACGAAGAAGAAGTGGGTTAACTATATAACAGGGGAAAGAGTTAAAGAAATAGAATGTTTAATTGGAGTTAGTTTGGGGAAGATTTGAGGAACTGTGAGAAGTAAAGAAAAAGAGGGAATGGAGTATGGGGATTTAGAGTAAAGATTTTTCCTTTATAAGGAAAATTCTTTATTAAACATGGGGAGGTGTAACAGTGTTGGGCATAATTGGGATCTAGTGGGAAACTCAGATACAGCACGATTGAGCATTGAGACTGAAAGGGGTGGGAGATGCTCAATCGTGACGTATTATGTTGTTAAGGTTAGTAAACATCCGATAGCCCAGCTGAGAAGACGCGGCCTGTCGTCTTGAGAATAAAATATAATCTTATACACCAACTCGACTCTTGTTACTTCCTTTGACACTGTTAAATATGCTTGCAGATCTACAAATTGATAAAAACATATATTGGAAACAACAAGCTGCCATAAGGATTGATAATGAAGTGGGACAATATCAGCCTATTAATAGAGGTGTTAGGCAGGGATGTGTAATGTCTCCAGATCTTTTTTCTCTATACAGTGAACATATTTTCAGAAATGTAGAAGATATAAATGGAATCAGCATTGGAGGACGAAACATCAATAACATTAGATTTGCAGATTGTACAGTATTGATTGCAGTCAATGAGCAGGATCTGCAACAATTAGTAGATGCGGTTGTTGCACACAGTGAACAACGGGGTTAGAATTAAATTGTAAAAAGACACAGATTATGGTCATCACTAGGAAGAATGAAATACCACAATGTAATATACAAGTGCCGGTCTCCGTGACTAAAGGCTTGCGAACGCGGTTAGGGAGCCGCTTACCAGACGTTCGAAACGCTGCGACCGATTTGTGCAACAGACCATGTCGCGTTGTGTTATGACGTGCTAGTATGGGAGCCGGTCGTTAAGAAAGCAATGGCTCTACTACTGAACGTAAACTTGCCTAGTACATCAACAGCAGCTGAAAAATGCTGGTGTTGACTGCAACGTCCTGTAAAGGATATGCAACATTTTTAAAAAAAATATACAAGTAAATGGGAATATTCTTCAACAAGTGAATCGGTACAATTATCTCAGAACAGTCATAACATCTAATGGGAGATGCCTTGAAGAGATTAGAACAAAAACCGCCATGGCGAAAGTAGTGATTCCTCTCATATCTTCTACATTTCTGAAAATATGTTCACCTAATCACTTCACGATTTACATGTGTTTCTTTTGTTTTTCATTATTTTTATTTTTCTCAGGAAACCACATTTTCACTGCTGTTAGATGTTCTCAGCTTTTCTGATCATTATCCATGTTTTACATGCACACAACAACACAATCTGTACATGACATGGACTATAAGACAAGGACTTCATAGTATGCCAGAGTAACTAGCAACGATTGCCTGGGGGAAACCAAAGCTAATGAAACTAGAACATTATATACAACAATAAGAGACAAACGGCTCTCTTTGATCATGTGATGAAAAAGAGAACATCGTGAACATCGTGACAACGGGAAAGTCCAAGGAGAAAAGAGGCAGAGGCAAACTAGGAAAAGTGATGCTGGATAGAGTTAGAGGAATATTATCAGTAGAGTTGCTCCAGAACAGGAAAGACCGAGATCTGTAGAGAGACATGAATTTCTACGCCAGCTGGCAGGGCACTTGATGATGAGAATATCCGCCCTCAAACAACTCATTCAGAACATTAAGGGTATAGCAGCCGCCAGGCTGGCTATTCCCCTCCTCGATAAAGACAGCAAACTTTACGTCTACTGGTAGTAATGTCTCCATTACCTCTACCCCCTTCAACGCCAGGTCCTATCAGACGTTGCACGGGGTAGAGGTAATGGAAAAACAACTATCACATCACATATTAATTACTAATATTCTTTTAATCTACGGAGCTATTGATGTATAACAGATTATATCTGTACAATACGCTACGGATAAATATGCACTCCTTCTTTTACTTTGCTTCATTTTTCAATAATTCAAAATCTGTTTACTTATGGTTTAACTTGCTAGATTAACGTGCTTCCCCGAAGAAAAGTCACTTGCAAAATCACGTTTACTACTCTTGCAGTACAAAGTATTTATATATGATAGGTTACCTCCCTTGATAGAATGGAAGCTCCTTTTTAGTGTTTTACACATATTTATCAGTGCCTGTTTTACAGCCATGAGGGCAGACTACAACATCATATTAATAATCTGAGTTCCACCTGCAGCAGATACAATATATACAGGACTTCGCGTTGGAGCTCAAGCCAACGAACACAAGCAAGCAAGCAAGCAAGTATAAACACAGCCAAACCTGAAGTAATGCAAGTTAGCAGATCGCCGGGCCCACTAAGTATACAGATAAATAGCACAACTCTGAAACAAATTAAAGAATTTAAATATCTTGGAAGTATGATTGCAGAAGATGGCAGATTGGACAGAAAAATCGAAATCAGATGTCAAAAATCTAGTGCACTTACATATCAACTATTACCCTTACTGAAACATCCAAATATACCCGTGTCCGCAGAACGACAGATAATAAACAGCATATTCACACCAACCCTATGTTACCATTCTCAAACCTGGACTTTATCCAAATCACACTTTCGCAAAATCAACACCTGCGAGGTGGGATGCCTGAGGAGAGCTGCCAACTTAACAATCCGAGATCGAGTAAGAAATGCTGTTATCAGACAGACAGTGGGATCAACACATTGTGCCAAATTTGTTGAAAGACAGAAGATCAAGTGGTTTGGCCATGTCGTTAGAATGCAACACGAACAACTGCCATCACTAGCCTTACATCAAAAATCATCTGCGACGAGACTAAGAGGGCGTTCCAAGAAGAAAATGGATTGACGACATCAAAGACATTGTACAACACACGGAATGACACTATCCAGTGCCGCCCACCTGGCGCTGGAACGCAAATTATTCCTCCCCACGGCGCTTGACGGTAGAAGTGGAAGATGATGATGATGATGATGATGATGATGATGATGATGATGATGATACATATTTATCATGATTTATTTTTCACGTTTATTATCTCAATGATCTCTTGGCTCCCTTGGTAATCAGTCAATCAAATGTGCCATGCCGGAAAGCGTGGGCGGTCATGATGGATGAAGTGTAATACTGTATTCTCCATGTGCCTTCTGTTCATCAAGATTATCGCGGAAAGTATACGTTCATTAGTTGTCCGCCTATCTCTCTGTCTTGTCAGCCTACTTGTCTCTTTGTTGAATGACAAGCGCTGGTAGACACGAGATCAATTGTCTCTCTGTCTTGTCAGCCCACTTTTCTCTTTGTTGAATGACAAGCGCTCGTAGATAGGAAATTAACTGTCTCCCTGTCTTGTCAGCCTATCTGTCTCTTTGTTGAATGACAAGCACTTGTAGAGAAGAGATCAACTGTCTCTCTGTCTTGTCAGCCTACTTTTCTCTTTGTTGAATTACAAGCGCTCGTAAACGCGAGATAAACTGTCTCTCTGTCTTGTCAGCCCACTTTTCTCTTTGTTGAATGACAAACGCACGTAAACAGGGGATTAACTGTCTCACTGTCTTGTCAGCCTATCTGTCTCTTTGTTGAATGACAAGCACTTGTAGAGAGATCAACTGTCTCTCTGTCTTGTCAGCCTACTTTTCTCTTTGTTGAATGACAAGCGCTCGTAGACACGGGATCAACTGTCTCTCTGTCTTGTCAGCCCACTTTTCTTTTTGTTGAATGACAAGCGCACGTAAACAGGGGATTAACTGTCTCACTGTCTTGTCAGCCTATCTGTTTCTTTGTTGAAGGAGAAGCGCTCGTAGATAGGAGATTAAACGTGTAGGAAACGTGAGGTAGACAGAAGGAAGGAGATATCTGTCCAACAATCACTTATTTAGAGTATTAAATATTTCTGGAGCTCAGACATTCCTACACTCGCTCAATGGCACCTCGCCGTCTTGAAAGACGATAGTTTGTTACACTGTGTTTTTTTTTAAAAAAAGGCATTAAAAACTACAACCCATGGCAGTAAGACCAGGGATGGAGTTATACCTTTCTATAAAGCACAAAGCCTGGACTGTAATTGCAGAGACCATGAGTTGCCCATGCAGCATGATCCCTCTTTCGGCCTGGCTAGTTTACTACAGAGGAAAGGTAACACCAATACGCCTGGAACAAGACAAGCTGCGGAAACTTCCGGATCAGCAAAGCAATGTTGCACCTGTCCGCCTGTCACAGTTTCGATCCTAGACCAGTTGCCGACCAAGCTTAGGGCCTGGTCTTCCCTGCCATGACATTTAGTCTTAGGCTGCATTTCCTCGCACCAGTTGCTGTGAAGTTGGAACTGCGACTAACTAACTAACTAACTAACTCCTCGCACCAGGATAAAGTTTGTACCCTTCATATTGCGCCCCTCCTGTCTTTAACTCTAGAGTAAAACACTTGTACATCTGGCTCATGGTGGAGTTTATACAGAACAACAGCACATGTTTTTGGTCATATCTTTAGAGGCGTGAACCTTGAAGTGTTGTATAGAACCTATACTGTTATATGGATGTGAAAAACGGGCAATAAACAGGCAAGCGGAGAAACATCTAATGGCAGTTGGAATGCGGTTTCTTGGGGGAAAGCTAAGAATATTTGTCTGAGAGAAAACCCAACTAGGAAGTTAAGAAAGTTAGTTGCATATCCTTTACAGGACGTTTGCAGTCAACACCAGCATTTTTTAAGCTGTTGTTGATGTCTTGGCAAGTTTACGTTCAGTAGTCTGCTATTGCTTTCTGAACGACCGGCACCTATACCATTTCGTAAAAAACCAGCGCAACGCGGTCTGCTGCCAAATCGCATGTAGCTGTGTTTCGAACGTGGATATACGGGATTATGAACCGCGTCCATAACCTCTTCGCCACGAAGTCCAGCAACTAGCACATCCTACAAGAAATACTTGAAAACCGATTATTGTTCTAATCTCTTCAATGCATCTCCCATCATGTGTTGACTTCCGAAGCAATTGTACCGATTCACTTGTTTAAAAATATTCTCATTTACTTGTATATTACATTGTGGTGTTACCTTCTTCCTAGTGACGACCATAATCTGTGTCTTGTTACAATTTCATTCTAACCCTAGTTGTTCACTGTGTGCAATAACCGCATCTACTAATTGTTGCAGATCCTGCTCATTGTCTGCAATCAATACTGTTTCATCCACATATCTAATGTTATTGATGTTACGTCCCTCAATGATGATTCCTTTCATATCTTCTACATTTTTGAAAATATTTTCACTGTACAGAGAAGACAAATCTGGAGACATTGCACACCTGTCTCACACTTCTCTTAATAGGCTGATATTGACCTACCTCATTATCAATTCTGATGAAAGCCTGTTGTTTCCAAGATATGTTTTTTACAAGTCTAAGGTCTTTCCCATCAATTTGTAGATCTGCAAGTATCTTTGTCATGTCTTAAAGATGTAGGTCTTTGTTTACTTCTACAGAACATTCAATTAATGTTCTTAGCATATACTGTCTTCTACAAACCCACATTGTTATTCTCTTATTTCACTATTCCTATTACACTACCTTTTGATAAATCTTTTCCACTGCACTTCACATGCTTTTCTTCTACCCCCTTTTTTTTTTATAAATGCTTGTATCTGTGTCTTCTGCCCATTGAGTTTTCCAGTAATTTTGTGTGTTAATTTGTTTTCGGCAGAAGCTCGATAGCTGTCACTCCTCTTTTCACTAATGACAGACAGGCCGGTAGGTAGATAAACAGATGGACAAATGGCTAGAAAGACAGACAATAGACAGACATACCAGCAGATAAAAAGATAACTGCATCAGACAAATGCCATAACAAAAGGAAGTAACAAAACTCACAGTACCGGGGATTTAATATAAATTCAAATGTACAAGTTCAATATTCGAGCATAAGTTCGAGCAACTCACAAAAATCATTAACATAAAGAGCTGTGTGAGCATAAAAAGCATGTCTGCATCTATACACACATCATACAATTCAATGGAGACACAATATTATATTATTCCAACAACAACATGATGTTTATCCCATCTGTACAGTTGTTTACCCCATTTTTATAGATGTATACTTTCACATGATATGTAGTTTTTACAGTTTTAGTAGCGATTATGTTCTGTTCAACCGTTCTGGGTTGTTTATAGTCTTTAATATTTTGTTGAGATAACATTTTTTAAAAAAAATTTGCATTTATTCCTGCCATTTCAGAAGTATAATATTAATATTATACTTTCATCAATGGTTGGAGCCACGGTAGCATCATGGCTAGACACTGGCTGACCATCCTGGTGGTTGAAGCCACGGTAGCATCATGGTTAGACACTGGCTGACCATCCTGGTGGTTGAAGCCACGGTAGCATCATGGCTAGACACTGGCTGACCATCCTGGTGGTTGAAGCCACGGCAGCATCATGGCTAGACACTGGCTGACCATCCTGGTGGTGAGGGTTTCAAACCACATTTGGATGCATTCGAATTTTTAAAATGGACCTGGGATCCCAGGTTGCCCCAGCCTAAAAAATTGGTTTGGTGAAATGTCTTGGGAAGTAAACATAATTGTCTAGCACCGTATGCCCAGTGGGCGTTAAGGCATATTAGTTGGACCTTTTCTTTACTATTACCTTCATAAAAAGGGTGTGTCGTGTTTCTCTATTTCGTACTGTGTAGGTTATACATTCTTGCTGTTTCTGTATTTACAATGTTCCACTAATTAGCTTGTAATTATTGTATGTTTCTTCATATGTTTTATCCTTTATACACAAAGTTCTTGTGATATACTGCCTGATCCTGCTTTGTATGCCTCTTTCTATTCTCAACATGTTCTCCTCTGACTTAGCTGTCTGAGGCGCAAGAATTATAACCCTCCCTTCACATGAATCCCTTTAAGCCAAGCATATATGATTTATCCAGATAAAGTATTAAAGCCCTTTTGTGTGCCATTACAGCATACTGCTGGCCTGGAACCTGGCCCATGCGTTTAGTCACTGAATGACATAAAGGAGTAACCATCTAGTACAATACCAACCATGTGTACTATTCCACTGAAATCATTATTACCAATTTGATGAGGCCGGGCCAACCTCACAATCAATCAAGAAAATCAAGGAATCTGAACTTGGGTGTTACAGAAAGGTACTCAAGAGTAGTGTGGACCCAGAACAAGAAAACATTCAACACAATCTGAACGTTGAAGAGACCTGGCTCATCAACAGCATCATGTGCTGGGAACTGAAATATATTGGCCACGTTAAATGCCACAGAGGTTTGGAGAGAGAGAACAGTGATGGAAGACATGGTTGCAGGAAGACAAGGAAGGAGTCAACCAGCACAATCAATGGCATGAACATGGATGAGGCAGGAGAACTGGCGAGGATTGAGACAGTTTCTAGAGGGTTGTGAATAGAGCACCATTCTGCAAAGAGCCTGCTACATGTTGACAGATCAACCCCAATGCTGTACCAAATAAGCACCCAGTTATGGTGCACTACAACACAATAAAGTCCTCTGAGTACACTACCAAATGAGAATTCAGTCAAGGTACACTACGAGATGAATATTCAGTCTTCGTACATTAATCAAGCATAAGATATGCCGTTATTGCTGTCTGTTCCACTTTTCACAAGGGGCAGTGAGGAGCATTTTGTGTGATATTCACTGGCACAGGAACAGGGTATTATGGAGGTGTCCCTTTGCCATGAAGTTGGAACCACGGCTAACTAACTAACCGAGCACAAACATTTCACTCTTCTGTTGGCAATTTGAGAAGTGAGCCAGTAAGTGATTCATTGCACAACCTATGTATGGCTTATAAATACAAAATAATTTTTGCACTGTATTAAAACATCAACCGTGGCCACTTTACCACACATACACAAGAGGTTGGCCTTCTCCTATGTTGTAAACCCATTTAGTCATAGATTAGTTAGCCTGATCTGTTAGCAAACCCTGATCATCAACTAATGTACACTTTTTGTGACAACAAGTAGAAGAGGAACCAATCTCACACACAAAATGGTGAATGCGGCCACATTCTCTTCAGTTATAAATGAGATTTATATGAAGATACATGCACAAGTCTAACACTCAATTACTGTAGAGTAATTGCCTAATATTACCATTATCAATGCATAAATAAATTTACCTATTTTACATTCATATACTTGTGGAGATTTCTTATCTAAACAAAACAAATTGTATTTGACAATTCAAACTTAGTGACTTTGGCTGACTTGTATTTCAAATCACATTATTATTAACATTATCAATAATCAGGAAACATACTAAATTCACATATACTATGTCACACAGTATGAGGTAGGATGACCAGGTCACTTCCTCTACAACGGCGTACCTAAGATGTACATTTTCTACTTTCAACAGGTTCCCAAATTGTCCATGAACATTTTGTTCACAAATCACCCTGTAAAATGAGGGTGCCACTAAGGTTCAGCATTTGAGAAGCTGACCAAAAAATGAATCCAGGAACAAATCACTGAAACAAAAACTGTAATTTATATTTGAAATTTTACTCGCAGTCATCAATATAAGCCGTGTAAATAGTGCTGATTTAACAAAGACATGTCGACTTCCCTACAACCCCACGCTGTTAAGTGTAGATTATTTCACATGCATGCTATTATTTCTTTTTGTCTAAAGTAACGCACTGTGTGGTTAATTATTGCCTGTGTATAGTAAGCTATGCAAAGTATTGTATCTGTTATTTGGTCTGCGCATATGAAAGAAATCTGGCTAGATATTTCATCATTAGCACAGTGAATGTTGTCTCGTTGAAAGTGATACATTCATGCTTTTCTTCATTTTAATTAGTGTCCCTCTTGGAAGCCTTCTGTGAAATGTTTGGGACTGAAAGAGTTAAATATAATCTGGACATGCACAGGTGGTTACCAACATCACCCTCTGAAGATGAATGTTAACGCTACAATGCTCGACCAATGATTCAGCTGATATGAAACCCCACATCAGTCAATACCTAATGTTTGTGATGGTTCCATCCATAAATAACATTATCTGTAAACATGTTTGTATAAAACTCCTTTGCCTGGCTAAAGTTGTATGTTGGTTGAAAGGTGAGAACAGACTCAACTCATATAATATTCATTTCTGGATGATTGAGGCAGAAGATGATCATTTTCTATAATTTTCTAGAAGCAAAGAAAAAAAAAATGATAACTTGAGACATGTCCTGTGCCTCATAAAGATGACTAGAATTTCACTGAAACATCACTGTATATAGCATTTTGTGTTAATTATATTATAGATCAATAGGTCAGATTTGTCGGAACATACGTGAAATTATTTTTAATGAAATATTTTCCGTAAACATTTTTTAGGCAATTAAATACAATTTATTATAGCACCACAGAGCAAATATTCCAAACTTAAATTACATGTTAAATTCAGTCTGCCATGTTGTGTGTCCTGAACTCACTATGATACAGTTGATACCTCTTCTTCTTGGTTTCCATGCTTGTAAGAGTTATGTGTATCTTAAGTTTCACACTGACTCAACAGATGGTGACCTGAACCTACAACTGGAGCTCTGAAAACTTATACATTATGCCGTAACGATCTAAATCTCCTGTTAACACAGATATGATCAATTTGATGAGTGGTACTGTGGCCTGATGATACTAAATTTGCTTTATGTATTCTTTTATGTGGAATACACTTCCTCCTTTGATATATTAATTTCCTGCACAAATGTATGTGAAAAACTCTTGATTTTCATTCATTACCTCAAGTCTATGTTTCTCCATGATCTCTTAATAATTCATGCTTTCTGATCTTATCTTGGCATTCAGGTAACCCATTCACAGTTTGATGCTCCATTTCACTGATTATAGTTCTTAGAAGTTTCATGTTAAATTCCTCCTTAGCAATATTTGTATCTGTTGTTGGTACATAACACTGGATCATACTCATGTTTACTTTATTTTTGTGGCTCTAAATGTTGCTGTTTTTATTATGTAACTCACTGCTTCCTATTTTTTTAGTGCTTTCTCTGTCTCTTTAGAAATCACTAGGGCCACTCCTTCACTATGTGGCGCATTTTCCTCTGTATGGCTGACAACTGTATAACTTGTGTTAAAATGCTTTTTGCTTCCCCCTTCAAGCTTGCTTCGAATAATCCCAAAATGTTAATCTCTGCAAACCATCACATATTTCATGTTTTTATAATTTAAAACTTCTGTTTTTTAATATTGTACAAAGGAATGTTGTTTTTTTTTTGACACTGACATTCACATTCTGGTGAAAAATTCTACCGCATGTAACAGAAGTCACCACGAAATGATGCAGAAAACAAATTCAAGCTATGGTGAATTGATCAACAACACAACTAACACATCACAACTGGCTTCATACTAAAACAGAGGACATACAAAAAACACAAACGCAGTATAAGTAAATGAAACTTAATGAACCATCTCAACATAAAGAGACATGGAAATAATCAACTCAATGTGAGTCATACAGATGTCAGTAAAGTAAGCAGACATTAACAAAAATGACATGCACTATGAAATAAATAAAGAAGGAAACATGATTCTGAAACATAAGCCTGTAACAACCAACAGGAACAAATATGAAACTAGAGATCAATATCAAAGATAACAACCTGAAGTTAATGGATCAATTCTGGTCATTTGGAAGCCTCATTATCTAATTCAACAAATGTGTAGATGAAAATGACAGCAAAACATGACTAACTTATTATCTAATATCTTATGTGCTGACTGGCATGTGGAAATAATCCACCATGCTACGGCCACAGGATACAGTGTCAACATGTTAAACCTCTCAGCCACGTCAACCTCCAGGACATCTCTTACACTTGTGCTTTTATCATTTACAATTGATATCAATATGGCTGAAGGAGTTGAACAGACTGACAATTAAACTGTCCCTGGTGACCACATGTGTGGGTATGTGACCACATGTGTGGGTTTGTGATCACATGTGTGGGTTTGTGACCACATGAGTGGGTTTGTTCCGCATGATGGTCAGCTGGATCTGGGTGTTGACTTCTCAGGCTTGACTTAAGGATGTTAATTACAAGTACCTCAGAAGTCAGAGTGGGTTCGCCTGATGATGGGGGCACTGCTAATAGTGAAAGCTAGCCCATGGCCACTGCAAAAATCAGCAGGTGCTCTCCCTAGTAGCAGCAACCACTAGTAGTTAGTAGCACATGTATGGACTATGCTAAATTTAAAGCAAGTGAATGAACGGGGAAAGAAACATTTACAGTGAGGCCAGTTATTTATATCACTTGGAAGAAGAAATTGCATGTACAAACTAAACACACGTTATGCTTTGCAATTTCATGATTTTCACAAATCAAAGGTCAGATATGCTTGTACTGCATGACGCTGTCAGCATATTTCACCAGAGGTTTCATCGCAGGCAATCTGATTCTTTAGTCCATATTAGTGTTATTTCATATTCAAAGATTTGCTGCAAAAATAATTATAACTCAAAATTTAAAGCAATATATTCCTTTTATGAATTTTCACAAAGAATCCGTAAACAAAATGTGGCACGTTTTACCTGACATATTTTGCTGCATCTCGTCAGATGCAAACTGCAGTCAGATATCTATGTATTGTGCCCCTGTGTTTCGGGGTCCATAAGGACAGCAAGGAATACTAACACTGCGACCAACCATGTATGTCTTAAGAGGAGGTTAAGGAAGGTTGCCATGAGACTAGTTACCTCTCCCCATGGAAAAATATAGATGCAAAATTCAACCAATCACGAGTAAGTCTACAATGGGCTAGGCATGAGTGGGTTCAAGGCCAATGCTTCATTGGGAGATGAAAGACACAAGAAGAAGAAACAGTATGCACCTGATGAGTTGAGTGGAGTTGAGTTGAGCGGAGTTAAATTGAGTTGAGTTGAGATGAGCTGAGTTGAGTCAAGAACCGACATCACTGCACTAGGTGCATACCCATAAGCACTCAATCCTCATCTTCAACAGCTAGCTTTAGAGTTCCAATACTAAAGGTGCTCGTTGCAATCTGATTATATGCCTGTCTTGCTTTACCTCTGAGTGACGACTGTCTACCAGATCCTCTGACCACCCCCTGCGGCTGCATTCTTTCTAGACCATGATAGTCGATCAGTTCTTCTACATTATACATGCGCTCCCAGAGGGCCTTCACCACATCTGCCTTATCATGCATCAAATCACCCCTCAATAATGCAGCACCTTATGAGATACAGCAAAATATGTCCGGCAATACATTGTGTAATATATTGTTTGTGGTTCTTTTGTTTATATAATTCAAAATTATAAAAAATGTCTCTTCCTGTATGCATTTATATGAGGGGGCTCCAAATGAAAGCCTTAAACGTGTGATAGAAATTACAATAACAAAGCCATTGTCTTGTAACCTGTCAATATTGTTGTTAAGGATGTTAAGAATGGTAAGCATGTGACATCACAGTGCAAACAAAAACAATGAGATCATAAGGGAGTAAAGATGCTGCCCCACTTTTGACATGCACCAAAGAGGAGCAGCGTTCTGTTATCCAATTTCTTTATCAGTGAAGGGGTGGAACCTATAGAAATTCATCGGCGAATGAAGATCCAGTATGGAGATACATGCTTTTCAGTCCAGCAAGTGTATAAGTGGAGCAGGAAGTTTCAAAATGGCATGACGTCTGTGACACACTGTTCACGTCTGGGTCAGGCACACCGAGTGGTGACCCCAGAGTCGATTTTTCTACATTCAAGCACTTTATCAGCACTGGAGGACTTGCATTGAACGCTGTGGTGACTACACTGAAAAATTACACATTTTTCTTTACTTTTTCAGAATATATTCACCACACACACACACAAAAGAACATTTCAGGTTTTCATTTGAAGCCCCCTCGAGATAAGGACATGAACAACTGCATACAGCGCATGCACTCAAACTTTTGCACACATACATTTTAACTTATACAGGCCAAATGCCAGCCTCCATTTAATACAGTTGCTGGTACATTAACACAACTATTTACAGAAATTTAATTTACAGATTTTGTTTCATATAAATTAGCTTTGTTAAAAAATGTTTCAAGTGTAAATAAAACTAGCATGAAAGTGTGCACAAAGACATGTAAGAAACATTCACAGTTTGTTTGTAGGATTTGAAGTGTACAGTATACCACAAATATTTACATGAAGCCATATTCCTATGACATTGCTGAGAAAAGCAGATCACCATTATCCACTGGACAAAACTTGGCCAGTTATAACTACAACACTATAATATTTATATTAATATTTAGGATGTAGTTGTTACTGAAATATAATAGCTTTAAAGCACATTATGAGGAGAAATAAGCTGGGAAAAATTAAGCTGGAAAACTTAGTGACAAGTGGCAAAATTGATGGGAAAAGAGCAAGTTGATGGCAAAAAAAAAAAAAAAAATACTGGAATGGCTTGGCCACATAGCATTATCACAACACGAACAGACCTGATCTAAGACTGTGATTGTATCTAAGACTGTGATTGTATCTAAGACTGTGATTGTATCTTCTTCTTCTTCTTCGTTCATCCGGAGTTTTTTTTCGGATGTGACTGCGTTGTGCCTGTTTACAGCAGAGCTGCGTTCTTGCGCCGTTAGGCCGACACATCCGACTTCTGCGGGCATTTGTTGACCGGGTTAACCTTCCCGGTGATTGTATCTAAGACTGTGATTGTATCCAAGACTGTGATTGTATCCAAGACTGTGATTGTATCCAAGACTGTGATTGTATCTAAGACTGTGATTGTATCTAAGACTGTGATTGTATCTAAAACTGTGATTGTATCTAAGACTGTGACTGTATCTAAGACTGTGATTGTATCTAAGACTGTGATTGTATCTAAGACTGTGTATCTAAGACTGTGATTGTATGAGATGGCAAATGATGATCACCATTACTTATCAGCATGGCACATGATGATGACAAATAGCTAACCCATTCAATCCTAAGTGTGTTCAACACCTCTGTACTGAGTGGAGACATGGACCCTGACTTACAAAGACGGAGCACAAATTTGAGGCTTTACAAATGCTTATCTTCAGATGACAAAGTCAAATTCTTGGAAGGAACCAAAAAAAAAAAAAACAAATAAGAAAGTTCTAGAAAAGCTGAATATAAAAGGGGCACTAACGAAAGACCTAAAAATGAGAAGGTATCCTGGTTACATCAAATAACAGCAATGTACTGATCACCACAAAGGAGAGAAATGACATGACAAGCTACAGATCACCATGATGGAGAGAAATGACACGATAATCTACTAATCACCACAATGGAGAGAAATGACCTGACAATCTGACTGACTGGCACCTTGCCGTCTTGACAGATGTTAGTTTATAAAATGGAGTTTTACTGCTCCATAACACAAAGCCTGGGCTGAATTTAGAGACCATGTGTTGCCCATGCAGCATGATCCCTCTCTTGGCCTGTCTAGTGTACTCCAGAGGAAAGGTAACACCAATATATCTGGAACAAGACAAGCTGCAGAAGCTGCCGGATCAGCAAAGCAATGCTCTAACTGTCCGCCTGTAGGAGCTTTGATCCTAGACCAGTTGCCAACCAAGGCTTAGGGCCTGGTCTGCCCTGCCATGACATTTAGTCTTTAGGTTGCATTTCCTTGCACTAGGATAAGGCTTGTACCCTCCCACTTGCACTCCTCCGCTCAAAGCCGTTGGCACAATGTGGGGTGTCAGGTTTGGTAAGCGTCGCCCAACATTCGGTGCCAACAGAAAGCAGGTAGTACCGCCTAATGTCATACGGTAGCTCAGTCATATCTGACTAAGACCTGAAGACCTGACAACCTACTATCACCATAATGGAGAGAAATGACATGACAATCAACTGATTACCATAATGGAGAGAAATAACAAGACAATTTACTGATCATCATAATGGAGAGACATGACATGACAATCTACTTACCACAATAATGGAGAGATATGACACAACAATCTACTGATCACCATAATGGAGAGATATGACATGACAATCTACTGATCACCATAATGGAGAGAAATGGGTTCCCCTTGGTAAAGTGGTTGAGTTGCCTGCCTCAGGCTCTGAAGGTTGTGGCTTTGATTCCGGACCCGGTCATTCAGTTCATCTCATCAGGTGCTTACTGCAGCAATCACTCAGAATAAACTAAAGCAGGCAGTGACTCCTTAAAGCTGAAACCTACAATACACATTTACCATGGTAATTTTCAAATGACTACCACAGTACATTTTAAATGACTGTCATAACCTTTTGTTTATAAAGTGAAGGGTTAGCCAACTGGATTGCAACTGCTTCAGCAATGTTTAACATTTATCCATTTTGTGTGCTAAACAACATGTGGACTGTTGTCTCTATCAATCACATAATGACTTATTGTTTTTTTTTTCACCCTTATCTAAAAAGTTTTGATATCTGATCTCACTACCCAAGAGATCAGGCGGATGCGTGATACCATTTGACAACAATGGTTCTTGTAAAAATGTCCAGCTCTATACTGGGATTTGAACCAGTAACTTATGAAGCTAAGGTGAAAAGCATGGCCTCTCAACTACATCTCTCCCATCTTCTCATTTAAATTATTGTCTTTCTCTTCTACATGTCTCCAGACATATTAAAAGACATTATCTTCTTTTTAATAGCAGAAGGAAATGCAAGAGACAGGTTTAAAAAAACCAAAGATTATCACTATATAGTCAAGTGTGTAACAATCAGACAACTAAAGATTATCTTTATATAGTCAGTGTGTAACAATCAGACAGGCCAACTTATGAAATATCTAGACTACACAGTAACATCCAATAGAAGATGTTTAAAAGAACTGTCACATCTGAGACCTCTTTTACCAGAATAAGAAGCAATGTGAACAGAAATATCACAACAAACACAAACATCCACAAAGTAAAAAGTTGTGTGTGGACTGTGCTTATGTCTGGATGAGAATACTGGACAATGAATAATAAAATTGTGGGAATGCTGGGGGAAATGGAGGTGGTTTTAATAAGAATGTGTCATACTTTACATGAATAACAACATAATAAAATGTGTAGTCTGTGTACATTTTCAATGAAAACTTAAATCAGTACATGAAGCTTGTTAATTACATGTGTTGTTACTACATGAAACTGAAACTAATAAATGACTTACACTGAAAGTAATGCTAGTACTTAAAGATTACCACTAATGAATGACTTACACTGAAATTAATGCTAGTACATGAAGATGACACTAATGAATGACTTACACTGAAATTAATGCTAGTACATGAAGATGACACTAATGAATGACTTACACTGAAATTAATGCTAGTACATGAAGATGACACTAATGAATGACTTACACTGAAATTAATGCTAGTACATGAAGATGACACTAATGAATGACTTACACTGAAATTAATGCTAGTACATGAAGATGACACTAATGAATGACTTACACTGAAATTAATGCTAGTACATGAAGATGACACTAATGAATGACTTACACTGAAATTAATGCTAGTAAGTAAAGTAAAGTAAATAACCTTTTGCACACTTTTAGGCATACTGGACATATGATTTTTGTTTTTTTGTTTTCGCATATCCTTTACAGGACATTGCTGTCAACACCAGCATCTTTCAGCTGTATGTTGATTTCTTGGCAAGATTACGCTCAGTAGTTTGCCATTGCTTTCTGAGCGGCCGGCTCACATACCCCGTAAGTTATCGATGCGATTCGAACCACCGCTGATTCTTATCGTCATCACGTTAACCCACGAGAGTATTCGAGATTACGGAGAAAAGTCATAACCTCTAAGCCACGAAGCCGGCGGACATATGATACTAGACCCATATTCATATAAACCAACAGGCACTCACTGGGTCATGAGGTCAGTATAAACCAACAGGAACCACGTGGGTCATGTGGTCAGTATAAACCAACTGGCACCCCATGGGTCATGTGGTCAGTATAAACCAACTGGCACCCTGTGGGTCATGTGGTCAGTATAAACCAACAGGCACCCCGTGGGTCATGTGGTCAGTATGAACCAACAGGCACCCCGTCGGTCATGTGGACAGTATAAACTAACAGGCACCCCGTGGGTCATGTGGTCAGTATAAACCAACTGGCACCCCGTGGGTCATGTGGACAGTATAAACAACTGGCACCCCGTGGGTCAAGTGGACAGTATAAACCAACTGGCACCCCATGGGTCATGTGGTCAGTATAAACCAACTGGCACCCTGTGGGTCATCTGGTCAGTATAAACCAACAGACGCCCCGTGGGTCATGTGGTCAGTATAAACCAACTGGCACCCCGTGGGTCATGTGGTCAGTATAAACCAACTGGCACCCCATGGGTCATGTGGTCAGTATAAACCAACAGGTGCCCCATGGGTCATGTGGTCAGTATAAACCAACTGGCACCGTGTGGGTCATGTGGTCAGTATAAACCAACTGGCACCATGTGTTTCATGTGGTCAGTATAAACCAACTGGCACCCCGTGGGTCATGTGGTCAGTATAAACCAACTGGCACCCTGTGGGTCATGTGGTCAGTATAAACCAACAAGCACCCCGTGGGTCAAGTTTTCAGTATAAACCAATTGGCACCCAGTGGGTCATGTGGTCAGTATAAACCAACTGGCACTCACTGGGTGATGTGGTCAGTATAAACCAACTGACACTCCGTGGGTGATGTGGTCAGTATAAACCAACTGGCATCTCGTGGGTCATGTGGTCAGTATAAACCAACAGGCACCCTGTGGGTCATGTGGTCAGTATTACGCCAGCAGTCTATACTTCCCAAGACAGTTCCTGGTACCCATTTTAGACTGGGTCAACCTGGAAGCCAAGGTCAGTTTTACAAATGATCTGCATCAATATGGATGGAACCCATTACCACCCACCAGGCAGGCATGCATCTAGCCTAGCCACTAGGCTAGGCCCAAGTAATGCTGGTACAGGACATGAATTCATGACACACTGACAACAATGCTGTTAAAGTACTAATGGCACACACTAAAAGCAAGATTGAAACTAACCACTCACATACACTGAAAGTCATGTTAATACTTGAAACTAACCACTTACATACACTGAAAATAATGCTAACACAAGAAACTAATCACTGACATACACTGAAAATAATGCTAGCACAAGAAACTAATCACTAACACACACTGAAAATAATGCTAGCACAAGAAAATAATCACTGACATACACTGAAAATAATGCTAGCACAAGAAAATAATCACTGACATACACTGAAAATAATGCTAGCACAAGAAAATAATCACTGACATACACTGAAAATAATGCTAGCACAAGAAACTCAACACTGACATACACTGAAAATAATGCTAGCACAAAAAAAACTAAACACTCACATACACTGAAAGCACTGTTAGTACACAAAACTAAATCAATAACACACACTGAATATAATGGCAAGCATGAAACTAAATCACACACACAGACTGAAAGTAATGTTAGAACATGAAGTTAATATATGAAATAGACTGAAAGTAATATTAGAACATGAAGTTAATAAGTGACATGCACTGAAAGTAATTTTAGAACATGACGTTAATATATGATATAGACTGAAAGAACCTGAACATGAAGTTAATAAGTGACATAGACTGAAAGTAATTTTAGAACATGAAGTAATAAGTGACAGACTGAAAGTAATGTTAGTTCACAAAGCAGCAAATTAATAACATACACTGAATGTAATATTTCTAACTTACAATTTAAAATGAAATATGCTGAAAACTTCAAAATACCGCAGCGTTTATACCAAACTGATTACCACTTCAAGTAGAAAACTCAACAGAAATGTATGTATGAATATATAAAATTACCCTTATTCTAATATATATATACCCAATGCAATCATAGAAGGAAAAAAACATACAATCAGCAATGATGTGCAGCAAGTGCATAGTTCACATATAAGTTCAATATTTCAGACCACATCATACACGCTGCTCACACGTGTCCCCAATTGATTTTTGTGACATTGCAACTTTAGAGTATCACAGTTATATAAGTTCAAGTATTTTGATTCTACGCTAGTACAACAATTACTTTACAAGCCAGCTTCACATTTAAGGTAAAAATAATTGTTATGATCTAAAGAAGAAAAACAGCATAAATATGCCTGTTCTGTTTGCTAGCAGTAATTAATCAAGACAGGAAATACTGTGGGGAAAAATAAATTGGCTAGAAATGAGTACAACAATATTAGATGTAGGAGTGCAATTGGGAGAGTGCAAGGAAATGAAACCTGGAGACTAAATGTCATGGCAGAGCACACCAGGCCCTAAACCTTGGTCGGCAACTGGTTTAGGATCGAAGCTCTGACAGGCAGACAGTAAGAGCACTGTTTTGCTGATCCATCAGTTTCTGTAGCTTGTCTGTTCCAGACGTATTGGTGTTACCTTTCTTCTGGAGTAAACCGGGCAGGCGAAGAGAGAGATCATGCTGCTTGGGCAAAGGATTGTCTCTACAACCCAGCCTAGACTTTGTGATATGGGGTAGTATAACTCCATACATGATAACTGGTAAGGGTTGTTATTGTGGTGTTTTTAAAAAAAAAAACAGTGTAAAAATCGTTTGGCAAGATGGCAAGGTGCCAGTAAAGTACAACAATAATGACAGAAATTACTGTAGAGAATCACTGTACCAGAAATCAAGGCAGTAAATCAGGGCACAAATTATTGTACACAATTACTTTACTATTAACCAAGACAGTAATTAGTGCAGGAAGTTGAGTCAAGATTTACTAAAATCATCCTAGTAATTAACGCTTGAATGCCAGGGTGATGGTCATGGGTTTGAATCCACATTGGGGCAGATTTTAAAATTTACCTGGGCTTCCAGGCAGACCCATCCAAAAGTGGGTACCAGGAACTGTCTTGGGAGGTAAAGGCAGCCAGTGTGATACTGACCCCAGCACCCACCCAGTGTCGATAGGTCAATGAAACACGGATCTGGCACCATAGACCCAATGTGCCTTCAGGCTTGTAAAAGGCTCCTTGACTGATTTGTTATGTCAGCAACAAAGACACACAGTTCTGTAATACTGTCAGACTAGAAATTATAGTGCTGAAGCAACAAGGAATCAGCTGTTGTATAGGCTCAACTGATCACTTTTCAGAAACCATTCTCTTAAATTAAATGTGTAATAAATTTAGATGTATACATGTTTAACACTCACAACACCCATCTTGAAGATGAAATTAACAAACTTTAAGAAGACACTTATCACTGCTGTGAATTTGGCAGCACTGAGTTTTTCGATTAGGTGAACTCAAGTTTATAACATTTTATAGAAGAAAGCCCACTTCACATCATGGCTTTCTAGTTTCTAAAGGATCACCTTCATTGCACGTGGATATCTCCATATGTGCTCCAGTCACCTCCCACGATCCAGTAACCTCCCATTGATCCAGTCATCTCTCACTTATCCTCTCACCTCCCACTACTCCAGTCACCTCCTACTGCCCCAGTCACCTTTTATTGATTCAGCCATCTCCCATGATTCAGTCACAACCCTCCTACTTCCATTAATCCAGTCATCTCCCATTAATCCAGTCACCTTTTGTTGATTCAGTCACACCCCTCATCCCTCCACTGATTCAGTCACCTCCCATTGATTCGGTCACTCTTTTTGCTCCAGCCCTTAAATTTTCTTCATGCGCATGGCTTAAAAATAAAGGTAGTACATAGATAATATCAAATTGTTAGAATATGATTACAAAGTAAAACTCTATTAGCAATGAGTTAGTATGATATAAAATACAAATACTCGTGTTGTATGAGAGTTGAAGAAAACTTGTGTAGAAGATTTGGGTGGTTTAGCAACTGGTCACAGCTACAAGAACATGCTATAACAAGATCACAAGAATTTTATAACAGCTGCAGCTGTTACGACCATTTTTTTTTTTCAGTCCCCATGTTTCCTTTTCTGTGTCCTTGAGCGTTTATATCACGCCATTTGCCTGATCTCGGTCAGTCTCTCCTGTTCTTCTGTCTCCATTGTATCTCTGCCTATATGCCTCTCTATGTCTGTCTGCCTTTCTCTCTCTTTCAAACAAATGAACCAATCTGATTTTTATCTTATGAATGTGCTCATGTTTAGCAAATGCACACAGCCACAGCTTTAATCACTTACTGCAAACAAGTATCATCAAACCATCAATGATTCTTCAAACACATATTCTTTAGCAGAACAACAATCAAATATACAAGTAGGTGCATTGACAGAAGTAAATACAGCAAATGCTACATGGATGATAAAACACACACAAATTTTCATGATACTAGATGGGTTATTAACTTGCCTGCTTATTTTTTTTCCCCCCAGTAAATTACAATACAACTACTATTTAACTGGAACTCGTCAATGACAACAAAGACAATGTACAAGTGTTTATACAATCAATACAATAAAAAATTTTGCACAGACACAATTCACAAGATCAGCAAAGGGAAAAATATTACAGGGGTTGGAATCATAACATTAGATACATTAGGTTCATTAGTATAAATGTCAAGGAAAATATACATATTAACAAATTCAAAACTGCAAATAATAAAAATGCAAAATTAATTAACATTGCACAAAGTTTATGAGGCATGACAAAATAAAGATGATTTGGAAGCTGTAACCAAATTCAAAACCACTGTTGCATTAGGTTTGTGACTGAAAATTTCATGAAAGATGTAATGTTAACTTCAGGAATTCACACTGACATCACAGTAATAAGTAAACATTAAAGCTAATATAATTGTTCTCAGGAAACTCGATGCTGAATACACAAAGTGCTTGACACAAATTATGACAGGCAAGCTGTCTGAGGTTTTTGGCAGTTACAAGGCCATGATAATCCCATGGCAGATACTACATATGGTGGTGTGAAGTGTCAGATCTTCACAGATTGAGATTAGGTAGCCAGCTTCATTCCTCATCATATTATCTTTCTAAGCAATTCCCAGATCATTATGAAAATGATTTGAATCTATTATTATGACGCTGGGTCAGCCCCACAGCCATGCTGGTAGGAACAAAACTAATCCTGATACTGCTGGGGTTGAACCTGCACCACTGGCTAAGCAGGCAATTGCACTAGCCATTACAACAAGCAGCTGCCATCATTCCAGTTACCTGATATTCAATCATTCCAAATGCTAGACACACTAACCACTATAACAAGCAGCACCCATCATTCCACAGATACCTGATAATCAATAATTGTAACTGCTAGACACACTAACCACTGAGGTTCCCATCTATCATCATTCCACAGTTACCTGATAATAAATAATTCCAACTGCCAGACACTCTAACCACTATGGTTCCCATGTATCATAATTCCAGTTACCTGGTAATCAATAATTTCAACTGCTAGACACACTAACCACTGAGGTTCCCATCTATCATCATTCCACAGTTACCTGATAATAAATAATTCCAACTGCCAGACACTCTAACCACTATGGTTCCCATGTATCATAATTCCAGTTACCTGGTAATCAATAATTTCAACTGCTAGACACACTAACCACTGAGGTTCCCATCTATCATCATTCTACAGTTACATGGTAATCAATAATTTCAACTGCTAGACACACTAACCACTATGAAACTGACGTTCTCACCATCCTTCGACAGTTGCCTGACAAACAACAACAATTCCAGCTGTTAGACAGTGCAAGGTATGAAAATATAATAACCGGGGATCAGCTGTAGCAAGTGCGAAAGAACTAAACTACAGGTGTGATCCATTAACACAAGCAGCACACACAGAAAGATGTCATGTAAGAGATTAAACTTGGACTCTTTTATTTTCTTTAGGTGCTAACTTCAAATTTTAATATGGTTAATAACTTGAGTTATAAGTAGCTAACGTGCCATCCAGCCAGTGTTAATGGGTTTGAATTTGCATCAAAGTAAGTTTTTACAACTGACCTGGACTAAAATGGTACCTGGAAATGTCTTGAGGAGTAAAGATGGCCGACATGATATTGACCAGATCACCCCTCAAGTGCTAATGGTAGGTAAAAATATGCTCAATACAATTCAAGGTGTATAGAAAGGGTCCTTTACTTTTCTTACTATGTGCATCTAAACAATTGATGTTTTGTTGGAAACACTGAGTACGTTGGTACTTTCTTTCATATTATGTGTATGATTTATTGTATATTATTTATGTAAAACAGACGTAATAGCTAAATGGCAGAGTCATAAACTGCCAATATAGTACCTTGCGGTGTATGGCAGAGGGATCTTTGAGCCTGAGGAATTAAGGCCACCTGGCTAGTGCAGTCACCGCGAACTGTACAGGTTAGGATTTTCTTTTTGCCCCCGACAGAAAAAAAATCGCACACCTTACCGAGGGATCGAACCCGGGTCTCCCGAAGGGAGTCCGGCGTTCTAGCCACTCGGCCAGCCGCTCCAGAATGATAAGATGAAAATTATTTAAAAGACGCAAGCAACTGGCAGAAGAAGTACAATGAAAATTAGGTTATAAAACCCTCAGTGAAATCTTTTTGGCAAAAATATAGTAAACAACAGTTCTTTTGCATATGGTGTACACGTATACATCAGAATTCAGGTGTACACATGCACATCAAAATTTAAGTGTATACACACACACATCAGAATTCAAGCATACACATGCACATCAGAATTCAAGTCCACTGGCCAGCTAGAGTAATTAAAACAGGCCTATGTCAACAAATATGCTGGCAAATGACAGTGAAAGACGTTGCATTGATCTTTTGCCTCCACAATCGTTGAAATATTACTTACGACCTCTCACCTACCCTAGGATGTTGAAGATAGAAAGTCTGCAGTGTCTTACATTAGATGTAAATAAGACAAACAGACCATGCCAGACTATGACAATAATTATCAGTATGCGCTAGGTACTGCCATGTGTCACCACGGCCCCAAAGTGGAAGTAACAAATAGTACCAGTGCAGACCTCCTGAGCATGTCATAAAAGGCAACTAAAAATAGTTGGTCTGATACTCTCATATGGAGAAAAAGATCAGCCAATATATTAAATTACCAGTTTCAGAACAAGTGTAGACATCTTAATGATGACTTCTCAGCCTACGGTTGCCATATGTAAGAAAAGAAACCTTTCGACCGGTTTCAAGATATCTTTTATACTGTGTTAACAGTAAGTGCTTGGGAACACGACAAGAAAAATACAAACTTTTAAATTAAGAGGATAACATTCTGTGGAGTTATAGAAAAGATTACTTCACCAGGCAGAGGAGAAAAGAACTATCGAAAAGAATACCAGGTTGTACAGCTGGAGGATTCCTGCTTGTAGATTACATCAACTCATAATCAGATGTAAATGAAGGAGGTAATTAATATTATTACTATAGTTCATTATTATTATTATATTTCATTGTTATTATATTTCATTATTATATTTATTTCATTATTATATTTTATTATTATATTTATTTCATTATTATTATATTTTAATATTATATTTCATTATATTTTAAAACAGATTTTCAGATTAGTTTTTTACAACTTTGATAGTTTAAAAGATGTGTTATATTTTCTTACACAGCCCACAGGCATGAAAACAAATTTCTTTGAACATCTGGAGAGCACAAACAATAGTACTTTACTGCAGACTCACATAAACTACAACTAACATGCTTTACTTGCAGTTGTATGCAAATCCTGACCTGAAGTAACATTCAAGTGCTTTAGATGCAAACATCAAATGTAAATTCTTGTACTGAATGTTCGCTAGCTGTTCTAGAACCTTAGACTACATTATGTTAACAATACCTGTAGTATATGGCTAGCCGCTTCAAGTGACCCACAGAGGATACCCTGTTTAACAATTTAACTAATTAACTACCACAATCCAGTGATTTTGCCAAATGTCATGCAGCTGAATGCATAATTATAAGTACACAGTAACGCGTCAATATTTTTCAACTATCACATAAGTGACAAAGAACTGCAGCGGAAATTATAGACACGTGTCTGGTTCAACAAGGTAAATTAAATTCATTCTGCCACAGTATGTTTTTGAATCCAGTAAATAATGAGTCAGTAAAATACTGGCATCTGTGCTCCACAAATAAATCCTGACAGCTGGATTTATTGATTGATTCTGTGTCAAAAATATCATACAAGACTTCACAACTAGCTGTCTTCATATACCTATGTTGAACAATGACGAAGATTAAATGCTTCCTATTTATGCATTTAAAATAAGACAAATCCAGATCATATTCCTATTGTAAGATACTCAACAGTGTAGTAATTACAATAATGAAATATGTCCCTATCTTTAGTCCCTAAAATGTGGTGATGAAAAAAAAAAATATTGTTAAGTTTAATGCACAAAGTTAATGAACTCATACTAATACCCACATGCCAATCAATTTAACAATGCCGTATTTGTTTATAGTTATTAATTTTACCTGAGTAATCCAACGGTTAAAAGAGAACTGTGACAGGCCCACCAAAGAGTAATCTGTTTACAGAACATGGAAGGTTTATGGACACAATTAACTCATTAACAACCATAAGCAGAATGAAATAAGTAGAGTTGCAGTAAAGCTGGGAAACTACATGAGTGAATAAGCACAAAGGGAATGTGGAATTCTCAGCTTTACATGAAAACAATTATAAGTGACTGAATGGATGTTGCAGCTAGAAAGACTTCATCAGCACATTAAAAAAACAAACTCAAAAACTACTGAACAGCACTGATATAACATTTTTAAAAATAAATGGTTTATTTTTTTTTATTTTTGTGTAGTTATATCAGTGTCATTTTGTAGTTAAGTTTCTGTGCTGATGAAGGCTTTTCGGCCGCAAAGTCCATTCTGTAACTCATGATTGTTTTCTTATAAAGCTGTCCAATTCCATATGCTGTTTTTGTTTTAACAACCAGAAGCACTTACAGTGGCAAACTGTATGTAGTTGTATGCAGAATTACAAATAGGAAATAGTCAATCTACAATTGTGGATGCAGAATTACAAATAAGCAGTAGCCAATCTACAGTGTGGAGATGGCACTAAATAATGATGACAATAATTGGATTATCTAAACTATTCAAATATGACAAAAATTGTCTGTGATTTACTGTGGCCTATAGGGAGGTGACTCTGGTGATCGAGTGAGATGGCAGAACATGACCGCCCATGCTTATCGGCATGACATATGATGGATGGATAGGGAGGCAAAGAATAGTAACACTCAACCTACCACACCTGTCGCAAGTGTTGACAAAGGAGTGATGGCGTGCGACAGGCTACCTCACTTCCTAGAAAACTTTGGCTGCAAAAGCCAAACAATCACGAATGAGTCTACAGAGGGCTTGGTATGAGTTGGTCGGCAGCCTATGCTTCATTGGGAGATGGAAAGAAAGAAAGAAAGAAAGAAAGAAAGAAAGAAAGAAAGAAAGAAAGAAAGAAAGAAAGAAAGAAAGAAAGAAAGAAAGAAAGAAAGAAGAGCAGCAGCAGCCACAGCAGCAGCAGAAGAATAAGGAGAAGAAAAATGTTTAAAAACCTGACAAAAACAAAAATGTGCTGAAAATGAGTAAACTACAGTCAGCCTCATTTTGAAAAATGTAAATAAGTTCATACTGCTACAAGCATGTTTCTGAATCCAGTAGTTAATGTGTTAAGATACCATATTTGAAATATTACATATTGCCATTTATGTGTGTGACCGCTGACAACAGATGCCTGCAATGATTCAATGTCCAGCAGACAATGCTTGTTTGAGACATTTGTTTTCAATGAAAAGTATACTGTTACACAGATAATGCAACAGACAACAACTAAACAATGAATAGCAACTGGGAACTGTCTACCCACACACACACACTCACTTATTCTATGAAAATGTGACACATGTTCTGTGACCTTACCAAATGTTTTTGATTGATTTAAATTGTATTCCGCATACCTCAAATGTTGCCAGCAGCAAAAACAACTATTTATTTTGGAACATGTTAACACAAAGTACAAGCAACAGGAGATTCTAGTATCTGCTGTGCAAAAGAAAACTTCTAAAATACTATAGCTTTGGACAAGTTTTCAACAACATGGTTAAAAACAGAACTCTCTAACCCCTTTTGTACACAGCAATCACCACACATTTATTAGCTCCTCCGAACACAGTCAAAGCACTCTCATCTTAACACACAATTATATGATGCATGGATGAATAAACCAATGAATAAACATTAATTCACTTGAAAGAAGGTGTGTCCAGAAAATGGAAAGTATTTGGCTGTAGTCACTGTTCACGGAGTTAATAATCTTGACTGGCTAACTCCAACGGCATGCATCAGTATTTGCAAATCATGAATGCTTCATGCAACAGTTAAGTTATAGACCGTGCACAAGTAATAGAAAGATTGCTTCTTTCTGAAAGTGTAGGAGTGGATAGTAAAGATAATAAAATGTTCACATTAACAACAGGTCAAGGAGTTGGAGTCTACTGGTCATCCTTGCTTGACCGACTTGGGTTAGAGCTAACACTGACCACATCTACTTCTCTCTGGGAGTTTGAGTCTAGAAGTGGAGCATCTGTGTAAAGATAATACAAGAACATGTAAACATATGCAGACATATGTGCACAAGCATCAATTTGCATGCATGTACAGAAAATGAAGAGGCAGAGAGAGAGAGATAAAAAAGAAAGATGAAGCAGAGAGAGAGAGAGAGAGAGAGAGAGAGAGAGAGAGAGAGAGAGAGAGAGAGAGAGAGAGAGAAAGAGAGAGAGAGAGAGGAGAGAGAGAGAGAGAGAGAGAGAGAGAGAGAGATATGCATAGTTTAAACAGTAACTCCTGCATGATGAGCTCACATCCAAATTCATTTAATACAATGTAGAATAATAATTGTTGAATAATTATATTTAGATAGAAACTTATTTTGAAATTATTGCACCAAGTCTTACATGAAAGTGGTAGCATGATTCAACAGTGATAACCTCAATATCAACACCTCAATCCCCCATAATAAAGTCAAAACACCATCATAATCATCTAGTGGCTTGTCCACTGCAGAAGTTTCCTCTCATAACAGTCTTTTGAAATGCTTCTCTTACATAAGCCAGATATCTTTCCTCTGATGCTGTCATGTTCTATCACATCTTGAATCCATCTATATTTGTGATCTTTCTCCTCCCTGCTTCCCAGGTATATCTCCCTCTATGGTTATCTCTTGCAAGCATCCATGTCTGTTGACATGCCCAAAATATTTCATTTTCCTCAATTCTATATGTATTATTAACCAAACATGCCCAAACTATTTCATTTTTTCTCAATTTTGTCTTAATAACCAAAGATACCCAAGATATTTTATTGTCCTCAATTTTATGTCTTAATAACCAAACATGCCAAAAATATTTAATTTTCCTCAATTGTATTCGTCTTAATAGCCAATCTTCTTGAATACTGAGTTCTTGTTAGACAGATCTGTTTGTTCTCTTTTTTGTCCAATGAATTTTTAATACTCTTCTGTAACACCTATAGTCACAGATACATAGGTGCTTCTCTACTTATTTGTTAAATGTCAGGTCTTAGTCAGATATGACTGAGCTATTGCATGACAATAAATGGTACTACCTGTTTTCTGTTAGCGCTGAATGTTGGGCAGTGTTCACCAAGCGTGACACCCACATTGTGCTGTCCAAGTTTCATAATGAAGTCAAAACTATAATCAAACACAACCCCAAAAATGCTTCAGTTACCTCTCATAAATCAATCAGGTCGGTGCTCAACATAATCGTAATGTATCTTGCCAAGTGATGAGGCATTCATGGCTCTCCACAGATCTTGGACCTTGGTGTTCTGGATCAATTCTATTGACAACATTCCTCCATGAATCCAGCATCATTTCTCTTGTCTGCTTCAGCATCCCTTACTGCTGATCTTTCCAGTCATTATGATGTTCTCCAATGCCCCTCTTCACATAAAATGACCAAAGAACATTGTCTCTTTCTTATATGTGATATAATGTTCTACTTTCATGAGCTTGTTCCAGGCAAGTGTTGTTAGTTACTCTGGCAGCCCAAGGTTGTTGCAGCATTCTTCTTTTTGTTTCCCCCTAAGCTCTTCCTAATTTGATTGTTCACATTCCAAGATTCACTACCATACAGTAGAACAGGTTCTATACAACATTTCTGACATTTAATGAGAGTGACTTTAAAAATTTTTTTTTTACATAAGACACTTTTCATCTTCTGAAATGGGACGCAGAGGTGTTTCCAAGGCACCAGGACCAGGTTCTATACTGGCCAAGACCTACTAACACGTCCTAGCTGTGCGTCCTGGGCAACAGGTCCCTTCGGGGTCCTGACTAAGTAGTAAGATCACTGATTCTTCCGATGCGCGGTGAGGAACCACCAGTCTGCACACCAATAAGCCAGACATGGGACAACGGATACTCACGCAAACCTCAGTCCGGTATGACATCACACTGATGTTGGACAACAGGATGCCTTCTTCCGACATACAGGACTTCACGCTGGAGTTCACAGCCAGCGAACGCAAGCAAGCATCCAGCAAGCATCCAGCAAGCATCTTCTGAAATGCACCTTTTGCTTGGCCTGTTCTGCTCTTAATCTCAGTCATGCAACTTCCATCTTCTTTCACCTACTGTTCCCAAATTGGACTCTCAACAAACTCACTTCAGCCGTCTCATCTTCCATCTGCAACAAATAACCTCATACAACATTTTCTGCACTGTAAAATATCTAGCCAGATTTCTCTAGTTGCAGAGGCCAAATATAAAAGATATAACACACCAAGAGATACTTGAGCAACAATGCATGGTTTTGAGACCAAAAGAGTTTTTTATCCCATTCAATTTGAGCTCAAGCGCAGTCTAAACACGTGCTACCACTTCTAGTGCACTGCACTGATTTTTGCATGTGGATTAGCTTCCCCTATTTGCAATGTCCCTCACCATAAGGTGAACCCACTCCGACTTCAGAGGTACTAAAAGAGGTAAATGACATCTTAAAAAAATAATAATTAAAAAGTGTATGACTTACCATCACTAGCTATCTGATCATCAGATGAGTTGAGACTGCCAGCTGCTGCCCGCTGGGAAGCCATTGACCTGTTAGAAATGCCCGAATCAAATGTCTCTACTGTCACAGAGGTTGAGGCATCACTCATGCTGACATTCACTGTGTCAAGAGAACCAAATATCTCAGAAACCCCATCCCTGTTCATTGTGCTGGTGGTGACAGTTGAATGCCGGTTGCTGTTGTTATTGTTATTAATATTGTTGTTGCCATCTCCTCCGACACTATGTTGCAAATTGGCTGCTCGAACAGCTGCAGGCACATTCGGCAGTCTCCGGTACTCAGATGACGTGGGACTTGCGCTTGGGCCAACAGCTGACCCACCTGGTGGTGTGTTGCTTCCTTGGCTGCTTACTGATCGGACTGACTCTTCATAGGAAGGAAGGTGTACTCGTGATGCATCTGCATACGCCATTAGAGCCATTCTGTCATGCTCATCTGATTTAGGAAAGAAAATATGTGATACACTAGTTTCTAAATATAAGAAAAGAATATGAAAGATTTTTTTTAAATGGTGGTATAAATATAGCATCAAAGTGAGATTCAAGAATTCACGAATTGAGTTGAGTTGAGTCAAGAACTGACATCATTGCACTCGGAGTATTCCCATTATGGGATAAAGGAAGAGAATATTAATTAAACTGCTTTCAGGAGACTTAGATAAAGGTAAACTAAATCACAAAGCTGACACTGCGGCGGAAATACCATCATCATCATGTATCCTGCATTGGTGTTCATGAATTCTGTTCCCGGTGTTTGAGATCAATTCTATAATTGTTATTTCTCCAGGCCTCTGCTTGATCAACCATTGATCCTTCCAGCCATCACAATATTTTCCAAGGCTTTTCTTCTCATGACATGATCAAAGAACATTGGTCTCTATCTTATAGCTAAATATAATGTTCTACCTTTGTTAGCCTTTTCCAGGCACTCATTGCCTCCTCTGGCAGTCCAAGGTATTCGCAAAATTCGTCTCAGAAACCATATCTCAGACTTGTACATATATCAGATGATAAATGTGTGAAACTGGATGATCAGCTACCATATAAAAATTAATTGAAACCAAAGACAATCTACAAAACTAGAGAAAGACCAAGAATCTGATGGATAGATGCTATCAAGCGTACACAACACAAATTCAGTGCTGTAAAGATGACATATTTGGTTCACGATTGAAAACTTCAACTTCGCCATACATGTAATGTCAAGTGTGGACCAAAAGTTACAGTCCATATGTGAACAGGCAGACAGACAGACACACAGAGACAGATGGACAAGACAGCTGTAAAAGTTGCATGTCCTTTGCAAGATGTTGCAATCAACCCCTGCCCATATTGGCAATTTGAGATTTACAATGCAATGTTATATTCAGTAGTTTGCCACTTCTTTCTGAATGAGGAGTCAACACTGATGTCTAACTGGCTGGCATGAAAGAACCCACTTAGCCACCAGTCTCCCAATTCAGTACATTTCAGTTTGGTAAAGTTGTCTAGAATCATCTTTTCAACTCCAGTCACAGAACCACATGACAAAAACATACCACCCTCTAACAAATATTCTAAGAGTAATCTGATATTCATAAACATAAAAACCTGTCAACATTCATAAATCACTAAGAAGTAAACACAAAATAAAATGTACAATGCAGGACTAATACCTGATCCATCTTTTAAAACCATCACAATTCAGGCTGTGCAATTTACTACAAATATAAATAAAGCATTATAATATCTACAAGTAAATGACATCTCACCCAATGAATTGTCATGCACTCGAGCGTAGGGTGGAGGTGCAGGTCCTTGCTGGAAGAGATGGGCCCTCGGCTTCTTCCTCCTAAACACCACAATAACCATGATCAGAAGTAGCACTCCAAGAACACTACAAGCAGTCGTCACCACAATCACTAAAGATGACACCTGGATGAAAACCAAACAATTCTGAATAGGTCATGCATGTTTATTTAATGAACCCTGGTGACACAGTGATAAGTGCTTGTTTTCCGAAAAAGGTGCCCTGAATTAAATCTTAAATAAGGGGTCAGCAGAGCCAAATGGATAAGAGTACTAGCTCTTAAACTTCCAGTGTGCTGATGCTGAGGTAGTGGGTTCAATCCCTACACAGATCAGTTGGACTAAAATGTTGGGAACGTAAATTATAAGTACCTCAGAAGGTGGAATGGGTTCGCCTGATGGCGAGGGATACTAGTAATAGGGAAAAGCTAATCCCATGCAGAAAACAGTCCGGTGCACTAAAAGTAGTGGAAATTTTTTGGACTACACTATTTTTAAAGTGAGCAAACGCAAAAATAAAATAAATAATCGTAAATAATAGCAGAAAGTCTACAAATGCAAGTAGAGGAATCCTAACTCTATATTATCAGGAGGAAATGTAATAATCTAGCTTGAAAATAATGTTTAAGGTAAGTGTGTAGCGTGTATTGCTTTGCTGATCTGGCAGTTGCTGCAGCTTGTCTTGTTCCAGATGTATTGGTGTTTCCTCTGGAGTAAACTAGGCAGGCCAAGAGATGGATCATGCTGGATGGGCAACACATAGTCTCAACAATGAATGAAGCCAATGCTTTGTGCTATGGAGAGGTTATTATGCCTTTTTTAAAAGCATATTGTAATAAACTACCATCTGTCAAGACGGCAAGGTGCCAGTAACATGTAACGAGGCTACACAGTAAGATCTGATGTAATATGTGACATAGAGATAAAGAAAATAATCCCCATATCTAAATCTTCTTTTACAAATATTTTTATTATAATAAAACAGTTCAGTTCAGTTATCAGTTATCAGTTGGGGTATCTTCATTGCACTCCGGACATGTCCATAGGTGCTCAGATCCTCCCCCCAGCATATGCATCAGCGTCCGGTGGCTAATAGTGCCAGTTCTGTGTTGGTTGACGAGGCACCTCGTTTTCCCGATGTACCTCTCGCGACAGGCCATGCCGATTCTTACTCCCAAGTATTTCATCCTGGACAACGATGCGGATTCACTGACATCAAAGTCCTCTGTTCTCGCCATATCTTTAAGGACGTTAATAACATCGGCACGATCCATGGGCTGGCCATCTACAGGGGGTGCAGAGCCAGCCAGTGTATCAGCTCGTTCATTTCCCTCGACTCCCGCATGACCCGGGACGAAGAGAAGGTGACTTTACGCACAACAGACTTCCACAGTGATATAACAGAGTAGCCTTGCTACAGGGGAATCAAAAGTGGCGTGCAATGGGAAGATTAGTATAAGCATGCTTGGGCACATCACTAAGGGGTAAGGGGTAGGTAGGGCTCGTCGTGCTATGACGAGCCACATGGAAACAAAGGCAGTTTGGGATTGTTCCATCATCAGAGAAGGATGCTTGTTAACATCTGGTCTGACACTTATTGATTTTGTCAACACGTTTGTACGATGTATCACCTGATTAAACTGAATTAAGAATATTCGGCCTTGGACTGACGTTTGTCCCTGTTGTTTTACTTTCACAAGCTACTGTTACATATCAGAAACGGTGCCGTGACCAGGATTTCTGCTCGGGTTGTCGCGGCCAAGCAAAGTGTTCTCCAAACTTACACATCAACTTGATCAGCTTGTACGGATGCACAATTGGGAACTTATAAAGAACAGACGCCATGAACTTTGTTGTCAACTGCCCATGCAAGGGTGAAGAGATGGCGTAAAATTTCAAGTCAGTCGCTTTTGAAGGCCGCTCAAGTTTGAGTTCGTTTCAAATCAGTCATTTTTGAAGGCCACTCAAAGTCAAACTTCATTTCAAGTCAGTCGCTTTTGAAGGCCGCTCAAGTTTGAGTTCGTTTCAAATCAGTCATTTTTGAAGGCCGCTCAAAGTCAAACTTCATTTCAAGTCAGTCGCTTTTGAAGGCCGCTCAAGTTTGAGTTCGTTTCAAATCAGTCATTTTTGAAGGCCGTTCAAAGTCAAACTTCATTTCAAGTCAGTCGCTTTTGAAGGCCGCTCAAGTTGAGTTCGTTTCAAATCAGTCATTTTTGAAGGCCGCTCAAAGTCAAACTTCATTTCAAGTCAGTCGCTTTTGAAGGCCGCTCAAGTTTGAGTTCGTTTCAAATCAGTCATTTTTGAAGGCCGCTCAAAGTCAAACAGCATTTCAAGTCAGACGTTTTCGAATGCCGCTCCGGACTGAAGAAGTTCATCAACTCAGTCGTTTTTTTATGTCGCTCAAGGCTGAAGAAATTGCAAATCGCTTTCTACTAACCGCCCAAGGGTAAAGACAATTTCAAATCGCTTTCTCCCCTCTGCCGTGCGTCCACCTTGACGAGGTAGAGGGGCTTGAGCGTTCCAATGACCCCAAGAGCTATGCCGACGGTAGCACAGCTACTTGTAGGGTCACCCATGTCGGACAGGTCAAGGGTGAGGGACCAGACGAAGTGACGCACAAACCTGCTGCCTTGTAGGTAGACTGGGGACAGTCAAAGGCTAGGGAAAGCATCCCGAACAAATGCTTGTCGAAATCGGATGTACTGAGCCACAGGCTTGACAAAGAAGTGCAACGTAACTTTATCATTTCATGATGCCACAGATGAAAATTAATCGTTATGGTGCTAATCCCGTGAAGTCCCATCAGGCGGTGATAGTGCCGGGCCCCCTGCCTCGAGGGGGTCCACCCATGACTACTGGTGGTCACCTTCCCCTGTGCTGTGGAGTCAAGGCACAGAGGAGTAGGTTAAGAGCTATTGACCAAACACCCCGGACACTCAACATACTACAATGGAATGCAGAAGGAGTTTATAACAAGAAAGCCTCCCTAACACAGCGTCTTCATAAAGATAGAATAGATGTGGCATGCATTCAAGAGACACACCTCAACGCCAATCGCACATTTTCAGTCGAGGGATATCAGGCCACACGTTTCGACCGCGAAGGACACAAAGGAGGAGTTGTAATACTTACACGAAATACAATACCTTGCAGCGAAGTATCTGTGATCTCTGACAACCAAACGGAAATTATAGGTGTTGATATAATGATAAAGGACGTGAAAATAAGAATTTACAATCTATATAGCCCGGCAGATAAGGATCTTACACTCTCAAACATGGAAATAACTGACACAAATTGCATTGTTGTCGGAGACTTTAATAGCCGTTCAGAAAGATGGGGATACCCAGATACTGACAAAAGAGGAGATGAAGTGGAGGACTGGGAAATAGACTCAAATCTCCATCTACTTAACAAAGCGGATGACACACCGAGCTTCTACTCCAGAAGATGGATTACCACTTCTACTCCAGACTTAGCTTTCTGCACAGGAGACATCCTCCACAAAATCGATCGCCATGTGCTGGACCAATTAGCAGGTAGTGACCACAGACCAATCAAGCTTGTAATAAATATGGAGTATGTTCCACAGGAGCAAAAGCCTTTGCCCCGTTGGAATTACAAACGAGCAGATTGGGACAGATTTGCCATACTAACAGACAAATATTGTGAAAACGTAAATACACGATATGGCAACATGAAGCAAATGGTGGAAAGTCTAAACAGAGCAATAATACAGGCGGCCACTGAGTCTATTCCAAGAGGAGCAAGGAAAAATTACAAACCATACTGGACTGAAGAACTACAATTTTTGGAGGACAAAGTTGAAGATGCTAGGAAGACCGCAGAGAGAGAACAAACAACTGAAGCGAACATCTCTCTCAAAGCCATCTCAGCAAAATATAAAAGAACAGTAAATCAAACAACAAGAGATTGTTGGAGGGAAAAAACAGAAAACCTGAATTTTGACAGGGATGGAAACAAACTATGGAAACTAGTGAAAGCCATGAACAATGAAGGACCTAGAAACAAACAAATAACAATTAAACAAGGAAATGCCTTGCTTACAGGAAAAAAGGCTGCAAATGCACTAATGGAACACTATGCCAGTGCAAACCACATTGATATTACAGCCGAACAGAAGAAAGCAATCAAAGATAAACAGATACATCATACATATACAGAGACAGCAGCAGAATATATGATGGCAAATCTAACAATGGAAGAAATGGAACAGGCAATGAATACCCTAAAAAAGAAGACATCACCAGGAAAGGATGGAATCACAAATGAAATGCTAATAGGACTAGGCACTAAGGCAAAAAAGAAACTACTAGCAGTCCTAAATTACAGCTGGAAGAGGGGAATAGTCCCACAGGCATGGAAGGAAGCTATACTAATACCAGTCCCAAAGAAAGGAAAAGACCTGGAAGAACCAAATGGCTATCGACCTATCAGTCTTCTTAGCTGTGTAGGAAAATTAATGGAACGCATTATCAATGGCAGGCTAACATGGCATCTGGAAGAAAACCAACTCTTAACACCTCACCAAGCAGGATTCAGAAAGTACAGATCTACTGAAGATCAAATAACCTATATAGCTCAGGAAATAGAGGATGCCTTCCAAGAGAAAAAGCACACACTAGCAGTCTGGATAGATTTAGAAAAAGCATTTGATAAAGTATGGAAGGAAGGACTGAAAGTAAAACTGCAAAAAATGCATGTTTGCGGGAAAATGTACAAATGGATCAGCCACTACCTTGAGAACAGAACTGCCAGGACAAAAGTACAAGGACAAACCAGCAAAATGATGCTGTTGGAGCAAGGTGTCCCCCAAGGAGGAGTTCTTTCACCAACATTATTCCTAGCATATATAAACGACATCACGGAAAATTTTCCAGCCAGAGTACACACATCATCCTTTGCAGATGACCTAGCCATATGGACATCTGAAGAATATATTAGTACAGCTAACAGCAGAATACAGCAAGCCCTATTAGCGCTAGAGGACTGGTCAAAATCATGGCTAGTGAAGATAAGTGAGGAGAAAACAACATGCACAGTGTTCTCCCTCTCAACTAAAACTCAGCAACCTAAGCTGGTATTGAATGGAAAAATATTGCGCCATGAAGAAAATCCAAACTATCTAGGAGTCACCTTTGATCGTCGCCTGACATGGAAGACACAGGTTGAGAAAAATCGAACAAGAGCAAGGCAAAGAATGGCAATCATGAAAAAGCTTGCTGGTACAACATGGGGAGCAGATGAGAAAGTTCTCAAGAAGTTATATACTGGACGGGTGAGGCCAGTACTGGAATATGGCATTGCAGCTTGGGCAACAGCAGCTAAGTCAAACTTTAACAAAATAAGTAGAGTCCAAAATCAAGGAATGCGAATCATAACTGGAAGCCTGAAGACAACGCCTATTAATGAATTAGAAAAGATCACTTGTTTACAACCAATGCAGGATAGAAGAGATAGCAGAGCCCAGCAACAAGCAGAAAAATTTAGAAGATTGACAGACCACCCTATGTACAACAGATTTAATGGTTTTGGAAAGGGAAGACTGAAGCGTAGCAACTTTGTAGAAACTGCAAAACGAAGGATTAGGTCAGATCCTATTCTTAACATATCAACAGTCAAGCCCATACACAATGCACACAAGTTCCCAGCTTGGAGACAGCAGCAACTGCCTGAGATGATAGAAAACATTCCTGGTATTGAGAAAAAGAACACTCAGCATGAAACCGAAAGAAGAGAAATAACCCTAAACTACATAAAAGAACATTACCCAAGCAGAAATTGGACCCATGCATATACAGATGGATCAGCCAAAAATTCAATAGAGAATGGAGGAGGAGGAATTCTCCTAAATTTAAAAAATGGAGCGAAAAAAACACATTCAATGGCAACTGGAAAATTTTCAAGTAACTTCAAAGCGGAGGTAGAGGCTCTGAAAACTGCAGCAGAAATGCTCCTGATGGAGGAAAATAAAGAGAAGCAAATAGCTATCTTCACAGATGCAAAGTCAGCTGTCTCAATACTGAAGAGCAATAACAGCACAGAACTAACTGACCTAAGAGCAGCACTCCATGGTCTATGCCAGAAATCCAAAAAAGTTGTAATACAGTGGATCCCATCACATTGCAGTATACCTGGAAACGAGGAGGCTGACAGACTGGCAAAAGAGGGCGGACGACTACCACAGCCTGACATAGACATAACCTATAATGAGGCAAAGAGGTTGATAAAAAGCACTTATAGAACCAAATGGGAATCAGAGCATCCAGGCCATCAGAAGGATGATGCATATTACAAACTCGACCGAAGAGAACAAGTAGCAATCTTCAGGCTCCGCACAGGACATAACAGGCTGAAATACCACTTGTTCAATAAACTAAAGATAGGAGATACCGATGAATGTAATTGTAGAACTGGAAAAATGACAGCAAAACATTTGCTGCAGGATTGCCCAACGTATGCAGAACAGAGAAAGATATTTTGGCCCACACCTGCTTCATTTGAGGACAAGCTCTATGGAGATATCAACAAGCTAAAGTTGACCGCAGATTACTTTAACTATATACAGGTTGACATTTAAAGGTGCATGAAGACCCAGAGGCATGAAATGGAATATTGCTTGGATAGCAAATCCATTACGTGGAAAGTCCGAATCAAAAGCCCACTGTGTGGGCTTCATAAAAGGTGGAAAAGTGTCCTAGTGGCACGAAATGGAATATTGCTTGGATAGCAAATCCATTACGTGGAAAGTCTGAATCAAAAGCCCACTGTGTGGGCTTCATAAAAGGTGGAAAAGTGTCCTAGTGGCACGAAATGGAATATTGCTTGGCTAGCAAATCCATTACATGGAAAGTCCGAATCGAGGGCTCACTGTGTGGATGTCATCTGCAGACTGCATACTTCTGGTTTCCGGAAGAGCAGCCTATGGTGAACGGAAGGCCCAATGTACGGAAGTGAGGCTGGGCAGCCATGTGCAGGACGTGACGATTCCTTGGGTGAGCCCAGTACCAGAGCGCTATGTATCGGCTCTGCAAGTATGGAAGCCTCCTTGGATGGCGGGGAATGCCCATGGTCTGCCCCTGCCTTCCCTTGAGGGCTGACCAGGATCTTTGGCTGTTCTATATGGACCAGCTGGGATGGGGGATAACACCACAACAGTGAGAGTCAAACGTCCTAAGAAACCCCCGGGAAGGTTAACCCGGTCAACAAATGCCCGCAGAAGTCGGATGTGTCGGCCTAACGGCGCAAGAACGCAGCTCTGCTGTAAACAGGCACAACGCAATCACATCCGGAAAAAAAAAACTCCGGGTGAACGAAGAAGAAGAAATCGCTTTCTACTAACCGCCCAAGGGGTGAAGTCAGAAGCCAGAAGTCAGAAGTCAGAAGCCAGAAGCCAGAGGCCAGAAGCCAGAAGCCAACATAGTATGTTTTCCGAAGCCGATATGTAACTGAAGCAAACACTACTGTCGTTGAGAAGTTTACGGGACCTGCGAGTTTGAAGAACACTTGTCGTTGGTCGGAACTTACAGACTTTCTACGCCTGCCGTTGAAGACAGGCTGAATAATGTAAAATTAATGGTAAAAATTTGTGTTTATTATAAATGTGATTATATTACTATAATTAAGTACTATAATTGATTGAAGTTAATTAATATAGTTAACAAAGATAGTAAAATGGCACAGGATGAAGCTTCCTTGATGCAGGTTCTGGGTGGAGTAGGTAGAGCCATATCTAAGTTGGACACAGCCTTGAAACAACAGAGCATAGGTATTGATATTGAGAAATTCAGTGGTCAGGCAAGGTATTTCAAAAAATGGATTGTAGCCATCGAGAAACACGTTTTTTTTGGGTAGGAGCCACAGATGAAGAGAAGAAAAAATTTGCTTACCAGACAAGTGTAACGCCAGTGTCGGACCACATTAGGAGAAAATAAGAAGCATATAGAAGAAGAAGCATATTGTTTTAGGCTGAGATACCATACAGAGTAAAAATATGAACCACTTCCATAGAGAATTGGGACGCGTAACTGCCTGGTTAAAAGAATTGAAAGTGGCAGTTAGTGAGGTTGAAAATTTTGTAGAAGGGCTGCGGAGAAGAACGACGGGGCAAGAGACTTATAAATTTAATGTGGAGTGCAATAGAGTAAGAAAGAATAACAGAAGAAAGTCACTGTTTAATGAAAACAGAAGACAACATAACGTTATAAATAGAGACAGTTACGTTGAGCCAGATATGACTAAGGTCAGAAGCTGTTATAATGAACAAAGATACAGAGATGGGCCTGAGAGAAACCTTTCCAGGAAACAATGGAATTGGCCTTCCTATAGTGTGACAGCTAGAAAAAGACGGGACGACTGGTTTGAGCAAAGACGGAGACAATATTTAAGGTCAGAGTTGAAAGACAGAGTAGAAACCACAAATAAGATACCAAGTATTCCAAAGACGCTTGCAAATGTAAGGGTTAAACAGGAAAAGAAGACGACGGTATTAGTAAAGAAAATAGACCAGGAGACTCAGACGCAGATGATTGAAGTGGTAGAACGGAACACACAGACACAAATTGATACCATAGAAAAGAAAGTCCAGGTACAACCAGCCAGCAAGATAATGAAAGGAAGTCAAACCGAGTTAGTAGAAACTCAATCAAAACCAACTCAGTTGAAAGTGACTAAGGGAGACACAGTTGAAATTAAGAAAGATAGACAAACAGAGACCAAGAGGAGAGTTAGAAAAAACGTTAGGGATAGGACTGCAACTAGTCTATTAGTCAATGTAGGTACGACTGTTGTATCAGATTCTTCAGATGGAGACATTGAGCTCATCCCTGACCGAAGCATGAAAGGTAGTGGTATAAATAAGAATCTCAGGTGTACTGGTTCAAGTTATAGAGAAGTTGCTTCCACCTCTACAACATATGGTAAACAGCAGGCTAATAGAACAACTATAGACACTGATTATTCAGAGGACGACGAGTTAGGTAGGTACAAACAGTTTGGTACAATGACGGATACGGCAAGTGAACAACCATGAAGGAGAAATAAAAGAGGGAATGTTAGTAAGAGGAATAATTATAAAGAGATATCAGGAATAGGGACCTATACAGAAGACAGGTTTGATGCGAAATATTATGATGTTGGTGGGTTGGTATAGCCCAATAGTGTTATTTTGTGCGGTGAAAAGAGGTGGAGAATCACTGCAAGTGATGTGTGATGTTGAGAACTGACGTAGTGTTGTCTTGTGTTGTATAATTTGTTTTGGGGTAGGGAAGAGCGAGCGTAAAGATACATGGACCAGTCATAGAATAGTGACCGATTGGGTAGTGCGGCTGTTATAGCCTGAGAATAGCGCGAAGAAGTAGATCAATGTTATAGGAGTAGGATGTGGTGATGAGAAGTGAATGAGTAGTAGAGTATCGGAGTAGTTATGTTGTAGATACGCAGGGAGTGTCTTTGCGTGCGTAAAGGTGTGGACAAACCTGTGTTCATCGCGCTGATTAGAGAAAGAAGTGAAGAGTGGAGTTTTGAAACGTCGTCTGTTTGGAATGCATGGATAGAATGATGTTAGGTTATTGGCAATAGCGCATGGATATACAGGGTGGTTGGTATATTTAGGACTCGAAGCAGTGTGAAAGGACGTATTTCAGAGTTGAAGAGAAATTGTGTAAGAATCAACGAGAGGATGCACTGTCTGAGCGAGCATAATATACGTGTGTTAAAAAGAGAAGTTGACGATACGATTATGGTGTGTTGAGTGTGTTTGATTATATGTCCGAGGAAGCAGATGGTGAATGTCGGAGTGGTTTGCTGTAGAGAATTAGCTAGGACAGATAATGTCATGCGTGCATATTGTGTGTTTGGTTGGGATGATTAGAAAATAGACGAATTAGAGCTTGAAACATGGAATGCTATGTTGAGTGATGTGTGCTGGAGCAGTAGACGTAATGTAAAGCTGACATGGAGAGATGTAGCCTGGTTACGAATGTTGATGGCTAAAGCTAAGGTGTTGGTTGAGTTGGGTAGGCTCTGAGTGAATGATTGAGAAAAGTTGAAATAAGAAAGTAGTTGGATTGTGAAAGTACTATGTAAGATATTGAATTAACGTTTTGTTTATCGTTTTATAAAGCAGATGCAGTATCGTATGCTGAGGTGAGATTGCCTGCTGCAGAGGAATGAAAGAATATAGCAAGGACGTGATTAGTATGTCTCGTCGGAGTGAGGTTTGTTGTGAAGAGCGGTTGAGAAGTTGGATAATGATGGTTAGTGTATAAAGGCAGTAATGTGCTAGATGGTCCGTGCTGTTTCTGAAAGTGTCCCGATAAATGTATTTTGAGGCAGATATGACTTGTATGAAGAAGAGTATATATTATTTTAATTGATGTTGGGGGATATGTGTATTCATACATATTAATGAGGTCTATAGTAAATAGACATTTTCTGGTGGTTTTGGCATTGCGGGGATACCGTGGTTAACGGAATTGATAATGTTTAGATGCCATTTAATTTTAGGGTATGACTTGTTGTGTTTTCCGTCTTTTACGTGTAAATTATCGGTTCGTAAAAGTGACCGGTAATGTTGGATGACATTAAGTAATTTTGTCTTAATTTAAATTGATGCTTGTTTTATTATGTATATTATGTCGGGGATAAAACCATGTATGTCAATTTGGGGGGAAAGCGTTTTGTTTTGAAATGTTTGGTTTAATAACTCATAATTTGTAGTTTCAGTTATTTTGACTTGTTTAAAATCAGTATATTAAGTTGATGATGGTTAAGACTTGTTTAAAAAACTGTTATTATTTTGCTCTGAGTAAAGACTGGGCCTTATTGAATAAGTAATAGGATCCTTCGTTCAGATAATAATAATCAAACGACTTTAGACTATAAAGAGAGACATATTCGCATTGTTAGTAGTGGTAAATTTAGATAAACATGAAGTGAGGGCCATGTTTGAAAGCTTAGTTTAACTGGGGTGTGGCCAGAGATGGGGCTGTAGATATCAGCACATATCATAATGGTCCAGAACGATGAATGCCAGAGATGCTTATAATAGGATGTGGGGGTTGTAATAGGTGCTGCTCTAGTCAGCGTTAATAGAAAAACATGGATTGAATGCCATGTTTGGATTGTGGGAGAGATTGGTTGAACTTAGAAATGAGGCTATGGTTATCAGCATAAAACATATAAAAAGAAGTATGTAACATATGCGGGACTATGACCATATATATATTAGGGTTGCGGTTATAATGATTGGGGAGAAATTAACGAACAGATAGTAAGTAAGCAACGTAAAGATGCTGTGGTTACAGCATCATATGAGTAGAAGTAGAAATTATATGAACAGTAATATCCCTGACGAGACATGGATTGAAAACCATGGAGGCTAGTGAAGGCACGTTATAAGGATACAGATAACAAAGTATTTTAATTACTGGTTAAAGAATACGCAACTGAAACATATCATTTTTCATAGATTATATGGTTTCTATAAGGTTTGTTTTTGAAAAACTTTATTTTATAAAGTTTTTGAATGTGCAAGGGAGGATAAATGGTACTATTTCTTGTTATCTTTTATTGGTGTGCACCATTTCTCTATCTGTCTATCCTGTGTTGTTTTAATTGTTACGAGAGAGTGATAACTTGCATTTTCTTAACACATATATGATCATGTTATTTGCGAATTTTGATACCGGTAATTTGGACAGGCTTACATGTCTTTTGTAATAATAAGGTTTAAGCGAATCGCTTGTGACCTTGTGGAAGAGAAGAAGAAGCAGTATTTTGAAAAGGTACACATATATGCTGGGGTATTATAATGAATAGAGGAAATAGCAGTTAGCTAAGTCCATGTTTGGTTGGGAAGAGTCGTGTTTAGAACTTAGAGATTAATAGGAGAAATAGTGGATACGGGTTTACTGGATTTCCATGAAGTGGGGTGAGCTGCTGGGGAATGGCTAGCGGATGGCTATACATAAGAGTTATTTTGAATAGAGAGGTTGTGGGTTAAGAGAGATAAATAGGTTTTCAGACTTTTCGGGGAAAAGTCTTCGTGGGGTGAATAAGGTATTATAACAGAGTAGCCTTGCTACAGGGGAATCAAAAGTGGCGTGCAATGGGAAGATTAGTATAAGCACGCTTGGGCACATCACTAAGGGGTAAGGGGTAGGTAGGGCTCGTCATGCTATGACAAGCCACATGGAAACAAAGGCAGTTTGGGATTGTTCCATCATCAGAGAAGGATGCTTGTTAACATCTGGTCTGACACTTATTGATTTTGTCAACAAGGTTTGTACGATGTATCCCTGATTAAACTGAATTAAGAATATTCGGCCTTGGACTACCGTTTGTCCCTGTTGCTTTACTTTCACGAGCTACTGTTACAGCGACTCAGTCCACTGTCTACGTACAGATCCAGCTTCGACCTTCTGAATCATGCTCATTGAATCACTTAGAACACACACGTTGGTATAATGCTGAGATTCCAGCCATATGAAAGCCTGTGTAACTGCCATCACCTCCATCATCATGCTGCTCGTGGTCATAGAGTGGGCACCACTGGATTCTTGAACGGTTCGGTCCGCTGAACGGGCTGTAAATGCCCACACTTTTCTGCTGCTTTACAACAGATCCATCTGTATTAGATGAGCACTTCGGGGCTATCTGAGTATTCATAGATGAGCGCGTTAACCTCAGCATTGACAGCGGCAGGGTTCTGCTCTCTGCACCGTCTGTCGAGTGTGATAATGCAGGAGAAAGTGCACTTAAAAGCTGGAGGCACCGGCACCCATTCCTTGCCGGGGTTGATACTGGTAAGACTGCAGACCTGTCTGACGACATCTTCCGCCCGACCCATCCATGAATAATAAAACAAAAACAATCAAATACAGTGGTTTTAGAAAAACTGGGAATGAAAAGAGAGTTGAAGAAAGAAATAAAAAATAGGCAAGTGAAATATTTCAGCCACGTTAAAAGACATAACTCTCATAAAAACCATAATGATGGGCAAGGTTGAAGGCAAGCGAGCAAAAGGTAGATAATGATACAAGTGGGAAGATAACATCAAGAGACAAACATCAATCTGAAAGAATGTACAGTCAGGGCAAGAGACAGTGTTGGAGATCCACTGCAGCCAACCTTCTTTGTGGAGACGGCACCTGACTGATTGGTTAAATATTACATTAAAACCAACTGCACCTCCAACTGATACCCTGGGAAAACTGAAGTTACAAGGTCTCTAGCTAATGGGCTCTGGACCACTAGTTAGAATGGGATCCATCTGGCTTTTCCCAGAAGTTGGGTCTGGTCTATCAAGCCACTAGTGGATAAATATTTCTCAGAGAAATGAAGATAACACTAACAAAAATGGATACAGAACCACAACTCTGAAAGGGACAGCAAGGAAAACATATAGAAGCATATGAAAGTTGAAAAAACTCACAGACTACAGATTAACACATCTGCTGTACAAATGCTGACAAGTTGAAATTTGTTGCTGTTGGTGAATGTACATGAATAATTGTTTAAAACTGTATTGACATTCTCAGCAACAAACAGACAAATGTATTATGGGCCACACAATAAATAAAAGCCCACCTTGTTCTTGCCATCATTTATGTCCCCAGAATTAAATGACTTTCCACCATTTTGTCCATCAGGTAACAAGTCTATATCACTGCCTGGGTCTACAAGGAAGCAAATTATTCATATGAATAAAAAACTGGAGATAATTATGAAGCAGTATTGGACAAGTAATGAGAACACTGTATAATGCAGTAATTAAAGAACACTGCATGACTGAAACACTTTTAACACACCTCGATATGTATTGGGTATGTGGTACTAGCCCCATATTTGTATAGACCGATCTGCACAAGATGAGATCAATATTGCACCGACCACCTTTATCTCCCTGGACATTTCCTGGCACCCATTTTGGGCTGGGTTGATCTAGGGCAGTGGTTCTCAACCTTTTTGGTCCGTTCCCCCCTTCACCATATTTTTAGGACGTCATTCCCCCCCCCCCCCCCCCCCCACCATATTTTTAGGACATCATTCCCCCTCCCCCTTTTACCATATTTTTAGAACGTCATTTCCCCCCCCCCCCCCTTTTGTATTTGCTCCCTAAAAATGTCCCCCTGCCCCTACACAGTATACGTAATAATTGAAGCTAAATTTAATAGCACATACTAAAACAAGTCTAGACATATACATAAAATGTGATTTGCGGATCTACTTACGTTATAAAATGAATTTCAGAAGGGTGATGCGTACAGAAGCGTAAAGTATGAAAGGAAAAACAAGATCAAGTAATCGGTTCTTGTATTAACGCGATCTTGAAATAATCTTCATTCCCCCCCTGGAAACCCCAAATTTCCCCCCCTGGGGGGGAATTCCCCACCGGTTGAGAACCACTGATCTAGGGGATCAGGTCAATTTTAAAAATCTGCCTTCATGGAGATTCAAACAATATGACCCACAAGCTGACAAGAAAACCACTGTGTTATCAAAGCTCCCACAATGTTACGTGGATAACTAAATTTCAGACAAAGTGAAACTGTTTAATTGTAGGTTTTGGAAAACAGAAGGAACAGTCTTCATTTCACTCTCAAAGTACCATGTCTATTTCTCATATACAGATGGCAGTCTATCAGAGGTTCCTCCCATCACCATATAATTTTTCCCTTAGTGTAGTTGGGCTCGGCCATGCTGTCTATCTCCATATCTCATAAAGTCACAACATGATTGGTTGCCTCCTCTGTATGAACAAACATCTATCCAATTTTCACTGTGCTAACAGATGGTTCTTAGCCTGAAGATGATCGCTTGATCACTTCTTGGTGAAAAGCAAAGCTGTAATGTATCTAGGATAACAATGTAATGACAGTTAAACAAATGTTATATTCAGAGGTACCAAATGCCCAATACATATTCAGGCATGTAAAGAGGCATAAAAATCACCAAGATAAAAACATGTGTGCAAACATGAGTATATTTTAGACAAGCCCAGAAGTCTAGAAAATATGCATCGCTCGGTTTACATAAATTAGTTGTCACAAAATGTCATTTTACTGCCTATGGTACCTTACAGTGTAGGGGGAGGGGAGGGGGGGACGACTTTAACCTGAGGAATTAATGCCGCCTGGCTAGTGCAGTCACCGTGAACTGTGCAGGTTAAGGTTTTTCTTTTTGCCCCCGGCAGAAAAAAATCCACACTTTACCAAGGATTCAAACCCGGGTCTCCCAAAAGAGAAACCAGCATTCTTAGCCACTCGGCCAGCCGCTGTTCAGTAATAACATAAATTAGCACTGTGCAATAATCAGACCAAATTTATATTTACATAATTACTTCAAAGCTAGGAAACCTAAAGCAGTAACAGCAACCTTCTGATGGTTGGAAGAGGCCGCTGCAACACACATTGTATTCATTACGGACTCACAGAGTATGCTTAGTAAAGCGGAGAAAGGAATGTTTCGTGTAGAATGGCTAGCCTCGCTTCAGGGGTCACAGATTGCAAGAATTGTATGGATTTTCTGCCCTGGTCATGTGGAAGTGCAAGGGAATGAACCGCTGATAGGCTGGCAGGGAATGCACCTCTCGGTGGTAGGTTATCTATGGACAGGGGAGAGGTGGTCGGACGTCTATATGACCAGGTGGAGAAACCGGTGGAACAGACTGAGAACCCATATGTGGAGAGAATTATATGGCGGGAGATCGGCAGGGGTTCTGGATGAATCTTCTTCTTCTTCTGCGTTCATCCGTATATTTTTTCAGATGTGACTGCGTTGTGCCTGTTTACAGCAGAGCTGCGTTCTTGTGCCATTAGGCCGACACATCTGACTTCTGCGGGCATTTGTTGACCGGGTTAACCTTCCCGGGGGGATGAATCTTAAAACTGAGAGGAAAGACCAGGAGAACGTTCAATCAGATGGCAGTTGGAATGAATAGCAGTGTGACTCTTTGCTGGCTGTTGAATGAGGGGACAAAGTGTGTGTGGGAATGTCGAGTCAGTAATTTTGTTTCTTAGCTTAGCTCAACTCAACTCAACTGTTTTTCTAAACCCCTGTGATGTTTAATATTGTCAAAGTATTTCAGCTTGCAAGACATGCTACTCTTTGTGTGTCAGTATGTTTCCATGTTCACATCTTCTAGAATGCCGCTATTTTTCTTCTCCTTATCCATGGTATTCTCAGAATATTTCTGTAACATCAGTTCAGAGCCTCAAATTTCTTCTTTCATGACTGTGATCTGATCCATGATTCACATCCGTGAGTTGCCACAGGAAAGTTTCAAGTTCACAAAATTGTTACTTTTGTGTGTTTGCTGGTGTTGTGCCATAGGCTCAACAGGAAATGATACAACACAAACTACTGACAGAGATTCAAAGGAATGAAATAATCAAAAGAGGAAAAGTGCATGTCTTTTGGTTTCCCAATGAATATTAACCAGTGTGTACTTTTTATCTGATTCAGAAAAATACAAATATGAAGATGATAATGTCTTATTGTTTGTTCATTACTAGTCCCACTTAAGATCTGAAGAAAAATTATGAAAATAAATCAATACCACTCTACCACACAAATAAATCTTCATCTTCCTCCTCTTATTCCTTTTTTTTGTTTCCATCTTCTTCACCTGGGGAGTGTGCCACACCTGATTATGCCCTTTTCTAAAGAGGTCAATTATCCAACTTGGCAATACAATTATGTAACAATTATTCCCTCTTGGCAGCTACCATGTAAGGTAACAGACTATCCAATCAAATAGCTATGGGTCCCCCTTCCCCCAACAATGTTGCCAGGGAAGTGGCCCTGTGACCTGCTCTGTGTGATTTTCAACTGCCTCAAGATATTTAAGGCACCAACTTGCTCATGGAGTCACATGATTTCACACTTACCAAAGTGTTCTAGGTATCCAATCTTACATTAAAAAAAAAAAAAAAAGATTGGACAAAGAAGTATGGTTTCATTACAAAGACAATGGTTCTTGTAAAAAGGTCTGGCCCTATAGTGGAAAAGAGGGGATCTCTGTGGTGAAATGGTCAAGCCATATGCCTCGTGATCTAAACGTCATGGGTTCATTTTCAGACCATGTTGTTCAGATGATGAGTACAATTTTTCTGGAGACTCTTGGGAGTCATTCTGGAGCTACAGAGTTTGTGCTTTGTGTGATGCTTTTGGCGGACAGCTTGCCATTCTGAGGAGAGAGATTGAGCCAGTGCAATTAAGTCTGCCTCTCGTCTTAAATATTATCTGCTAATTACCCTGGCAACTTCTGAGTTAGTGTTCACACAAACATCTCTCAGATATATGGAAATATAATTAGTTTAAAAGAAGTATGGTTTTAAAATGCTGCTTACAATAATAAGAACATTTTACCCAAAACAAGAACATGTTTAAGAATGAAAATAATTTGAAAAACAAACACAGATGCATTACACCAGAGTCAGGTACATATAAAATAGATCGACTGACCAAAGTCCTTGTAGCATCTGGGGGACTCCCAGTCCCATACACCAATGTTAGGGTTGGAACTGTGGATGCAAGTCAGAGTGTCCACTCCCTGGATCTTGTAACCCTGGAGACATGTGCACTGGACCTGAGTTCCTCTGTGATAGGGCATGCACAACTGCAGATCCGCTGTGCTTTCCCCCATACATTTGCAGAAGCCATTTTTGATCTGGCCAATGTCCGGGCAATACCAGATGTTTTCTATTATTTGGTGATGGGAGAGAGGACACAGAAGAGATAGGAAAGAAAATTTAAACATATTTCTTGCATTTTTACATTTTAAAAAGAAAAATGAATTTGTGCGTGTGTGTGCCCTCACTCGCTTTGAACTCAAACGTAGTCCATACATGTGCTGCTACTACTTCTAGTGCACTGGATGATTTTTGCACATGGATGAGCTTTCCCTATTACTAGTGTCCCTCACCATCAGGCGAACCCACTCCAACTTCAAAGTCAAGGAAAAAGAATGAATAAAACATCATTTCTTTCTCCAAACTGTATGGCTTCATTATTAAGTTTAACAAAGTAAAGGACCATTTTACATGCCTCAAGGCACATTGGGCTAAAAATGGTGCTAAATTCATATTTTTATAAACCAATTGACACTTAGTGAGTGATGCCGTCAGTAGCATGTCAACAGACTTTACTTCCCAACACATTTCCTGGTAACCATTTAAGGCTAGGTCGACCTGGTAGCCAAGGTCAATTTTTTAAATTCGCCCTCTGTGTGAATTCAAACTCATGATCACCAGGCCAGCAAGTGAGCATCTAGCAACTATGGCTCCCTATGGCTTCATAAATATGACAGTAGTAGACAGTCAGATCAGAAGGAAAAGGAACTTATCAGCAGTGTGTCAAACTAAATGTGATGAAATATAAATTAGACATATTTACGATTTTATATTAAACACTTAACTTGTTCTGCAGCAAACAGCTGTTAAATTAAAGTAACACAAGGGACTCAGAAGAAGACAACTGAATATTTATCTAACATAGAGGTTACAGAAACAACCAGGCAAGTGTGAGTTAAAGTAAAAACAATGTATGGTACATAAGCAGTTAAAACTAATGACTTAAACAGAATTAATTTGTATTATAGCAAATGAAAAAAAAAAGTTAAATGTAAACAATTTGCTCCTCCACGATGAAGTGGTCAAACTGTCTTGTCTCGTGCACCATATGTCATCGCTTTGTTTTTGGGCTCTGTCATTCGGTTCAAGGATGAAATTTTTTCAGCTATGGAGTTCCTGCTATGTAAAGTGCTTTCAGTAGGTGGCTAGCCACTCTGTAGAGAGAGGCAGGGTCATATGGAACACAACCTGGTGCAATGAAGTCGATAATCTTAACTGTAACCCCTTTAACTTTTCAAGAATGAATGCAAAGCAGAGAATTGACTCAAAATATTAATTCTTAATGCTGTCATGATCATCTCCATATTGAATGTCCATCCAACACCCTCTGCTTTGCCTTGGTGCATTTATGCAAGCTCAAGGGATATATAAATGAAATAATGTACAAAATGAGAGAAACAGGAGAGAATGTTAGATGGGCCGGTGTGCAAATTCTTAACCTTTCGAAAATAAAGTTTGTTCATTCTTTTAATGTTGTCCACCATTATGCAATGTTGTCTTCCTCTTGCATGCTTCTCCTCCATAACATCTTCTAACAAGAAGCTGCAAATTCTTAACACACATTCTAAATGTATGACAATTGTTTATAATTGTACATAGAATTCTAAAATGCTGTTTTGTCAGAAGACATTGTAGCATTTCTAAAATGCTGTTTTGTCAGAAGACATTGTAGCATTGTAGGTAGCACAACCTGCTTAATAACACGATGGTCAAGATTTCAATTCCCTTGTAGATGGTAGGTCAGTGCCCAGATATAAACAAGGCATGAATGCCTACAACCAATTTGCCAGGCACATGACGATGATGATGAGAATCCTTCATGAGATTATGGGCTAATGTAAATTTTTTTTTATACCACATGTTAACATGTAGTGAAACTGTGAGACAATGAGCAGTCAAGCTGAAAAACATCTGATGGCTGTAGGAATGTGGTTTCTGAGGAGAATGCAAAGAATACCATGGACAGACAGAAAAACCAATGACCAAGTACTACAGGAGACAAATGAAAATCATAAATTGATTAGAGAAATTAGACGTAGACGGTCAAAAGTTTTTGGACATGTTATGAGAAGAAATTAATTGGAGAACTTGGTGACAACTGGCAAGATTGAAGGGAACAGACCAAGAGGAAGACCGAGAAGTAAATACCTGGATGGCTTCGCCACATAGAATGGTCGAGACAGGAACACTGAGCTGATCCATGACTCTGGTGATCAAGTGAAATGGCGAGTCATGACCGCCCACGCTTTCCGGCATGACACATGATTGATCGAGTGAAACTGTTCTGTGAAGATGCAATTAATTAATTGGCATGTTCAAAACTGGAAAAAACAGAAACTTATGAAGTCTTCTAATAAATTAATAAATCGCATTGTAGCTATTCTCATAGGCTTTTAAGAGATGGATGGCAGAAGGCTGAGATATACCCATGCACACACAGGGGGGAGAGAGAGAGAGAGAGAGAGAGAGAGAGAGAGAGAGAGAGAGAGAGAGAGAGAGAGAGAGAGAGAGAGAGAGAGAGAGAGAGAGAGAGAGAGAGAGAGAGAGAGAGAGAGGAGAGAGAGAGAGAGAGAGAGAGAGAGAAGGGAGGGAGGGAGGGGAGATAGAGAGATGAAGGTCAATCGTAATCAGGGTCAAAAGGTTGATAGCATGCAACCACAAGGAAGTCTCTGTGCCACAGTAGTTACCCTGTGGTTACATGCTCCAAAGGTTGTGATTTTGATTGCTGCCAACATCCTTCGGTTCACGAGTGCAATTTTCTTTTAGGCTCCTGGGGGTCATCGCTGGAGCTACAGAGTTCATGCTTTGTGTGACGCTTTCGGCAGGCCGCCCTACAGATAGATACTGAGCATTATGGGATAAAACCTGATGCCTTATAAACCTTTATAAACTTAACCACAACGACTATCAGGATAATCATTATAAAACACTGAACTCCCAACAACACTGACCTGATTCTGGGATGCATTCTGGAGAAGTGCTGGACCAAATCTGTGATGGAAGGCATTCAAACACTCTGTGTCCAATCAATTTATAGCCTGGGTTACAGGTGTACTCAATCTCTGTGCCCACTTCAAACTTTGGGTACTGCGCATCTCCATGCTGTTCAAATGTAATACCACGGCCATTTTCGCCACTAGATTCCAGTTGCCATTACGGACATAAGCAGGGGGCTCACAGTTTGCTTTCAACACTGAAAGAATATCATATATGAGAAAAACATAGGAATTCCAAGGTAACTCACCATATTAAAAATCTAAAGATATCTTGACGACAAATTTTATATTTCTGTAATGACAAACCCTCCTTGTTAAATTATTCTTAGGCGGTGCTCTCATTTGTCATCCCAACGAATTCCATGCAAAGGTTTTTATTCTCCAGTCTCTTGATAAATTATTCTTAGGTGGCGCTCTCATTCGTCATCCCAACAAATTCCATGCAATGGTTTTTATTCTCCAATCTCTTGATAAATTGTTCTTAGGTGGCACTCTCATTGTCATCCAAAGAATTCCATGCAATGGTTGTTCCTAATGATGGTATTTAAATCTATGTGTAATACTAATTTATCATATAAACAGCAACAAGAATGATAATAAAGCAAATATACTCTCACTTCAAAACATCAACAGTGAAAAGGCATGAAATCTAAATAAAATTACTAAATGTTGAAGTAACCAGGAACTTACCACAGGTGGGATCAGGTCCTTCCCACTGACCATTACGGCAGGTTAGATGAGCATTTGATGGGTCTAACAGAATATATCCATTAGAACAGATGTACTCAACAGTAAAACCTTCGCTCATCAACTGGTTGTATCTATCATAATGAACGGAAGCACTGGGGATCTCTGGAGGTGGAGGGCAGTTGTTTCCCTGCAGAAGACAGAAAGATGAAATGATTTCATGAGACGGTACATTCACATGAGTTGCTGCAATAGCCAGCCCGGGGGTTATGGGTTGGAATTTCCCTCATCAAAGTCAACCCAGTCTGAAATGGTGCCAGGAAATGACTTGGGAAGTTAAGGTGGCCAATATGATATGGACCACATCAGCCCTCAAGTGCCGGCTAGTCTTTAAACATATATTTAGCTAGCACCATATACTCCTATACTCTCGTAAGTAACGTGACGATGGTGAGAATGAGCAGTGGTTCGAATCATGTCGGTAACTTACAGGGTAAGCAATGGCAAAACTACTGAGCGTAATCTTGCCAAGAAATCAACAATCAGCTGAAAGATGCTGATGTTGACAACGATGTCCTGTAAAGGGATATGCAAACATTTATATATACTCCTACATACGCAAGTAATCCAATATTTTATGTGAGTAATGTAATATCGTTTTACATTTGTGGCCTAATGGGTGTGAGACCATGAATATTGAGATTGGATATATGCCCCCTCATATTGTTCATAGACCAATCGGCTCGAAGGGTGATGTGGTCAATTCACACTGGCCATCTGAAGTTCCCAAGACATTTCCTGGTACACATTTTAGACAAGGTCGGCCTGGGAGTCCAGGTTTTTCAACATCTCAGTGTTCCTGTCTCGTCCATGTCATGTGGCCAAGCCATCCAGATATTTCCTCTCGGTCTTCCTCTTGGTCTGTTCCCTTCGATCTTGCCAGTTGTCACTAAGTTCTCCAGTCCATTTCTTCTCATAACATGTCCAAAAAATTTTGACTGTCTACGTCTAATTTCTCTAATAAATCTACGATTTTCATTTGTCTCCTGTAGTACTTGGTCATTGGTTTTTCTATCTGTCCATGGTATTCTTTGCATTTTCCTCAGAAACAGTATATATATATAGTCAATAGTCTAGGAAATATATACACCCGACAGACAATTCCTATGACCGCCACATTTTGTTAGTGATAAAAGCTCCGCGGCGGAGCAAGCGCGGCAGGAGGCTTCTGATCATCAGAAGAGTTTCCTCTTCCCAGAATGTTTCGGCCGTTTACCTTCTTGATACTCTCTGGGAGCAGGCCCACCCAGGTCATGACTCGGGTGTCATTTCGAGACGTTCGATCTTTGTGTTGTCTTGCGTTGTTACGTGTTTGTCCAATAGGTGCAAAAAATGTTTGTTCCCAAGCCACCCCTGCCTCAGGGAGGAGAGCCTCATGCATCCGGTGCTTCGTGCCCTCACGAAAGTCCTTGTACCTGTGGCCTTGGGAAGCTATTTCCATGGCCACTACCTGTCACCTCTGCGCTGGTGTTTCACTATGCGCCGGTGCTTTTATGCTACAAACATAAATGCAGTTCACTAATGACTTACATTGTTTTAGTATAACACATGTGCTGCTTTCTTTCTTATTTCCTTAAATGTTTGTTTCTTGAAGATATTTTACAAACTTTTTAAAGTTTTCTTCACAAACCATTTAAAAAGTTTCACAAATCAAAATATTATTTAATATTCAAAATCTCCACTCAATCCCTCACAAAAATAATGCCAAATAGTGCCCAATGAAGCCCCTCTGAGCATTGGGTTAACAATGAACTACCTAAACAAGCAGAGGAGACATCAAGCTAGGCCTAATCTCAGCAGTACCTCATTTGTGCCGTGCTGAATCATGGCCTGGTCACACACTAATATGTGCCTCAGCAGTAGTGAAGCTCCTGTACCTCATCTGTGCTGTGCTGAATCATGGCCTCGTCACATACAAATATGTACCTCAGCAGTAGTGAAGTTTCAGTACCTCATCTGTGCTGTGCTGAATCATGGCCTGGTCACACACTAATATGTGCCTCAGCAGTAGTGAAGCTCCTGTACCTCATCTGTGCTGTGCTGAATCATGGCCTCGTCACATACAAATATGTACCTCAGCAGTAGTGAAGTTTCAGTACCTCATCTGTGCTGTGCTGAATCATGGCCTGGTCACACACTAATATGTACCTCAGCAGCAGTGAAGCTCCTGTACCTCATCTGTGACGTGCTGAATCATGGCCCTGGTCACACACTAATATGTACCTTCAGCAGTAGTGAAGTTCCAGTACCTCATCTGTGATGTGCTGAATCATGGCCTCGTCACATACAAATATGTACCTCAGCAGTAGTGAAGTTTCAGTACCTCATCTGTGCTGTGCTGAATCATGGCCTGGTCACACACTAATATGTACCTCAGCAGCAGTGGAAGCTCCTGTACCTCATCTGTGACGTGCTGAATCATGGCCTGGTCACACACTAATATGTACCTCAGCAGTAGTGAAGTTTCAGTACCTCATCTGTGACGTGCTGAATCATGGCCTGGTCACACACTAATATGTGCCTCAGCAGTAGTGAAGTTCCAGTACCTCATCTGTGACGTGCTGAATCATGGCCTGGTCACACACTAATATGTACCTCAGCAGTAGTGAAGTTCCAGTACCTCATCTGTGACGTGCTGAATCATGGCCTCGTCACACACTAATATGCGTCTCAGCAGTAGTGAAGTTCCAGTACCTCATCTGTGACGTGCTGAATCATGGCCTGGTCACACACTAATATGTACCTCAGCAGTAGTGAAGTTCCAGCACCTCATCTGTGACGTGCTGAATCATGGCCTCGTCACACACTAATATGTACCTCAGCAGTAGTGAAGTTCCAGTACCTCATCTGTGACGTGCTGAATCATGGCCTCGTCACACACTAATATGTGTCTCAGCAGTAGTGAAGTTCCAGTACCTCATCTGTGACGTGCTGAATCATAGCCTGGTCACACACTACTAATATGTACCTCAGCAGTAGTGAAGTTCCAGTACCTCATCTGTGACATGCTGAATCATGGCCTGGTCACACACTAATATGTGTCTCAGCAGTAGTGAAGTTCCAGTACCTCATCTGTGACGTGCTGAATCATGGCCTGGTCACACACTAATATGTACCTCAGCAGCAGTGAAGTTCCAGTACAACTCTGGCACACCCTGCTGATTGTTCAGCTTGTAGAAAGGAAGGAGAGCGCTGCAACACAGTTCCGATGGAGAGGGTACCTTGGTACGAGGCCAGGAGAAAAGTCTCTACACCGACCTCATTCAGACGGATGCAAGCCCTTTTCAGTGCTCAAATGACAGAACAACAATTCATCTTACTTAACCCTACCAGACCGCTGTACCAATTTTTTGGTAATTTCCTAATATGCCGCTGTACCTAATTTTTGGTAGTTTGCCTAGTACGTGAAAAAATTGCATCACAAACTAAAAATAACCAACCAATCATGGTCAAACCTCATGGTTAGCCATTGCAAATGTCTGCCCCATAGGTTTGAATGACTTTGCGTGATTTAACGCGAAAAAATTCTGAATTCACAATGTAACGAGCGGCTGATAAACCAAGCACTTCAACAAGAAAGCGAAGTAGGTCTAGGCTTTTCACAGTCCAACAGTTGATCGATACTTGGTTTATTACGACTGGATTGGCACACAAAGATGGAATATTTGGCGCTAGATGAAAGGTAGACCTATTTTCTACAATGTCTCCAAGTTACATCTTATTCTAACCACTTGTTTGCATGTAACTAATATTTTTCCACATCATGTTGGTTTTTTCTATTTAAAGCTCAGGAGCCCAGGTAATAGGGACAGTTAGGTTCAGGGCCACAGGTCTGATAGGGTTAAAATGTCTCTCAGTCTTCCACAGAGTTCACCAACCAACCACTGCCCAATGAAACAAATGAAAAAATGGAACAACAACTATGCTCTTACTTGTACAAGCTGGCAATCGGATGGAGCCATCTGTCAAAGCCCACAGTCCACTGAGACCACACATGACGACGTAACTTGTTTGGAATGTGTCTTCGTTGGAATAGCCTTGCTCACACAGTACTGTCGCTTCACTACCCTGAAGCTTAGGAAACGTGAAGTCACCATTGTTGTATTCCACTCTAGCATTCAGTACTACCGGGGCAGAAATACACGTAACTGCAATGGAAAATACAAAATCTATAGTTTCAAAATCTATTTGTGAGGGGTAAACAACAACAACAAACAAGTATTTTCTGTAGTTACAGATGTAAAATTACATATAAAAAACCCATGCGATGATCTGTTAAAATTAAATGCGCTGTGATTATATGAACGAAGAATAATCCTCATCAACAATATATTTCCAATGCAGTTTAAGCAAATTAGGTCGTTATACTGTGTCTAGCAAACTACAAACATGTATAGAATAGATGTTGTTGGCCAATATTGTGTGATCATTTCCTCATTTCACAGCATTATTCCAGCTGCTTGTTATTTTGGAAATTCCCTATGCAATCTACTCTAGAATAATATCAATAACAAAGTAATGAATAATTGTACTGTAATATCATATACTTAGAGTGGTGACTGAAGAATAACTGTTTGATTATCATAAATGGCAATGCATTATTCCAGATGTTTGCTATTTTTAACAGTCGCTATACAGTAAATTCCAGAAAAATAACAAAGTAATGGATAACTGTACTGTAATATCAATATATTTAGAGTGGTTATTGAGGAATATCTTGTTGCTTATATATCACAAACGTTACCTTCATTACTGTCTAGTATACAGAAAGGTGCCTCTGCAGGTGTCCAGGATCCATTAACACACTCCTGTTGGGATGGGCCTTCCAGACGATAGCCAAATTTGCAAGTGTGGTGCAGAAAATGAGTTGGCAGCTTATTCTCTATGGTGTTACCATTCGTCAGTGGGACCAGTGAAGGACACTGAAATATATCTGCAGAAAACACAAACACTGAAATATATCTGGACACATACAAATATAACATGAAACGTACCCAGAGACCAAAGTAAAACTGAAGTATGTTTATATAAGTATAAATATAAAATTGAAATATACCTCCAGATACACAAATAATATTTAAAATGCATGCAGGCACAAACATTGAAACATCTCTGCAGATACATCACAAATATTTCTAAGTATTATATCTTTGGTCTCATATACAGAACACAAAACACTGAAATACCATACTGAGGCCCAAATACTTTAACACACTAATGTAGCACAAGAATAAATCTGAATACAATACAAAATATAGCACCACAATAAAAAAAAAATTTTAAAAGTCAAAAAAAAGTATATACCACAAAAAATCTGAATATAAAAATATAATATTAGAATAAATCTAAATACAACATTTAGACTTGTAAAAAACATATACTGGAAACAACAAGCTGCCATAAAGATTGATAATGAAATGGGTCAATATCAGCCTATTAAGAGAAGTGTGCACCAGTACAGTGAAAATATTTTCAGAAATGTTGAAGATATGAAAGGAATCACCATTGGAGGGGAAGGGGGGTATAACATCAATAACATTAGATATGCGGATAATGTAGTATTGATTGCAGTCAATTAGCAGGATCTGCATCATTTAGTAAATGTGGTTGTTGCCCACAGTGAATAATAGGTGAATTAAATTGTAAGAAGACACAGATTATGGTCACCACTAGGAAGAAGGAAACACCACAATGTAATATACAAGTAAATGGGAGTATTCTTAAACAAGTGACTCTGTACAATTATCTCATAACAGTCATAAAATCTTATGAGAGATGCCTTGAAAATATCAGAACAAGAATCGCCACTGCACTACCACGGCTTCAACACAAAAACATGACAAAGTAATGGCAGGCAGCAAAACCCTTTCACACCACTTCATTGTGTACGATTACGTACAAAAGCCTTATTTCTTCTTTATCTCATCTCAACTCATCTCATCTTGTTCCTTTTGTACCTTGTGGTGTCGAGGTGAAGTATAAACAGCGAAGAGTGCCCGTTTATGGGCTTCATGTATCGAGATTCCCATGGACTCTGGTATTCACTCTGTCCATCGTTTACGTGGTCAGTCTCTTCTTCTGCTTCCATTTGGTCTGTACATCACTGCTTGCAGTAATATCACAAAGTTCTTGATGATAAGTTCGTGATATGGTCGTTGTCTAGGTAACGATACTCCTGGTGTGTCAATTGAGCTATTTAACTGTCTTACAACATAACTCACCCCCGCAGTGCACATTCACCAGTCATTAAACAAGATTGCGTTGGCGCACATAATCCTTTATTGCAGAAAGAACACGGACAAACGGAACACAACTCTATATCCAGAAACAATATAATCCATAGAATATAAATATCCTCCTCACAATTTAACCAGCACACATTACTGCCTTCTCAAGCCTGCTTCATATCAAATCCACAAGACAGGTAATCCAGCTCCTATCCACAGCTGGACCTCACACATCACAACCCACACACTGGGTCTAGTCTCTGATAGCTATCCAACCCACTTTGGGTTCAGGCCTCCACTCACTATAAAACCCACTCTGGGTTCAGGCCTCCATTATCACGATGAAACCCACTCTGGGTTCAGGCCTCCATTAACTATCCAACCCCCACTGGGTTTTAGGCCTGCATTCACAACTGGGAGAACAACACTGCAAAAGAACTGACCCATCGTCAGTCTAAGCTCCCACGTATTAGCCCACCGATCCGCTCGGCGCTAAAACATCAACTGTCCTCACGTCCTCTGACTTCACCCAGAACTAAACTCTCTCTCCCCCCATCCAGGGGTCTGCACTCACCCTCACCATTATTTCTCATGGCTGGTTGTTTTTCTCGTAGTCTCCCTACTGGGGTCACTCACCTTACTGTCTCTAACTTTCATCTATTATTTCTCATGCCCGGTCACTTGTTTATGTACTAGCACGGTCATTCTCCTTAATGTCAATTACCCCAGGCATGTGTCAAGTATTATAACTGTTAGTTTGTTACATGGCCAAACCATTTTACTTGCTGCCTTCTAATAAAAGCCAGCGCTGCAATAACTCCCACTCTGGTCCTGATTTCTTAATTTCTGATTTTCTCTCTTCTTGATAAATTGAGTTTTTTCTCAGGAATCTCATTTCTGTTGTGATTTTTCTTTTCTCTTTTTCTGTCATTGTTCAGGTTTGTTATGCTACCACACTGATAGCATAGAGTTGGTAAGAATATTGTGTTGTAGAATGCTTTCTTATTAACTATTAAAATGTGTTTGTTCTTTATTTTTGGTGTCATCTGTCCAATGAATTGGTTTGCCTTTTTGCATCTATTTTCAATCGCGTCTTCTGATTTGCCATTTGATAATATTATCCTTGCTAAGTACTTGAAGCTCTTTACTTGTTTATGGGGGTGTTCTTTTAGATGAATCTTTGTTGTTTTTCTTCTGTGGTTATAGTCATTACCTCTGTTTTACTGGTGCTAATTTTCATGTTATTTTCCTTACACACTTCATTTAGACTATTCATGTGGTCTTGTAATTCTGCTTCTGATTTTGATATTAGTGCTTGATCGTCTGCAAATAGGAGTTCTTTAATAGTGTAATGGGCCGTTGGTTCTTCTTCTGTTCTGTTTGTCATGCAGTGTTCTTACATTCTGTTTGGCTGGTTTCTTTACATAAGTTGTCTATGTAGGTTATGAAAAATGGGGGGACATAACACAACCTTATCATACACAGGATCTTTTGGTGAAGGGTTCTGAGTGTCCTTCATTTGTTGTCACTATGCATTCTTCTTTAATGACTGCAAAAATATCTATGATTCACATCTGTATGTTGCCACAAGAAAGATGCAAGTTCAAACAAATGTAACTTTAATCTGCTTGCTGTTGTTGTGCCATAGTTTGTGACTATTATTGACTCTCCACATTGCTAGGGCCAGACTAGTCTACATCTGACTTCTTCTGGACAGTGGTGACACTGTCGCTGATTATGGAGTCAGGATATTCATAGTTTAGTCACATTATCACTACAAATAAGCCTGCTACACTGGCACATGTATGAACCTACGTTTGAATCATGACAATTTACAATACTTTAACTATTGATTTATGATATATAAGCTTACCAACAGTCATTGCTAATGTGGTGCCAATAAAAGCCACAACATGGAGACACAGTAAACCGCTAATGAGTGCCATCTTGAACTCAAAGTAAGTCACTGAATATCACCAGTTCATCTAAATGCTGAAACAGGAAGTAAAGTTATAATATAAAACTTAATTTACTGTATAAAAACATAAAGATAATCCACAGTAGATACTATGCATATAAATTAATGCTAATAATTTCACATCTACTTAGTCATTACTTTATGAGATAAGATGGCAGATACTCTCTCACTGATACTGTATCCTCAATTCAGTGCAAAATTAAGCGCGCTTTATTACACAACAAGAACAGCAACTATGATATAAGTAAGTAAGTAAAGGTCCCCCTTTGCCCGCCTTAAGGTTTAAAAAGTTAGTTGCATATCCTTTACAGGACATAGCAATCAACCCCAGCATTTTTTGCTGTTTGTGATTTCTGGGCAAAGTTTACACTCAGTAATTTGCCATTGCTTCTGAACGACTGGCACTCATACCATAAATATGGAAACAAACGGAAGGCGGTCTGCCTTCAAATTGCCCGCAGCTGTGTTTTGAACGGGATTACAAGCTGTGTGCATAACCCTTTGCCACAGGCCCTTAAGGTACATTGAACATATGGTGCCAGACCCCTAGTTGTATAGACCAAGTGGCACTCAGTGAGTCATGTGGTCAGTATCATACCGGCTATCTTACTTTCCAAGGGAGTCTCCGTGGCAAAGTGTTCAAGTCGTCTGACTCGGGCTCCGAAGGTTGAGGGTTCGATTGCGGGCCGTGTCCTTCGGTTCACAAGTGCAGTTTTTCTAAGACTCCTGAGGGTCATCGCTGGAGCTACAGAGATTGTGCTTTGTGCGATGCTTTCCATGCTGCGGACAGATACTGAGCCATATGGGAGAAAACCCAGTGCAATGAAGTCGACTTTTAAGTGACTTTTTTTTTTTACTTTTCAAGACATTTCTTGGTACCCCTTTTAGGTTGGGTTAACCTGGGAGCCGAGGTCAAGTTTTAAAATGTGAATCCGCTTTGATGCGTACCGAACCCACGATCACTGGGCCATCAGGTGAGCATCTAGCCACTGCACTTCCATGCCTTCAATTAGTAATCAGGTTTTACCAAATGTGTTCCCTGTCTTTCCACACACATACTTGCATACATCAAGTGCAACTCTACAAGGTAGCTGTAAAGATGAACTTCTAGAGAACTGGATTTCATTTAGCCCCAAGTGGCATAAACATTGAACACAGATTATGTCTTGTAAAATGGACTCATTTACAAAATGAAGTTACAACCGCACTTCCTAGGTCTTTCATCTACAGGCCTGCATCTTTCGTGCTTGTAACTTGTTGATACTGAGAAACACTCACCGTTATTACAATAACAAGCTTTTGCAAATAGTGAACAGTGACCCACCACATGTATACACAGGCACACACATCATATCAAATCATTTTGCACAAGTCGGATGTGTTGGCCTAACGGCGCAAGAACGCAGCTCTGCTGTAAACAGGCACAACGCAATCATGTCCGAAAAAACTCTCCGGATGAACACAGAAGAAATCATATCATTGACATAACACTCTCCTCTTTTTTTATTTTAAAAATATTTTAAAAAATTGTACAACAGGTAAGCGCTGAAATTAAATTACACAGCTATCCGTGATCTGTTTTATATTGTCACTTGACCACAAAATGTCATCCTTCTAGTGGCATTAAATAGAGGATGTTTGAAAGTTGTTGCATTGAAGAATGGCATGAACACTGCTCCTGGCCCTAATGTGATATATAATATTTCACTATAATAATAATCGGAGTGACTATACACAAAAATTTGTGGCTGGTCACGTGATTATTCAGCTGGTCACTTGATGTCTACTTCCTTTTGACTACATAATTAATGTTTATGGAACTATCATTGTGTTCTCGGTAGTGTAGTGGTTAGTATCTCAGTCTGTCGCGCGGGAGACTGGGGTTCGACTCGCCGCTAACAATTATTATTTTTTTTTTTTATTTTTTAAATTTTTAATCAGTCAATCAGGTGCCGTCTCCACAATGAAGGTTGGCTACAATGGATCTCCAACACTGTGTATTTCGTCTTGGCTGTACATTCTGTCAGGCTGATGTTCATCCATCTCTTGATGTTATCTTCCCACTTGTATCGTTGTTTACCTCTTGCTCGCTTGCCCTCAACCTTGCCCTCCAGTATGGTTTTTATAAGAGTGTCATGTCTTTTAACAATAACATGGCAGAAATATTTCACTAGCCTCCTCTTTATTTCTTTCATCAACTCTCTCTCTCTCTCTCTCTCTCTCTCTCTCTCTCTCTTCATTCCCAGTTTTTCTAGAACCTCTGCATTTGATTGTTTTGTTTCCCTGAAATACGACCTACTCGTCTGTATATCCACATCTACAGGGCTTCTAAGCGACTTTCTAGTTGCTTGTTTTAGGAACTAAAATATAGAACAGAGAAACTCGAAGCATCTGAATAAAGTGTGCTCTATGGATCTGCGGTGGCTGCCGTGGGGCGCATCCCCCAGGCAATGACGGAGTGATCGAGTCTCGGATTAATCCAATAGTATAGATGTCTTTGTTTAACATGAATTTTATTTGCCAAATAAAATATCACTGTACGTAGAGTGTGTCCTTGTCGACAAATATTGTCTTTGTGAGGTTTGAAGAAAAAGAACTTGCAAAAAAAAAAAATAAAGACAGACGAGAAAAGAGAATAATAGTCTTCTTTAAATTTTTGTGAACAGCGGCTCGTATTATTCACAAAATTTTGTGCCGAATAATCACGTGACCAGTCACAAATTGTTGTGTATAGCGGCTCGGACTATTCACACAATTTTGTGTATAGCTTCTCCCATAATAATACTGTAAAGTATATCTGGCAGATTTCAACAACACCCTTTTATTTTTAAAACCATGCTATCAAACATTGAAACTTTTATCATATATGCCTAAGGCACCATAACGACAATCTCTATTATACTTATAGTTAATGATCCGCCACAGCCTGCCTGCTTCAATGGGTGCTTGGAGCTAGGACAATATCTGAATCGCAGGCTGTAAAACCAATGCACCAGGTACTATAAAAAGAATAGAAACCTCAAGCTACGGCTTGCAACCTGGAACATGAGAACCATGTGTCCAGGATTTCCCACTGACTTGACAAATATTGACGACGTGAGAAAAACGGCTGTGATTGATGCTGAACTCAATCATCTTAACATTGATATTGCTGGCCTGCAGGAGACTCGCCTCGCTGAGGAAGGGTCACTCAGGGAAAACAATTACATCTTTTTTTGGAAAGGAAGAGGGCAGGCAGAAAAAAAGCAACATGGTGTGGGCTTTGCAGTAAAGAATTCGCTACTGGGAATGATTGATATCCCAGCTGGAGGTAATGAAAGATTATTATCACTGCGCTTGGCAACCTCTTGTGGATTTGCCACCATTCTCACTGCATATGCACCGACACTCGCTTCCTCTGATGATGTGAAGGATACGTTCTATGAGCAGCTAGACTCTGCGATCAAGGCAGTTCCAAAATCCGACTACATTTATATGCTCGGTGATTTCAATGCTCATGTGGGCAAGGACTAGAGTTCATGGCCAGTATGCCTTGGAAAATACAACATCGGTCGCATGAATGATAATGGGCAAAGGCTGCTGGAGCATTGCACTAGAAATGACCTATGTATTACAAACTCCTTTTTTAAAACAAAAGAGATGCATAAGGTCACATGGAAACATCCAAGATCCAGCCATTGGCATCAGCTGGACTTCATTATCACACGGAGACAACATCTGAACCATACATCATTAACTCGAAGTTACCACAGTGCGGACTGTGATACAGATCATTCTTTGGTTGTTGCAAGGGTTAGACTGAGACCAAAGAGAATCTACACAGCTAAACACAAGTCTAGCCCCAGGATTAATATTACTAATACTCACGATCCTGGAAAGTGCTTTGAATTTCAACAGCAACTTGAAGACGCTTTCAATGATACATCAGAAAATTGTATAGTAAATGATAAATGGAGTAAACTTAAGGAAACTATTTATAAAACAGCGGTAGGGGTTTACGGCACTGTGGATCATAAGAGGCAGGACTGGTTTGCGGCAAACAGCCAGATACTGCAGCCCTTGATTGATAAAAAGAAGATAGCTCTCTTAAGAAACAAGGAAAGACCAACGCGTAACACTGAGTGAGCTGAAGCAAGCGAGGAAGGATGTACAAAAGGCTGCCAGGCAGTGTGCGAATGACTATTGGATCAAGTTATGTGAGTCCATTCAAATCGCAAGTGATAAGGGAAACATCAGAAGCATGTATGAAGGGATAAAGAAAGCCTGTGGTCCAATGATCAAAAGAAGTGCACCGCTGAAAACCTTGACTGGAGAAATCATCACTGATAAGAAACAGCAGATGGATAGATGGGTCGAGCACTATTTGGAGCTTTACTCAAGTGAGACCAAGCTAGCGGATGATGCCCTCAACCCCATAGAGGCCCTGCCAACTCTTGACCACCTGGACACACTTCCCACTATAACAGAAGTTAAGTGTGCTATAAATGAGCTTGCATCTGGCAAGGCTCCAGGTAAGGATGGGATTCCAATGGAGGTAATCAGGAGTGGGCAAGACACACTCGCTCTACAGATCCACCAGCTAATAGAGCTATGCTGGCGAGAAGGACAAGTCCCACAGGATTTCAAAGATTCAAACATCATAACGCTGTACAAGAACAAGGGAGATCGGAGCGACTGTAACAACTATAGGGGTATCTCACTTCTGTGTATTGTTGGGAAAGTATTTGCCAGAATTGTCCTGCACAGACTTCAAGTCCTGGGAGATCAAGTCTACCCCGAATCACAGTGCGGCTTCCGTCAGAACCGGTCTACCATTGATATGATATTCTCATTGCGACAGATGCAAGAAAAATGCCGGGAACAAAATCAGCCACTGTTTATTGCCTTCATCGATCTCACAAAGGCATTCGATTTGGTCAGTCGTGAGGGTCTGTTCAAAGCACTAAAGAAGATTGGCTGCCCACCAACTCTTTTGTCCATTGTGGAATCGTTCCACACAAGCATGAAGGGTATAATCAAGTTTGATGGCTCAACTTCAGAAGAGTTTGAAATCAAGAGTGGAGTTAAGCAAGGTTGTGTACTATCCCCCACCCTCTTTGCGATATACTTTTCACTTCTACTGAAATATGCCTTTCGTGATCAGGATGACGGTATATACATTCACTCACGCTCAGATGGTGGCCTCTATAATGCTCAGAGATTGAAGGCCAAGACCAAAATTAGCAGGGTACTAATCAGAGAGGTGCTTTTTGCGGATGATGCTGCGATAACGACCCACTCTGAGGAAGAATTACAACATCTACTATCTGCATTCTCCAATGCTTGTTCTGAATTTGGTTTAACAATTAACAAAAAGAAGACACATATTATGCCACAAGGTGCACATGGTGTACCATCAATCTTTATTGATGACGCCGAACTGGAGATAGTAGACCATTTTACATATCTAGGATCAGAGGTAAATAGAAAATTATCCCTCCATCAGGAAATCAACATCAGGATTGGCAAGGCAGCAACAACAATGAACATGTTAGCAAAAAGAGTCTGGGAGAACAGGAAGCTTACTGCCAAAACAAAAGTCCTCGTCTACCAAGCCTGTGTCCTTAGTACTCTTCTTTATGGCAGTGAAACCTGGACAACTTACTCACGCCAAGAGAAATGTTTAAACAGCTTTCATATGCGGTGTCTGCGAAGAATACTTGGTATTAAGTGGCAAGACAAAATCACAAATACTGAAGTATTGGAAAGATCAGGTTGTGTGACGGTGTATTCCATGCTCAGTCTTCGTAGACTTAGATGGATAGGACATCTTAGGAGGATGGATGATGGTAGAATACCAAAGGACATCTTTTTTGGTGAATTACAGATGGGTAGGAGATCTCAGGGTCAGCCTCTACTACGATACAAAGATGTGTGTAAGCGGGACATGATTGATACAGGCATTGATAATGCACATTGGGAGCACGTCGCTGCTGAACGTGTTGCATGGAGGGCAACTATCAGAAATGGAATAAAGACAAAGGAGAAAATGATTGCAGATAAAGCACACACAGAGTGTGAGAGACGTAAGATGGTGCAAAATGGTGGAAATGACCATGTTTTCACATGCACCTACTGTGGGCAAACATTTGCAGCAAGAATTGGCCTTACCAGCCACACTCGATACCGCCATGGATCCGTAGTTATTAAGCCATTTTGAAGCACAATGTACCAAACTATCGTCTGTCAAGACGGAAAGGTGCCAATGAATAGTATTATTATTAACGAATTTTCCAGAAAATCTACAATTGAAAATCACTTGAAATTAACCGAGCTGGAAATAGAAGCTTCAAAACAGTATCACTTTCCCAGTGAAAAAACACTTCTTGAATGTCATGCATTTTAGTTTTAGTTTTTACTGTTACAGTTAGATGCCAATAATGTTTTGTATTAACTGCATTCAATCAATGGTGATCAGGTGATCTCTTTCTTTTTTTAATTTGCAAAAATGTACGTTCCAACGTGCAGCTACTAATCTTCCAACACTGCCCAGTAGTGAGTAGTACTAGTACGTTCGAGAAGACCATCATGTAGTAACACTGACATCTGACTATCTAATCAATGGTCAACAGCAAACATGCTGGAAGACTTCTTTTACACATCTAATCTAGTTTACAAATCAAATTAATTACACACTTGGAGACGAATTTTTATCATTGAATCGTTTTCTTAGTTCTAACACAAGGGGAAGGATTCCTGCACAAATCTGCAGCTACCGTAGTTAGTACCCCCATTACTGTTCACAAAACGAGTGTAACGTAACTCCAGAAATATAATTCAACAAATTCGTAACTCATAAATACATTAAATAAATAAAGATAAGATAAATAAACAGAGCAGAGAAACTCAGAAAATAAATATAAAATAGAAAGGCATCATCATACAGTTAGTTAGTCGTAGTAATGACATAAGAACGGTACCTGCGCTGTGCTGACACGTTGAAAATGTGATCAATACACTTGCTTTGATGTGCTTAAGTTCCCAGAAAATAAATAGTCTCCGAACGCGTGCGGCTTAAGTCAGAAATACTATATTTATGAAATAAACAAAGACTATTATTAATTTAGACGCCATTTTGAAGTCTCCATGACGTCATTCTTGTGGCTGGAGAAAAAAAAACAACACTCGGATATTGTCACGGAAAACGGCTAAAGATACTAAAGATGACCATAATCAGATCTGCAATCTTCTCGTGTGTCAAAGAATGACAATCTACGACATTTTGAGTCATAATCCGCTAACAAAACATACATAATCTAGATGTGCGTTGACGTGCTAACCAAGGTGATGGCGAACTTCGCTGGTAAACATCGGTAATGTCATGAACACGATCGGACGCGGGTTCAACGCCAGGGCTCGTCGCTTGCCAAAGTGGGGGAAAGATCGGCCACCTTTCCCTCCTTGCTCTCAAGTCTAAGAAATGTAATGGCGCTCTCATATCACAGACCCATTGTAGAGAACTGCTTCAGGACAATTTGTAATCCAGAAGTGTGTTGGTTGTCCATCATTGGCTTCTTTTTTCCTCTTTTGGGGGTTAAGTCAGTTAGTTGCATATGTTCTTTTACAGTGCACTGGCTGTTTGTGACTTACTGGGCAATGTTTACGTGCAGTAGTTTACCATTACATTTGAACGGCTGACTCTTATACCATCGCAATCAACGCAAAGCGATCTGCTCGCTGCAGCCGATTTCGAACCCTCGTCTTAGTATGTCGAGGAGTTGTGTGAAATTGCAATCACCAACTTCTAAACTACTGATTGAATGAACAAACTCTAAGCTACAGGGTAGAAATCGCGGAGGGTTAGTAGTACGTTACATTTAGCTATGCACCTCTTTGTCAGTATAGACTACTTCGACATCAGTCAGTGAGGTGCCGTCTCCACAACACTGTCTCTCGCCTTGACTGTACATTCTGTCTGATTGCCGTTTGTTCATCAGTTGATGTTATCTTCCCACGTTTATCGTTGTCTACACCCTCCTAGCTTGCCTTCAACCTTACCCTCCAGTATGGTTTTTATAAGAGTGCTGTGTCTTTAACGTGGAAGAAATATTTAACTTGCCTCTTTTTAAATTTCTTTCATCATTTCTCTTTTCATTCCAAGTTTTTCTAGAACCTCGGTGATTGTTTTTGTGTCCATGAAATACAACACATTCCTCTGAATATGCGTGTCTCCAGGGCCTGTATGAGACTTTCTACTTGTGTGTTCATTGTCAAGGCTTCCGCGACATATAGTAATATTAAATATACATAAAATGTATGTATGTGTGTTGCCTGGGCCCATACGGGGGAGGAAAGAATAGTAACAATGTTGCCTACCATGCATGTCGTAGGAGGCGACTGAGGAGGATATGGTTCTGACGCCCTGCTACTGAGTGAGTGCGTGGCGCGACACTGTGAGCTGTGAGTTTCGTGTGGAATGCTTTTACATCTGTCCGCGGTTGTGTGTAGCGTGAACTGCATGTTCGGAACGATGGCGGCCGGCTGTTGCTGGATTGACTGGTTTGCCTTTTCGGCTCACGAGTGCATTTTTCAGGAGACTCCTGGGAGTCGCCGCTGGAGGTACGGAGTTCGTGCTTTGTGCGGCGCTTTCGGCGGGTCGTCCTGTGGAAAGAGGCCGGGTCAATGAAGTCTTTCTGGTGACTGCCATTTCCATCGACGATGAACTGTATTTTTCATGGAGGACATTTGTGTTGGCATTCTGGCGGCGGCATTATGCACAGTGTACCTGTGCGGGCTGTTGGCTTGCCGAGACTCCTGTCTGATCCATAGTTCACTTTGGCAGTGAGGAGCATTATGTGTGATATTCACTGGCACAGGAACAGAGCAATATGGGGACAACCCGTTGCCGTGAAGTTGGAACCACGACTAACTAACTAACTAACATACATAAAATTTGACCATTCTACTTTTTAAAGCGTTGTTAATATCTTTAGGTGATAATACTGATTTCGTGATGTTGAAAGCATTTTTGGCCATTCTTATTCTCTTTTTGATTTCTGTTTCACTTCTGCCATCATCTGTTATTATATGTCCAAGATAGAAAAAACTTGTTACTTGTTCTTCTAGTATCTCCCTGGCAAATAAAACTCCTACACCTCGTGGAGTAAACAAAAAAAGTTAGTTGCATATCCTTTACAGGACCTCTCAGCCAACTCCAGTAATTCTTTCCTGTTTGTGATTTCTTGGCAGGTTTATGTTCAGTAGTTTGCCATTGCTATCTGAACGACAGATAGTAATACCATTATTTGAAAACCATTGCAGCTGTGTTTCGAACGTGGCATGCGGGATTGCGAATTGCGTTCGTAACCCTGTCGCCTCAGCTTCGGTCGTGGAGTAAACCCAGGTGTAATGCCAGCCAGTCCGTATGTGCTGTGCTGAGTCATGTCCTGGTTTAACCCTCACCGCAGACGTGAAATTCAATAATCGGTCTTGCGCGTGGAAATTGAACTTTGGTACCAGTCGCGAAGAGGGGGGCAAACCTCCACATCAACTTCGCTGGGATAGCCGCAAGAACGCTGCAGGGCAGTAACAAGTGTACTTTGTCATTTGGAGTTGACGGGTTCAAATCCCGGTCGGTAATTAAAGCTTTTAATTTGATGTTGTCTATCTAATGCGTCATCTAGTCTCCACTTCCGTCTTTTCACTTCTATGAGCTCCCTAAGCGACTGAGCAGCCTTCTATAGGAAAACACTGCTCACGTCCATAGCATGAGGACGGGGTTAGAAAATGTGCCCTAAACATTGTCTGCTCCATCATTATCTAACCAGCTATCTTATCTAACCAGCTAGTCGCTGTTGGTGGGTACCCTTTACTGCGGCCGATATACAACTAAAGTAAAAACAGGTAAAACAAACAAAATAAACCATATTCCTTTAACCAACGGAACTTGGAATGTACGCACCCTACTTGATAGAGACCGCGCATTGGGCCTAGAGAGACGAGCAGCACTGATTGGGAGAGAGCTGGGCAGGTACAACATCGACAATGCAGCGTTGAGCGAGACACGACTTGCAGAAGAAGGCCAACTCTGTGAAGCAGGTACCGGCTACACATTCTTCTGGGATGGAAGGAAAAGCGAGGAAAGACGCCAGTCCGGTGTGGGATTTGCCATTATGTGGGCCCTGGTTTGCAAACTAGTTGGTTTCCGAAGGCTTATTACAATTAAGTTACCTCTGCTGAACGGAAAGAAGCATGCAACCATCGTGAATATCTATGCACCAACCATGACCAATGAAGACGACGTCAAAAACAAGTTCTATGAGGATCCACACAATGTATTAACATCTGGTTCCAAAGGAGACAAACTTATACTAAGTGGAGACTTCAATGCCAGAGTAGGCAAGGACACCGCCTCTTGGAGTGGCATCATTGGAAAGCACGGAGTCGGAAATTGTAACAGTATGTCCTTCTTCATACCTGCGCCGAACACGATCTCCTGATGACCAACACAATTTCCAGTCTTCCCATGATAAATAGACATCACGGATGCACCCTCGCTCGAAACACTGGCACCTCACTGACTATGTCATCGACAAGAGGAGTGACAGATAAGACGTTCGGGTGACAAAATCAATGTGTAGTACCGATTGTTGGACAGACCATCGTCTGATTGTCTCAAGAATAAACATGCACATCAAACCACCACGGCGTCCTCAAGGAGTAAAAGTGCAAAATACAACTACATGCCACCCGCCTAAACAGTAAAAAAAAAAAAACGCAGTTGTCGATTGAGAATATGCTGGACGACCGCCTCAAGCACAGTGCCGAGGCCAAACAAGATGCGGAAACAGAGTGGAGAGCCCTAAAGGACAACATTTACAACACTGCTATGGAAATCCTGGGTCCCGCACTCTCTTCCCCCCCCCCCCCTTTTCCGTGAAGCATTAAAAACTGGTTTGATGAAAATTCCGAAGACATCAACCAATTAATGACCGAGAAACACCTTCTACACAAGGCATATTTAAAAGACCTAAAGTCAACATCCAAAAAGATGCCTACAAAAACATCTGGAAAGTAGTGCAGCAGAAACCTCGGCACATGCAGGACTCCTGGCTGAGCAACAAAGGTGATGAGATTCAAGGCTTTGCGGACTGACATGATATGAAAACCTTCTACTACTCGCTGAAGGCGGTCTATGGTCCTACATCACCAGGTATAGTTCCCCTCCTCAGTGCAGATAGGGGAACATTGGTCACCGATAAGAAAGAAATCCTTCAATGTTGGGAAGAGTATTTTAGCAACATCTTAAATGCAACCTCCTCCATCGATGATGAAACCATGAACTGCCTTCCTCAAGTCCCCACTATTCCACTAATAATACTCTTGCTGACCTGCCAACCATAGTGGAAGTAAACAAAGCCATCCAGCAAATTTCCAGCGGCAAGGCGCCAGGTCCTGACCCCATCTCGACAGAGATATACATAGCAGGTGAACAGGTTCTTCTACTTCTTCTTTCATTCGCTTGAAATATGTCTATAACTGCAATGTTGTCTCTTGTATGAATTTAACTGTCTTTTTTAGTTCACACAGCGGCCCATCGAGTTTATCTTTCACTGTTGTCCCTCTAGGGCAGGCCAAAAGGTTTTTTAACATAGGCTAACTTGATGTTTGGTTCATGGTTCAGGTAATACCTCTTTACATATTTATATTGTGTAATACAGCATAGCAATAATAATGGGAGATTTTAATGCAAAAGTAGGTGCAGGAAGAGCTGAAAATGAGAGACACGTTTTAGGACAATTTGGATTAGGAAATAGAAATGATGCAGGTGACAAATTAATTGAATTTTGCACAGAAAATGAGTTAACGATAGTCAACACACTTTTTAAACAACATCCAAGAAGACTCTTCACAGGGAAGTCTCCAGACAGTTTTACCAAAAATCAGATAGATTATATTTTAATACATAGAAGATGGAGATCAAGCATAACATCTGCAAAAACCCTACGAAGTGCAGACTGTGATACAGATCATCAGTTATTAGAAGCAGATCTGAAATTAAAACTCAAAAAGCTTACCCGAGGACCAAGGCCACTTCGTTTTGATCTCACAAACATACCAGACGCAAACAACATAGAAGTTAAGAATCGCTTTGGGGTCTTGATGTCTGTACAAGAAGAAATGACACCCGATGAACTGGCAGTACAAGCTAGAGATATCTTGATAAATGCAGCCAAAGATCTAATTCCGACCAAGAAAAAGCAACTTAAGCCACGGATTACATTAGACACGTTAGAATTAATAAAACAACGAAGGGAGCTGAAACAGAAAGGAGATGAATCAATTAACCACAGGATGAAGTATAAATCTTTAACTCGAGAAATAAGAAAGAACACAAGAAAGGACAAAAATCAATATATACAAGATTGCTGTACCAGAATAGAGCAATATCATAAGGCTGGAAGAGATTATGAAATGTTCAAAGAAATGAAGTTATTGACAAGAAATGTTCAACCTCAATTGAATGTTATCTGTGACAAGATGGGAAATACCTTAACAGAATCTAGACAAATTCTAGAAAGATGGCAGGAGTACTGCAGTGGAATGTATGATATGAGTGACAGTGAGGATATGAATGAGATACATGAGCCAACGACAGCAGAGACAGAACCTGAACCCTCATTAGATGAAATTGCTTGGGCTATAAAGCACCTGAAGAATGGTAAATCTCCTGGATGTGATGAGATACCAGCTGAACTAATTAAAGCGGGAGGAGAAGAAAGCATACACATATATCATGCATTATGTACAAAGATTTGGAAATATGGTATATGGCCAAAAGATTGGAAGAGAACTATCTTCATTCCAATACCAAAAAAGGGCAACCTGAAATTATGCACCAACTATAGAACTGTTGCCCTGATCAGTCATGCAAGTAAAATCCTACTAAAAGTCATAATGGCAAGACTTCGTAAGAAAATGGAAGAAGAGATTAATGTAGTTCAAGCTGGATTTAGACAAGGAAGAGGAACAAGAGATCACATATTCAACATGCGTTTAATAATAGAGAAGTGCAGAGAATTTAATGTAAACCTATACTCATGTTTTGTGGATTATTCAAAGGCATTTGACTGTGTACAGCATCAGAAACTTTGGGAAATCATGAGGACTATGGGCTTTCCATCACATGTAGTACAACTCATAAAAATGCTCTATCTAGACCAACAAGCAGCAGTTAGAATAGATGGCGAGGCATCAGATTGGTTTGACATCAAGCAAGGAGTCCGTCAGGGCTGCGTGCTGTCACCCTATTTGTTTAACCTGTACGCCGAAAATATAATGAGAAATGTAAGAGATGATATAAACAGGGAGCTATATGATGCCCTAAATATCGGCGGTCATGACATACCAGAGATTCGATATGCTGATGATACAGTATTACTATCCACAACACAGAATGGCATAGAAAACCTAATAGCCTCAACCCAATTGAATAGTGAAAATCACAACTTATATCTTAACATAGCAAAAACAAAGATAATGCATACAGATAAAACTACTATGGAGAAAGAAATATACATTAATGGGGGAAAATTGGAGGTGGTGGAAAATTTTGAATATCTTGGGTCATTGATTACCAATAAAGGTGACACAATGAAAGAAATTAAACGGCGACTATCCATTGCTCTTCAAAGACTAAAGCAGATGAATAAATTATGGAGTGGGACAGACAGAACTACAAAAATTAGATTTTTAAGAGCATGCATCTTTCCCATTGCAACATACGCCTGTGAGACATGGACACTTACTAAACAAGCTGAACAGCGCATAAACGCCTTTGAATATAAATGTTATAGACGAGTTCTAAGACTATCTTGGGTAAAGAAAAGAACAAATGCATCCATACTTCAAGAGTTGAATATTGAGGACGGATGGCTATTAAAGACGATAAAACAAAGAAAATTGAAGTATTTTGGTCACTTGAAACGTCACGAAGGTTTGGAGAGAACAATAATGGAAGGGTATATGCCTGGGAAGAGAGGAAGAGGAAGGCCAAAGAGAATATGGGTGCAGGATGTGGCGGATGATCTCCAGATGGATGTATCAGACGCGGGACATCTTGCTTGTGATCGAGAAGCTTTCCGGAAGGTTGTTACGGGAGAGAGGTTCTGCAAAGGACATGCTACTGAATGAATGAATACAGCGTAACAGCGCAATTGTACGGCATCTCATTAATAACGATTTTGTTGCTAACGGAGGACGCCTTTTTTCGGAAAGTTCAAGGTCATCGGATCCGCGGACCATTTCCTGTGGCTCGTGAGTGCAGTTTATGAAAATAACCCTGTCGTGTTTCCTATTGGATAAATGCGAAACTATTTTTATGATAATCGCGAATGACAACTTTAACGACAGGTAAAAGGTTATTCTACAAACCTGCATGCTTGAAAGTGGTTGAAAGTGGCTTGTTTGAAAGATATTTCCCGTTTTTTGACAAAGGTATGGAAGTTTATAGTTTGGCTTGTTTATTATCAAAGATATCCTAATTTAACCTGCAGTTTTGAACTGCGCATCCAATTTTACATATAAATGTTGACTTTCAACAAGATTCGTTATGCTAGTGACTCACAATAAAATTGTAATGTGAGCAAGGTCGTCGTGTGTACTTTGTAAATTCATATAATGTCGGAATCATGGCATTTGGATCATTGTCTGCCTCTTTTAATAATCAAGAAGCTTTACAGTCATGAAGCTAAACAAAATATGAATATACGTTTAAATTCTATTAAATATTTATTTTGTTGCTTTATATTTATTTTATTTTTATTTATTATAATATATATATAATAATTTTTTGAAAGTCAAGTCAGTTTTCAAAGTTGTCCACGGTCCATTGCTGAAATTTAATTGACTGGTTCACAGTTTTATTTTCATTGATAAATGAATTATCAAGAGAATTATACTTTATTGTGCATTTATGAATGCTGTGTCCATTTTTGCACACAACTATAGAGGTTCTAGCAAGATTCGTTATGCAGAGGTGTGGAAAAAAATATTTTGTGAGACCACCTGGTTACATCTTTACAATCGGGAAAATTCACAATGGCGGCATTCCAGCATATAATATCACACTAGTGTCTGTTTTTATTGAAACACTGGAGATGTAGAATCATAATATACAAAATATCAAATAATTTCTACAGATAATTTGTGTTGTTGATTTAATAATTTTTATTCATGTGACGTGGCGGAACCATTGTTGATTTGTCTGCCCACAGTTTTCAAGATGTCAACTAGAAGTTATAAAAGTGGAGCTCAAAAGAGGAAAAAGAAGCAGAGAGCTGAAGAAGAGCTTAGCAAGATAACAAAATTAGATAGTTTCTTAACAAAGATAGATAAGGGGCCTGATGAACCAAAAGCCTCTACCACAGTGAGTCAGTCACAGGATATTCACCCTATTCCTGATACGGAGCCTGGTACATCTAGTTGTAGAGAATCTACTTCAACGAATGAAGCAACAAATATTAAGATTAATAAACCAGAGAGTAGTACAAGCACAGAAGATTCAGCATCAAAAAACAAACAGAATGATGTTGGGGTATGGGGTGATTTAAGAAAAGATGAGATTTTATACTGGGTAGAAAAAGGTCCGTCAGAATGTCAGCACTCAAATGGTTCATTTGAAAAATCAAAGAAGCTTTTTGCAAACCAAGACAGATATTGCTCGAAAAGCTTGTTCTATCCCAAACGGGCTAATGGTGAAAAATATTACAGAGAATGGTTAGTATATTCGCCAGCAACTGGTCGTGTATACTGTTTCGTGTGTAAACTCTTTTCAAATTCTTCTACACCATTATCATCCGATGGATTTTGTGATTGGCGCAACACCTATTTAGTTCAAAGTCATGAAAACTCTGTAGACCGTAGAACAGCTTCGGTAACATATCTTACAAGAAAACGTGGCTCAACAATTGACTGCCAGCTAGCAGAACAGATAAATAATAAACGGCAGTACTGGAAAAATTTTCTTGAACGAGTTGTGGCAGCCATAATTACTATGGCAGAGCGTGGGTTTACCTTTCAGAGGAGATAAGGAAACATTTGGTTCTCCTCACAATGGCAATTTCCTTGGATTACTCGAACTTATAGCAAAATTTGATCCTTTTCTAGCAAGGCATGTACACAAATTTAGGAATAAAGGATCAGGTGTCACATCTTATCTTTCTAAAACAATATGTGATGAATTTATCCAAATTATGGCACATAAAGTAAGAGACTCAATCTTGGATGATTTAAAAACTGCAGGGTACTTCAGTTTATCTGTAGACTCCACTCCATACCGGTCCCATATTGATCAGCTCACTGTTATTGTGAGGTATGTTTCACCAGATGATGGGCTCCCTATTGAACGTTTTCTAACTTTCCTAGAGATGGGTAGCCACACAGGGGAAAGTATGGCTAAGATGGTGCACAACTACCTTACAAAAGAGTGCAAAATAGATTTTAGTAAGTGTCGAGGCCAGTCGTATGATAATGCTGCCAATATGTCTGGCAAATACAAGGGTATGCAAGAAATAATATTGAAGATTAACAAGTATGCTATATATATTCCATGTGCTGGATTCAGATTGCCTGAATCTTTTTGGTAGAGCAGCAGTAGACTGTTGTTTAGAGGCAGTAAACTTTTTTGGAATTGTTCAAGAAATATATCATTTCTTTTCATCATCTACACATAGATGGGCAGTACTGTTGACATTCTTCAAAGATGATTCAAAAGTTCCAAGTCTTGTCAAAGACTAGATGGGAAGCACATTCAATGGCCACAAGTGCAATACTTGATAGTTTATGATGGAATAATTTCTGCATTGCATCAACTGCATATTGATACTACAGAGAAAGGCGAAACAAGAAATCAAGCCATAAACATTTTGAATAAAATAGAGGAGTTTGAATTTATGGTATTGTTATGTTTGTGGAGTTACTTGCTAGATGAATTTCACAAGACTAGTCAATCACTGCAAGACCCCCAAATTAGTCTAGATGTATGTAGGAATTGTATGCTTCACTTTCGGATTTTGTTAAAGGTTCCAGGGATCTTTTCGATCATTTTGAAGAAGAAGCAAAGAAAAAAATTGCCTGAAGTTGATTACAAGAAAAGAAGATATAGAAGAAGGCATATCAATGATGATGAAGATGATGCTTTAGAGAACCTTGAGCCAAGAGACAAGTTCAGAATCAAAAAATGTATACCTGTGATGGATGCATTAGAGTCAAGTCTGGCACAGAGGGCCTCAGTATACAATGATGCTGCAAAAAAGTTTTCATTCTCAACAAAACTAGAAGCTACAGAAGAAGATATTCATGAAGGAGTTAGTGCTTTATGCCAAACATATCCTGAAGATGTGGACAGGAATCTTGTAGGAGAAGTCAAGCATTTTCATCAATATGTTAGACATAGTCAAGCCCATAGTTCAGCGGAACAAGATAGTCTGACACATCAGGATCTGTATAGAGTAATATTTAACGATCGTGTCCAATCAGCATTCCCTAATGTAGAAGCAATTTTGAGATTGTTTCTTAGTATGATGGCTGCAAATTGCTCTGGAGAACGATCTTTTTCTCAGCTGAAGAGGATAAAAAATGAATTTAGAAAACAATGACTCAAGATAAATTATTTTCCCTCAGTCTCATGTGCATAGAAAGCGACAAACTAACGCGGTTTAGTCATTTGATGATGTATCAGTGACTTTGCTCTGGCAAAGGCAAGAAAGAAAATTTTAGTTTAATATAATTCCTTAATTCTTATAACATGTTTCAGACGATTAGATAATAAGCCTTTGTAAATTGTGCCTTTTAAAAGAACTTTTGTTTCTTTTTACCAGAGCTTGCATTTTAAGTTGTTATGAATAAAAATGATTTTAAGTTAAAGATTTATTATTTCACTATCAATATACTTCTTAATTGTATTTCAGTTTAACCCTCTAGGTATCCGAAAATCATATTTGTCACTGACATAGATATCTGGACTTATAAAGGGCCCCATATTTCAATAGCTTAGGGCCTTATTAAGTCTAAATCCGGCCCTGCACTTGACCATATTTAGTGAATGTTGCAAAACTATATTTTCAGCTATTGTCCAGGTGCATCAGGCGATACCTCATGGTCGAGGGTCTCCCATCCAGACTGTGTAGGCAGAGTAGTCATAGCGACAGTAGGTATTGACAATTCTCGCATTTGTGAAGATGTGCTCTTAGTCCAGTCATCGGAGGCTAAATCCCATTATATGATTACCGGTTGCTTGCGGCAGATAAAGCCCAAAGTGTTCCAGACAGCAGTGCTGGGAAAGAGCCGGGTGAGTCTATTGGACCGACTCGACAGAAACACCCGGCAAATCTTCTGGCTACGCCTCATGATGACCCAGGGATCAATCTCTGACTCTGTCTCTAACCTTTTCTCTGTATTGTATATGGATCCTATTCTCCATGACGTTCCTTTCAGACCTGTGTCTATAGTGTACATAAAATGGTTGAATTGTTGACATGTCTTCTATTCAGTTATTATGTGTGATCTTGGACGAGGCCTGAGAGTTTAAAGTTCCAAGGTAGAGGGTAGATGGTAGAGGTTTAGGATCTGGGAGGGGCCTGTAGACTAATAACACTTGTCACCATTACAGAGGGGGTCAATAATAGTAGTATCAGTGTATCTACCTGTCCAACCCCTGAGGTTAGTATACACATGAGTGACTGGGATACCTCGGGGCTTGTGTTCATTCACAACAACCGAGGCCACCCTGTTACAGTAAAACAAAGAATAGATTCCCCAGAAAAAAATCGACTAACAGATTTCACTACTCTTAACTTGAAAAAAAAAAATCAATAACAATATCCACATATGTGACACAGACAATTAAGAACACCATTCTGATCAGAAATTAATACATATATCTATCTAAATGTTCACTATCCTAATCTGTCCTTGAGGGATGATGACTTGTAGGCCTATTTATCAATCCTCAATACCTTAAATATAACCCCCCGGGAAGGTTAACCCGGTCAACAAATGCCCACGAGAAGTTCGATGTGTCCGGCCTAACGGCGCAAGAACGCAGCTCTGCTGTAAACAGGCATAACGCAGTCACATCCGAAAAAAAAAATCCGGATGAACGCAGAAGAAGAAGAAGAATATAATCCCCATTATCCAGGGAACGAATAAAGTACACACAGTTGTGTTCCAACCAGGTAGTATCCATATTCACTGCAAGTAAGCCTGGGAGTATATTACTACAAATCCCAGTAATACAAATAAGAATCCCATCGATCAACATCTACAGATGTACTGGGCTGGACATATTCTTGCATATTGTAACTCGGCTGGTGCTGGACTATCGAGGAGTATTCCAGTAATATTAACAATCTGGCGATGGACTATCTAAGCGTTATCCAGTGATGTTGACAATCTGTTGGTGGACTATCTAAGCGTTACCTAGTGATTAGACAATCCTGGTGATGGACTATCTGAGCATTATCCGGTGATTAGACAATCTGGTGGTGGACTATCTAAGCGTTATCCAGTGATGTAGATAATCTGGTGATGGACTATCCATCAGCTTCCAGTAAGGCCAGTTCAAGGGGAATCCAGGCGATTAATTCATAAAGATGGTAGCATTCTTTATTCAGACGAGTAAGGTACGTCCTCCAGTCTTGGCAGACAGTGTAAGAAGAATTGCCGTCCAGTAGCTCCCAGATATATGGACCTGACATTTCACGATAGCAAGTAATCCACTCTATACCCAGGCGCTGACACCGTCGTTCAGTGAATGTGGCAGAGACTAGTAGAACAAGTGGTATCTTCAAGTGTCCTGTTCACAATGCCAACCTGTGATTTGGGTGACATCCTTGAGACTTTCCAGACATTACTCACTTATCTTTGTATAAGAAGGGACACCTAGCTGGCTGTGAATAGGCGTGGTAACACGGAGACTGGGATTCCTTCAAGAGGACAGGTATTTCTCATCTGACGAAGACAAACTGAGAAGACTGCCGATCTCAGTCCCTAGTAAATGGTCAAATTCCAAATGGAAGGCCAATTCTCCATTCACTTTCTAGCGCTACAAAAGGGAAGAAAACAATCGAGATATATTATAATTAAACCCTAATGGCATTGAAACAGAATATCATTAACATAAGGAAAATAAAATACGGGGAGGAGAAGGCAGGGTAGTTCTAATTCACCAATCCCTCTTCTCTTATTGTGGAATTAGTCCAACTCCGAAAGTGTGTGAGGTATCCACTTAATGGTCACATTTTTTCGAAACTGATACTGGGATTCCCGAGGAGTTAAGGACATCCTAACCTACCAAACACCATGATACTACCCCTCATCATAACATAACAAAGATCTTCGAGACATAGACATCATATGTAATATGCCCAATATGTAATGGGCAACTGACACAATGGCAAATGACCCACGACCAAACCGGTCTCCTTCTCTTCTTGTTATACCTACATACACAAGTGCCTCTTTCATCAACATCATGTTCACCACCACCACCACCATCATCATCATCATCATCATCATCATCATCATCATCATCATCATCATCATCATCATCATCATCATCATCATCATCATCATCATCATGTGCCTTCCCCCACAGGGGTAAAATTCGAAAGTCTACTCCAGCAGTGGAATTAACAATCACGAACATAAAAAGGTAATACACTCACTAATGAGTGAATGCCGGCTTCTTGGCTTAGAGGTTATGACTTTTCTCCGTAATCTCGTATACTCTCGTCGGTAACGTGATGACGGTTAGAATCTGCAGTGGTTCGAATCGCATCGGTAACTTACGGGGTATGTGAGCCGGCCGCTCAGAAAGCAATGGCAAACTACTGAGCGTAATCTTGCCAAGAAATCAACATACAGCTGAAAGATGCTGTGTTGACAGCGATGTCCTGTAAAGGATATGCAAAAAAAAAAGAGAGTGAATATCCACTTTTCTCATAGAACAATGTAGGAACAACTCACACCAGAACATAAGAACATATGATCCTCTCCCCAACTGACTATTAGAAGCAAGGGTTTTAATGAACGCTGTTCTCCAACCCACTAATTGCTGTAAGAATAACAAATGCACTGACTTCAGTATGACAATCATTAAGAACGCCGCTGGCAAATTCCTGAAAGTAAAATGTTTGCCAAGGTATCGACACAAGGGTGCAATGCGCACGGAGAATGCACGTCCTGCAAGACACTTGAATATATATGGTGCGTTTTCCTTTCCTCTTCTTTGAGAATATAACTCATGAAACATGACATTCGCATAAAATTGTTTATGAAAAAGATTTGCAAGACAATCAAACCTCTGAGTATTTACAAACAATGTAAACACAAAGATTACTAATAAAGTGCCCGAGAAGTTAAGCCACAGTTTAGCCAAAACCATTTCATCCGCCTGAAAAGGCTCTCCCTGATATACGCAGATAGTGGGCATTTCTCCAACATAAGGAAAGAGGTTCAAAATATGCACTCAGGAAGAAAAAAAACCTGCAGCACATATAAAATATGCAGATTTATATGCATTGATAGTGAGATATTTTCACAACGCATGTAATATTTTCATCATAACAAAATGAAATTGCAGGCATAGGAGAACCATTTTGGACAGACAGGTTGGTCCGACAGACAACTAACCTCAGGCCAACTTTCCAAAGGAAACATTAATTTCACAGTTTCCCAATTCACATACAGAAACAATGATACCGGTTTCATCAAAGGCATGGTTATAACATATATAATTAATTTATATGCTTACCACAGGCGCAGAAAGTGCAAATTTGGGCGTAAAAGAAAAAGAAAAAAAACTCCTCGACTTCGTGTCTACATTTTCAAGTGAGGGCTTTCCTTTCAGTCGGTCCCGCTGGAACTTTTTAGGAATGTAACTAACTCGCATTAATCTCCCATCACCGAGCTTGCCTGTCGCTCTGTACATTCCAATTAATATGTCCTTTGTTCGAAATATATCGCAGTCTGTCCTTATATGGTCATCACTGTCCTTATATGGTCATCCCCACTTGGAACCAAGTTCCCGGAAATATGGGAGGATGCGACAACTATGTCACAAACATGCAACACAATGTTTCAGCTTTCCCATATGCCTGTGCCAACTTTAGGCTCAATATCAACTTGGAAAAGACTGTAGTTATGTACCAGCCAGCCCAAGAGATTAATCACACCGTGCCGAATATCAAAGTGAATGGTCATAGACTAAGTGACTAAGTGTTGTGGACAAATTCATCTATCTTGGCAGCACTGGGTCACAAGCTGCCACAATTGATGACGAAGTGAATGCAAGAATCCCCAAGGCCAACGCGACCTTTGGCAGACTGTACAAGAATGTATGGGACAGAAATGGAATAAGCCTGCAAAGTTAAAAGTCTAAAAAGCAGTTGTATTATCCGCACTGCTATATGCTTGTGGACTGTTTATCAGCGACACGTTAGGAAACTAAACCACTTCCACGTAGTCTACCTTGGGAAGCTGTTGAAGATTAAATGGCAAGCAAAGATCCCAGACACTGAAGTCCTAGAAAGAGCATCCTTGCCCAGTATCTACACTCTACAAATGAAGAATCAGATTCGCTGGGCTGGTCACTTGACTCGCACGCCAGATCACAGGCTCCCTAAACGAATTTTTTTTACAGCGAGCTGCGTTGTGGTAAACGCTTCCAAGGTGGTCAGAGAAAATGCTTTAAAGACACTCTGAAGATCTCATTAAAATCTTTTGGAATTCATCACGACCGAAATTCGTGGCGTACATCATTACACAAGGGTGCAGTCACTTGTGAAGCAACCAGGACTGCAAGAGCTGTGAAGAAAAAGCTGGACAGAAAAACCACCGCAGGAGATCCTCCTCCTGGAACGTCGAGCATTCTTTGCCCACATTGTCAAAGAACATTTCGAGCCAAAATAGACCTTACCGGCCATCTTAGAACTCACGGCTCCATACTTTCAACCTCACTGGATGAAATGAATGGTCATCATCATTCCTGATGGACAAAGAACACGAGTTCCAAACAATACTATGTGTGTTTATTTATGAACTGTCATAGTGGCCTCAAAGGATTCTACAGTTGATATTCATTTGCACACGGCAGCTGGGGCCAAGATTTGCATTTAATTTCGAAGTTTTATATCTAGTCTGAGCTCTGATCTTTACTTCTTTCCATTCCTTATTGTGAGTACAAGTTAATTTTGGGAGTCTCCGTGTTGAAGTGGTCAAACCATCTGCCTCACACTCAGAAGGTTGTGGGTTCGATTCTGGGTTACGTCTTTCGGTTCACGGCTGAATTTTTCTCGGAGGCTCCTGTGGGTCGTCGCCGGAGCTACGGAGTTCGTGCTTTGTGCAATGCTTTCGGCAAGTACTGCGGAAAGAGACCGAGCCATATGGGATCATCCCCGGGGCAATGAAGTCGATCCTCTCGACTTTTAAGACCTGTCAATTTAGTTCTCACGATATTTTAATGGCGCCGACGGTTCCCTAACAGTTGCTATGTATGATACTGATAGCATAATGTTCTGTGGTCACATAATAACAAGATAGCCATTGGAAAACATCATGACGATAAAAACTATAAGCTGTAGAAAAGGCAGAGACAGGTCGAAAGAAATGATACTGGATGATCCAAAACGGTGGCATGGAGGAAGATCATCACTAGAATTGGTCCTGAACAATAAGGACCGAGATCTGTGGCGATACATGAACGCCTAAGTCACGTGGCAGGACACGTGATGATGTTAATGATGATACCACAGGGCAAGAGGGAAATATTTTGTTGAGTTATGCCCTTTTTGTTTCTACTGTTACAAGTTCGTTCTATCAATATTATTATTAGTGACGTCTGTTCAAAAGCCGGCTCCGTGGCAAAGGAGTTTAAGGGCGCAGTTCGTGGTCCCGCATACCGTGTTAGAAACACAGCTGCGGACGATGCGGCAGCAGACTGCCTTGCGTTGGGTTTTTTATAAAATGGTATAGGTGCCGGTCGTTCAGAAAACAATGGCAAACTACTGAATGAAAACTTGCTAAGAGATCACAAACAGCCAAAAACATGCTGGGGTTGACTGCGACGTCCTGTAAAGGATATGCACCTAACAGTTCAAATGTCTGGCTTGCTTCGTTGCATCTGTTCACATTAACATCTTTCTCCAATCAATCAGGTGCAGTGAAGGCTGGCTGCAATGGATCTCCAACACTGTCTGTCTCTCGCCTTTATTGTACATTATGTCAGACTGCTGTTCGTCCATCTCTTGATGTTATTTATCTTCCCATTGGTATCGTTGTTTACCTCTTGCTCGTTTACCTTACCCTCCAGCATGGTTTTTATAAGAGCGTTATGTCTTTTAATGAGGCTGAAATGTGGTTTTAATAATGCTTCCTAGGTATGCAAAGCCCCTACTTGCCTTCATTGCTGATTTTAATTATAAACGTTAGCTTCTATTTCTTGTTTTGCGGTTTTCATAATTTGTGCTGTGTTTAAAAAAGCTAAGAAGAAATAAACGTCTGAAGAAATTTTAAATTAGTTGGACAAAACAACAAAATAAAAAAAAAAAATAGAAATGACAATTAGAATATAAGGGAAAAATAAAATTGGTTAAGCAAGCAGTGCAAAAAAAAAAATACACCAACAAAACTGACATATATTATATTAAAGAGACAAAAATATGCACAGACAAATCAGTGATTTGATACTAGGCATTCATAACAATCATATTTAACACAGGATGACTGAAATCAAAGACAGTACTTGTATTAATGGGGAAAAAATATGATAATGAGATGAAATGCATATATAAGAAAGTTATCTGATGCAAAAAGAGCAGAATTAACAGCAGAAAGTAATTTAGAAGGGTCACATTGTACTAAGCAAACATATGAAATAAAGGAAACATGCTCTGTGGCCAGATGAAATCATGGTAAAGGAAACAGAATATTGGGAGAATCTGGAATAGAAATATTAACTAAACTATTGAATGATGTTTATAACAGTGGATAAACACGAGGGTAAGTTAATAAGTAAGTCACAAATGGCTGTAGAAAAATAACTAAATATGATAACAACTTGAAACCAGTTTATTTTTATACATACAGTCTCTTTATTTCTCAACATTGTTGCCACCAACATTGATGCACTTATCCCATCGTTTTACCAGTCCTCCCAAACCGGCTGCATAGAACTATGTGCTTTGTTTTTCATTTACCTGCCATCCCACAGAACTGTGTGACTTTACTTATTGACTTCGCCCTTATCAACTTTTTTCTACCCAGCTAGCACCGCCCTTTACGAGACATAAGCTATTGTCAAGCATAAATCACACTGACAACCCACCTTGGCAGGAGACATTTCGCGAATGACGCCGAAGTTGAATGTGAAGTGAAACGTGGTTTAGAAAACAGAGCACGCAGTTCTATGCAGCCGGTTTGGGAGGACTGATAAAACGATGGGATAAGTGCATCAATGTTGGTGGAAATTAAGTTGAGAAATAAAGGGACAATGTATGTATAAAAATAAACCTGTTTCAAGTTATCATATTTAGTTATTTTTCTAGTTATTTGTGACTTACTTATTGACTTCCCCTCGTACCTAGTGATATGCTAAAATTGGTATTTTTAGCTTACCGAGCCAGATGGGGTAAAACCCGATGCAATGAAGTAACCATCTTGACTTTAGTACTTGGTATTTATAGCTCGACCCAAGAGACTGGAAGCAACTAAATGTGAAGCGTGTCATACAGTCAACCTCATAAACCATGTCACCAAATTTGTACTCACAATTATGAGACAAACAAAAAAGAAAATAAAGACCAAAATTAGGTAAGATTTACCTCTGACTATGAGGTGGAAATATAAAGCTCAACAGGAGCTCATCAGCCCAACAGCAAACATGTTGAGAACCACTGCATGAAATCATTCAACAGATATGCCTAAAAACAAACAAACAAATAAATAAAACAATCACACAGTAACTGCTTGATATTTTCTCAATGTATTTTTGAATTTGAACTTTACGAAGCTGCTAATAAAATGTAAAATTGTTTATCACTTAATAATATTACAGTAACATAACACACATGAGAAGCACACCACACAATGAAAACATGAGTCAATGATAAATAATTATTAGCCAGCTCCATGAGAAGATAGTGCTGACGGGGTGTCTGAATAATGTATACATGCCTTTACATTCCAGATATTTCATGTTTGTTTATTTACTATTAATCTGGATTAAGTTCATCATCACCATGTGTCATGCTGAGATAAGCGTGGGCTGTAATATTTCACCATATCAAGAGATCACCAGAGTCGTGGATCAGCTCAGTGTTCTTGTCTTGACCATACCACATGGCCAAGCCATCCAGGTATTTACTTCTCAGTCTTCCCCTCAATCTTGCCAGTTGTCACCAAATCTCCAATTTATTTCTTCTCATAACGTACCAAAAAACAATTGTCACTGTTTACATCTAATTTCTCTACTGATTAAGTTAGAAACAGTAAATAATTAGACCTACACCAATCATCATCATCAAGTGCTTTCCCGACTGGTGTTTGCGATTGTAGTTCTTCAGATCTTACAATTGGCGGCAACATGCATCGTGTGCTGACACCTTGTGTGCCATGACAAAAGACTGTCAAGAATCTTCTCTTGCTGTCTTCCTCTATCTCTCCTCAAGTATTTCCACTTTTTCCCTTTTCATAATGTGGCTAAAAATTATGACTGCCTCTTTCTGATGTTTGTGCCATAGGTGTTTTCAAAATATTTAAATATCTGTTTCGCTGTACAAGGAATTTTTTGCATTCTTCTGTAGAACTTCATCTCTCAGGCCTCAAAGCACAACATCTAAAGTGGTTATTTGAGTCCTGCTGCAGTCACATCTCTACATCCGCTTAGATTTAAAAGGCAAAAAGTACAGGATTCCATTGTTGCATATAGAAGGTAAACTGCCAGACCCACATTTTCTGAACCTCATGGCATCTGGATAGGGTAAGTGGTCAGTATCCTGCAGGCTGCTTTACCTCCCACAACAATTTCTGCTGCCACTTTTTAACAAGCTAGACTGACCAATTAATCTATATGATTACAAAAACATCCTGCCTTGAGGGAATCTGTACCTTACAATGCCATGAACACAGCAGATGAAGACGATATATAGTCCATATGTAGTCCAGATCAAGTCTTGCCGGTTCCAGCAGTTAATCATTGTAAAAGCCAAACACACTGATAACTATTGTTCTTGCATTAACTACATGGCTCTCAAAGGGTCATATTCTCCTCACGGAACCCATGCCATATTTTTGGGGGACTACAGTGTCATATTTTTAAGGAGACGACATTACGTTTCTGGAGGCTTTCAAAACTGAAGTGTCTTTAATGTGACCAATTTATCATCATCCTGGTATATCATCTTCTGTGCTCACTAGCCAATCTGGTTTGCAGACTCTTGTGCAGATTCAAATTAACATTAATGCAGGTTATGTTACATACTCAAATATTAATGTTCTTCTGTTTATACAATTGTGATGGGACAAAGTTACAGATTTGAAAATTTGAAAATAACAAATGCAAAATATGAATAAAAAGTAAGCTTTGTCCAATTCTAACATTGTTGATTGAGGTTAGTAGTAGATCTGACACCTGTGTATGGTGTCAGTCTGCCTCAGTGTTACACAAAAGGTGTATTGTTTAGCAAGCACACTAATCACCATACTTCAAAGTCCCTTGTTTTTTTAATACTTGGGGTTGAACCCAAACTACTATACAATTTTGGCTACAAATTACACATCCTACACTAATCCATAGCATATTACACTATAGCTTTCATCTTTTCTTTTGTCTAGTGTGTCTTCTGAAAAGCTTCACTCCTGATGTTTGTCATGGCTCTATGAGTGTCAATCAATACCCATATACTTAGTAATCTTATATCTTTGATATTCTTAGAAGATCCATTGAGTACATATAAAACAGCCTGCAGTGGGGTGCCTCAAATATAACCAATGCCGCAAAGGCAGATTGAACGAGGTCGTATTGTTTTTTTATACATCGAAGTGAAAAGAAGAAGTGGATGTGCATGTGTGTCTATAGATATTTAGAGAAAATCTAATAACAATATAATACTTAAATCATGTGTGATTCTGATACAAGTATACACACACTGGGACCCTTGTTGGAGCTATGGAGTAACGCACTGTGTTAATATCCTCCTTATTTGATCTTTAGGAGGAGATTAAAAAGCTTAAGGGGTATTTGTGTACAACTGACATGGTTCTTTACAAATCTATATACATTTTTCAGACACCCAGCATATACAATCAACATTGAAATATTCAGAAAACAAAACAGTGAATGAGTAGATAGAAATATGACTTTGGCACATAATACCACATAAAGTAATTAAAATTGCAAACATTGCAGTCAAACACTGAAGATAACATTGCATACACATGAAATTATCATTCCATATCACATGCACATAATAAAACTATCATTCTACTGCATATTAAAATATTATACCACACTACACACATATATAACCACAATTCTATATGGTGTATATAAAATCTATTATTCCACAGCTTGCACGTGTACAATTATCATTCCAAATTGCACATATACAGCAATCATTCCCCATTGTACATACAGAAAGTTATCATTTCATATTGCACACACATAAGCCTACCATTTCAGAGGCAGACACTCATAGGCAGAGTAAGAACCAAAGGTTGTATTTTACCATATTATTTCCTACACATAGAAATTATTGTACATATGCACACATAAACACACTATATAACAAATGAATAAATATTGTTCATGCTGCAGATATGAACACACAATAGAATACATGGCTCAAACTAACACACACTGTATTAATGTAAAGGTACTTTGTGTCCATACAAAGAGACATGGCTTTTTGTTGAGAATGTACTGAATTGACAAGTGTAGGGACAACGATATGTAAGAGGAAGACAGTATTACACATGGGTAAACCTGTGTTATCAGGGCCCATATAAAGCAAAGAATAGTAACATTGTAACCTACCAAGCATGTCATAAGAGGCAACTAAGGAAGTTTGGCCTGAGATGCTACCGCATCCTGTATAGTAACTTAAGTATAAAATCTAACGAATCATGAACAAGTCTACAAAGAGCTTGGCATAAGTTCCTCAAGGGTATATGCTCCACTGGAGAGATGACAGACATTAGAGCAGAAGAACCGCAGCTAAAGCTTTAATGAGGGCACCACAAAGACACAGGGCATTGTTTGAGATTCATTAAAGTCGACCTTTAGTGCTGAGATGTCACTTAATGATGATAAGCTGAAGTAAGTTTGAAGAAATCAAACTTAATGATGATGTGAATAGACAATGCAACTTGAATCCACCACGAACAGATATATACTGAGATTTCAACATTTATTAGAAACTTTTAACAGTTTTCTATTAAATATATAAACAAGAAATCACAAAAGGACTTTGGAGTGCAAGATGGACTGATCATTATCCTACAAAAGATCAACAAACTCAGTGTCTGTGGTTTAGGGGTAGTGAATGTAGTTTCACAATCACACAGCCACAGGCTATTTTAGAGGAGATCATAGTGCATTGATTCTCACGAAGGAATGATTGCCAGCCATTCAGAAAGCAATGGCAAACTACTCAACATAGAATTGCCAAGTAAATTTTACCTACACACTTAATAAACAATTTAATATACTTTTAGGAAGAGAGTGTATATAAAAAAAAAAATTAGTTGTGTTACAGGACGTCGCAATCAACCCAGCATTGTTTGGTTGTTTATGATATACTAGGCTATTTTACATTCAGTAGTTTGTGACAAGTAAATAAACTCAAATTTTGCCACATCTTAGAAAATTCTTAATTTCTTATTCAAGCTCACAAACATAATGAAATAATATTTCACTGTCTGGGCTTATCCAACTGAAAGCAAGCCCCATTTGTTGAATATGCCAGATTGTTCCTAGACAGAACAGTCCCTTATTTTTCTTAATCAATTGTTAAAAGTGGCAACAATTATGAGACCAATGACAGCTTGTGTGGCTTGATATTTGTTTCCTTGTAATTAGCAATATGTTCATTCAGTACTTCAGAATGGCATTAATAATGAGGCGAACAAATTAAGCTGTCACCAACACCAGTACATCTTTTGTGCAGCGGTATAAAATCATCTAGCTCTAATAATACTGACAAAACTGAATGTTATAACAGACAACCCAAGTATTAGAAGCCACTTGCCATACTACAGCTGCAAATGAGCTTGGTTCATAAGACAAGTTCACTACATACCAATAGCTTATCTGGATACAAAGAACATGTTTGCAGGAATAGAAGGGATGAGACACCAAAAAACTAAGCGACGATTTGAAACTTCACTCTTTGTATGCTTTTTCTGGGTACAAAATTAAATCCCTGTACACCTTCTGGATATGACGATGGGAATACATCTCTCTATATCCTTCTTAATTATCATACTACCATACTTCATAAATTGTTTCTTTATACTTTATCTTCACAAACAGTTTCCTTATAATTTATCTTCATAAACAGTTTAACTGTTTTGAGTCTTGTGGTAGATTTAACACATTTAAATTAGTGGATAAAATCAATGACTGGTGATTAATATTAAACACGTATTCAAATATGATTCTTCACAACTATGCTTGAATTGAATTTTACAACAAACAACACACACAAGCACAAAAACATGTGCAAATCTACATTTAACAGATCCAGCTAACAGAATTCTTCATAAAATAATTGTGGCACAGAGTGAATAAATTTAAAAAATCCACAATCGAAGAATGGATTCTGACTTTTACGAACATGTTAAAAGTGAAGTTAAATATCATGTCAAGTGTATTTAATATAAAGTCATGATATAAAGATTACATAAGACATCAAACAATTCAGATATATTTTGTTTACTGTAGATCTTGGAAGGAATATTTGGATACTACAAGTAAGAAAGTAAATAACCCTTTTACATGCATTAAGACGCAGTGGGGATATAGTGCTAGACCAACATTGTTATAGATCTATTGATGTGGTCAGTATCATGCCAGTTGTCTTTACTTCCCGTGACATAACCTGGTGCCAATTTTAGACTGGGTCGACCTTGGAGTTCAGGTCATTAAAATAAATCAAATCCACCCTGATACAGTTGGAACCCATGACCACTGAACCACCAGTCGAGTGTCTAGTCACTACGCTACTGCAGCTCGCATATAGGCAACATGGTAAATGTAAACAGCTGATATCATCTCTTGATGCATGTTTTCTTAACAAACATATCAAGGACTGAATGATACATTGGTTACCAAAATAAAAATAAGCATAACATATACCTATTAGAAGATTCCAGCCATTGCTATGCCTACAGAAGGACTTCTTGTTAAGTGTTAGACTTCCACAGAGCTGAAGTTCTCAACCCTCAAACAATATCAACGACTATATACTTAGTAGTTCAGCCAAAGTATTATTTGTGTGTCTACCTCATTTGATATATAACTCTGTGGTATGCACTGGACTAGATGCAGTGAAATATGCCAACAAGGAAGGAATCATGCAATATTTTGTTTATGGCATCCGTGTAAAAAAAATATTAGGTCACCTCAGCATACCATTAAAATAACTTTTGTTTCAGAATGAGCTGACCATATACTGTCAACTGAAGCAGTGACTCTGTGATTGGTATTAATGTTAACCTCACAAGTTATTACATTAAAAATGTTTTATCTTCATCATTTGAGGTGTCAGCCATCTGTCTCTTGACAGAACAATAAGATAACTAATAAAAAAACTGCACACCTGCCTTACAAATAACTGACGCTTAGATATATCTATATACCATTTTTCATAAAGTACTCTTTCAGGTCAGGAAACGTTTGTTAGTTGATCAAATTAACGAAATTGCATAAACTGCATTTTTGTTTAAACGTAAAGGTTCATAATACACATCTATAATACACTGGACATATGCGGATCAACCCATATTTCTATAGAACAAACAGCAACAAATGGGTGATGTGGTCGGTATTACGCTGGCCACCAAGCTTCCCAAGAAATGTCCCAGACCCATTTTAGGCGGGGACGACCCAGGAGTCCAAGTCGGCTGTTTTAAAAATGCAAACATACGGATTGAACCCATGTCCATTGGTGTGGCAGGCAAGCTTCTAGCCACTATGCCACCATGGCTTATAACTGATATGAAAATACAATGAAGTGGTCTCATAGTTATGACCATATCTTGTGGACTCACCGTGTGATCGGATATGACCCACTTGTCAATGTATTATTTTTGTTTAGTAAATGTTTATACAACATTTATATAGTCATGTTATTGGTTGTCTTCACATTTGTTTCACAATCATGTTTTTGTAGCTGTAACTTTCAATCTCTTATTTGTGATTGTGTTATTGTAAAACTGACTTTATCTGCCATTTTTTGCGTGCACTTTATTCATTACAAAGCCCAAGAAGTGGCGAAAGGGTTACAATTTCAATTCACAATTCTGCATTCAAAACAAAGCTGTGGGCGATTGGAAGCAGATTGCCTTGCGCCGGTTTCATACAATGATATGAGTGCCAGTTGTTAAAAAAAGCAATGACAACTGAATGTAAACCTTGCCAAGAAATCACAAACAGCCAAAAAATAGTGGGTTTGACTTTGATGTCCTATAGATGATATGCAACTAACTTTATTCATCATAATAGTTGCTAAAACAGATTGTGAAAATGTTTAGTATGTTATATCTCTCTGAAAAACGTACCCAGGTGTAGATAGAGCCTGTTACTTTGGATGAAATCTGTGTAGTTGAAGCAAACCAAACACAAATGCATGCCAAGTTGGACACACGGATCTTTGGAAGTGCATAAATAGGTGTGTGTGTGGCCCCCCCCCCCCCCCCCCCCCCCCCAAAAAAAAAAATATGAAGAATAAGAAGATATTTCCCTGAAACTAATCATTTGTTGACAAAAATAAAACCTTAAATTGGTTGTCACTTTAAATATTTATATTCAAGTGTCAGATTTGTGAGCTAGACATTTCTGTTTCACAAGATATATTGCTTCGGCAGATGCCATAGTTTTATATGATATACTTACATTGTACGCAGTAAATTTAATCTCCAATAAGCTCAGTCATTAGTAGGTGATACAAATTTACTTGCTTACATGAAAACATACTATGTTACAAAAATAAATGCCAGATTTGACCCTGACTTTGTGAATGCTTTCAGTGTGTAAAAGAGCTGTTAAAAGTCTTATAACAGCATGTGTAACTGCTAAAACTTTAAATCTCTGAGAGCTTAATTGTGGCAAGTAACCCTTAGCCTTTAAGATGCTAGTTCTTGTTGTTGTTAACCTAGAAATAATTGGGTCATTAACCTTTGGCCCAGTGCTATGTAACTGCAAGTGTTTATTACCTACTTGTAAGTCACCTGGTTTTTCTGTATTTATGGCTTAAAACAAAAATAAAACTACTTCTTCTTCTGCGTTTGTCCGGAATGTTGTTTTAGATGTAACTGCATTGTGCCTGTTTACAGCAGAGGCTGTGATATTTGAACCTTTTGGCCGATACATCTGACCGACTTATTCAGGCATTTGTTGGCCTGGTTACCTTCCCGGGAAACAAAAATAAACTATTTAACATAAATGATAGCCACTAATAGTTATCAAGCCGCTAAATCTTTCAATAATATATGTTATATTGTCTAATAGTAATAATAGTTATATTATCTAACCATAATAAATCTTACCATAAGTTCAGAGCTATTTGACTTAGTAAGTTCTTTCCCCCTGGCATTTTATATTTACAGAAAAAAAAAGTACAATGCCAATAAACAATGAACTACCCAGTACCCCTTGAATACTTAACTAACAGTACATGGGCTCAAAATTAAATTGATACACTCTTTTTTCTCAAGGCAGTAAAAATCTGAGTTTATGACAGGAAAATCCCAAATATCTTTTACTGAAAATTGACATAAAACTAGGCCAAAAAAGTAAACTACTCAAGCACAAAAATTACTGGGAAAATAAGTACATAAAAACGGACTATATAAGAACATGTATTCATGTATGCTACTTCTTATTCTTCTTTCTCATGACTGTGGGGTGCAGGAGTGTTACCACGGATACATGGAGTCAATTTCTGACACTTCTCCCTATCTTAACTTATACATTATGTGTAGTAATGATGTAACCTGCTCTTTTCTTTACTGTTAGTATAAGATTTCTTTTCTCTGCCTCTTCACTTCTTTGTCTGCCCTTTATCTCCCTCTAGAGCAGTGATTCTTAACCTTTTTTGGCCCATGCCCCCCTTCACCATATTTTCAGAACGTCATCCCCCCCCCCTTTCATATTTCCTACCTAAAAATCTAAAAATCCCCCCCCCCCCCCCCCACTTGCTCCTACACAGTATACGTAATAATGGAAGCACATACTAAAACAAGTCTAGACGTCCACATAAAATGTGATTTGTGGGTCTACTTACTTTATAAAATGAATTTTAGAAGGGTGAGACATACAGAACTATAAAGTATGAAGGGAAAAAACAATATCAAGTAATCGGTTCTTGTATTAATGCGATCATGAAATAATCTTCATTCTCCCCCTGGAAACCCTAAAAGTCACCCCTGGGGGAGGGGGGGGGGGGAAATTCCCCACCAGTTGAGAACCACTGCTCTAGAGCATTTGCCCTCAACATCTTTTGCTATCTCTAGCAATTTTCCCCATATCATTCATCTCTCTCTAATTATCTTCTCCATGCGTGTTTAGGTCTCCCAATATTTTGTTTCCCTGTGTGTTCGATAAGGAATTTCTAGTTATACTAATTTCAGCTTTTCACAATGTGTGAACATTCAACCAACCAAGTCTAAAGATAAGGAAGGACAATCTCCAGAATTGGCATCTGGAATGTTAGAAATATGAATTGTATGAATTGCCCCTTCACTGTTTGCTTTCAATGGTAACCTAGAGGATAATTTTCCACACAAATATTGTGGCAAGTGACATGGTCAAACTATACATTAAAATGTTTGATATTTAATTATGTTCTAGTTCTTATAAGCCAGCATATGTATTTATTCTTGTTACCTACACTTGTGTATGATTGATATATGAAATGCACCGAGTTTATATTCAAAAGCCAGAATATTTTCTTTAATCTTTAGAAATGTTTCCTTTTATGAGTCAGCAAAAGTGGTTGTGAGTATGTTTAGATGAAAAAAGGATGCAACATCAAATGGCTCATCGTTTATTATGAGATACGAATACCAGCTGATTTAGCATACACACAGAAAACTGTCATCATACAACACACGACACTGTCTTCATTCAACATGTATTAAGTGAAAACATGTTGTCACACAGAAACTAGAGGCTTAAAAGTACTAGAACAAGGTGACAGCTTGTCTCTGTTCAGTAAAACCAACAGAGGCTTGATGAACACCAAACTTCCTCAACAAACATTACAGAGCAGACATAATGACGGCACCAGATACAAATCAGCAGCAACTATTCTTGAGGTCACATTTATAAAAAAAAAATATTTTTTTGCATCTGAAAAAAACATAATAATAAACTAGAACTCGCAAAATGAACCAGCATATTTGCATCCAAACATTATCAGCAGTTATACAATAATAGCAATATAACATTAACACAATGCAAAAACAATATATGAACTCAGTTTTCATATCGTTAATACTTCAAAGAAGAGGTAGTTAACCCTGTTCTACCTGACATCTATTCCATTACTCATTTGACATTCACTTTGGAAAACAGAGCAGTAACTGTTTCTCTCCACCAATGTCTGTTTGTGTATGCAGACTTTAACTATGCTTATACCATACCCCTCCCTTTATTAACAAATGCACTATCAGTTTCCACAGAAATTGATGTCATTTATTATCTATTATCACAAAATGATCTATATTAGAGGGATAAATCACAGAAACTGCTATCCTATATAGAGTTATAATATCATGAAATCAGTATTAACATCTAGAGAGATTAACAGCACATTAAAATGAGAACTGTCAAATGTTATTATATTGAACACTACTATATGGCACTGAAGCTAGACAAAGAAAAAGCAATTAGAAAGTCGAATAAAGGCCCTAGAGATACAGAAAAATATGTCATATTTCATAGAAACAAAAACAATCAAATACTGAGATTCTAGAAAAACGGGGAATGAAAAAAAGAGTTGACGAAAGAAATAAAAAAGATGCAAGTGAAATATTTCAGCCATGTTAAAAGACTTTTATAAAAACTACACTGGAGCGTAAGGCTGACGGCATGTGAGCAAGAAGAGAAGTAGACAACGATAAAAGTGGGAAGAAAACATCAAGAGATAGACAAACAGCAGTCTGACAGAATTTACAAGCAGCCAACCTTCATTGTGGAGACGGCACATGATCAAACTTTTTGAAACAACACAAAAATGACCGTTTATAAATTTGAATCTATCAAGACAGCTGAGATCATGCTATTGGTTAAGTTATTTTAACTTCTAATATGTTGCTAAGTTGAATACAATTGTCTACTACAGCAACTAGTGCCAAGTTCACCAACAAAAACCACCCAATTGTTGTGCATAACTACAGAACAGGATTGGAATTTGTCCCTAGGAAGTTGTTAGCTAAATCAAACAGTGAAAGAAACCATCAAACATGTGGGGCAGAGATTACAACAGTGATTCTTAAATACTGTAAAACAGTTTGATAGTATCCTTTTTTTTTTTTTGCCGGTCTCACCGAGCGAATGGGGTTAAGGACATTGTACGTAGTCATGTATACCCACGTACGAAACACAGCTGAGCGAGATTTGGCAGCGATCATGTCGTGCTGGTTACTTACAGAGGTATGTGAGCCGGTCGTCCAGAAAGCAATTGCAAACTACTGAACGTAAAACATGCCAAGACATCAAGAGCAGCTGAAAAAATGTTGGTGTTGACTGCAATGCTCTGTAAAGGATATGAGAGGGAAAAAAGTATCTTTTAAAATATTTTTTTTTTTAAGTGAGGTGCAAATGGATAAAAAATGAAATATTGAAAAAAATGAATATTCTAGTGTATGTTTTTGGATTATTTCAATTCATAATTGGACATTCTACATGTAAATCATCTTGAAAAATTGACAAATATCCTTAGAACATTCAAACTTTGCTGTAGTTGATAATTTCATGGTATTATGGTACGTGTCCCACCATGTCATCTTTTAATACTTGTAAAGAACCATAAGTATGTTTTAAAATATTTCGTTAAGAAAGCAAAACATTCTTTCAAATTAACTTCTACAAAACCATAAAAATATTTCTTAATATTTCATTAAGAATTTCATTCATTTTCATTCATTTATCTTTAACATGATTCCTCATTCATAAAAATATGTAAAAAATTGGTTAAACTACAGCTTAAATTAAAGACACATCTATAGTTGAAAATGTGAAAAAAAAATTCTGCCACAGTACATTGTATAAATCCAGAAGTTAATGAGTTAATGTGTTGGAATTCTCTTTTAGATTTTACCTGGGCTTCCACATTCACCCTTCCTAAAATGAGTCCCCAGAACTGTAATGGGTAGTAAAGGTGGCTAGTGTGATAATGCAATATTTCTGCAGTATGCACATGGTTAGATGTAGCGACAAATGCCAGGCAATAAATTGTCCACCCTAACATTATTCAAATGTAAGGACACTGTTCAATCAGTTATGACATATGTAAGGACACTGTCCAATCAGTTATGACATATGTAAGGACACTGTTCAATCAGTTATGACATATGTAAGGACACTGTTCAATCAGTTATGACATTTACATGTGAACTATGTGATTACAATTATGGTTTATGACATCATTCAAGTCTAAGTTTCAATGACTTCATTAGCATAACCGAAACATACATGCAAACATACATAAGACATGTCGTTCTTTATTTACCAAAATTTCTATCTGGGACAACCCATTTATATTATGTAACAGATAAAGGACATAATATTCTTGAAACAAAGCACAAGCCATCACTTTATATTTCTTGTACATTCAATACCAAATGAAGTTTATTTTAAGGTGGCTGCAAATACTTCAACACCTGGTCAGTTAAGATTTGTTTTCATAAAGTGAATGTTTCAGCAGTAAAGAAATTAAAACAAGCAGTATCAAGTCAAGTATTCTACATACAATAAAAACACTGCCAGACTGTCAATGCAGTTACACAATAACCTTTCCACTGAAATCTACCTTTCGTTGAAATCCTGGTAGAATAAAACTTGAGGTTAATTTTATGTGGAATCCTATTCTTGTCCACACAACAAAATGACATCATGTTTACTTCTCTGCACTGCCTTCTTGTCTGTAACACATCCCTCCAGTTTAACACCTTTCTCTCCTCAAGGTCAGACTGTCTGAACTATTTTATCTTGGTCACTGGATCCACTGGAATATCTCCATCAATTATCGTGTCACTACAGGCTTTCCTTTAGTCTTATACTACAATAGCTGTACTCATAAAAATCTGACTAAACACTGCAAATGGAGAATTCCTAGCACACATGCTCATTTCTGGGCATGTCATGTGCTGCTGGCACTGGAGATGAGATGATGTAACCTGCAAGCAAATCATATATGCTCCACAGAAGTTATAATGTCTTGGCCCGTTGTAACAGTTCTTCAACAAATGCCTGAAAAACAACAGAAGAAACGTGACTAGTCATTACATGTACTCTCTGTCTGTCTGTCTATCTATCTATCGACCGACCGATCTAACTACCTACCTACCTATTTGTCTTTATATGGAGAGAGAGAAAGCGAGCGAGTGCATGCGTGTGTAATTAAATAGCAGGAATTTTACAAACAACTTTTTTAAATTTGTGCGAACCATAAATTGTGTGTGTGTTATTTCTCAACATAGTCCCCCCTGTCTGACAACACACTTGGTCCACCTGTCTACCAGCTTGTCGATGTCTTCTAGGAAAAAGTTTTTGGGTGTGGCCTTAATCCAGTTTTGCACCGCTTCCATTGCCTCGTTGTCATCTGCAAGCTTCTGACATCGCAAATATTCTCTCAAGTGTCCAAAAAAGTGAAAGCCCGATGGCGCCAGGTCTGGACTATATTCTGGATGTTTCAAGACCTCAAATTTCAGAGCACAACTGTACACACAACCGTGTGAGGGCAGGCATTGTCATGCAGCAACAATACACCTTTTGAGAGAAATCACTATTTTGTCAATGAGAAATTAGTTTTCTTCTTTATAATTGGTGTTTGTTGTAACTGCTTATCAACATTTTGTCTCCATTAGTCTTGACTTGTCTTGCTACTGGAATCAGATGGACTCAGGTGAGAGAGTGAGGTTGACGAATTGCGCAACTCTTCCTCACTTTAATCCAATTCATTGCGCAAGCCATTCTTCATTCAATTTTAATCCCACTGGGTGAAATGAATGGTCATCATCATTCTTGATGGACAAACACCATATCAACATACTGCATATGTATATTTTCTAAGGGAGTCGCAATGGCATAGTAGTTAGCATGCTTGCCAGCCACAACAGTGCTCTAGAAGGGCAGGATTATTGTTACTTACTAGTATAGTGTGGGGTTGACCCAGCCTCATAATGAACAATTTATAAGGCAATTCTGGGAATTTTCTGAGAAGGAAAGGTGACAAGGGGGAGAACTGGCAATGCCACCTCATATCTTGTGGCACATAATATGTGAGGTCTAACACTTCACACCTCCAATGGCAGTATTGGCTATGGGACTAGTTTTATCTTTTTATATATTCTTTTAAAAAAAGGGAGCACGTTATATGAAACATAACAAAAACAACTAATGAGAGACTGCAGGAATCACAACATGGTATTAGGCAAAAGAGCAGGAGTCCAGTCCCACTGGATCAACAAGAACAGAAAATCTATACTCAATTGTTGTTACTTCTTCTGCGTTCATCCAGAGTTTTTTTGTGTGGATGTGATTGCGTTGTGCCTGTTTACAGCAAAGCTGCGTTCTTGCGCTGTTAGGCTGACACATCCGACTTCTGCGGGCATTTGTCGACCGTGGTAACCATTCTGGGGAATTGTTGTTACTATATTCCTACAAGTAATAACTTTATCTTAAAAGTAAAATTACATTAAACAAGTTCAGAACATGAGACTTGCATTCATTATCGGCCGTAAAGCTTAAAACTCTGCAACAACCCGTGAAATGAAACTAAATAACTATGCACGTTATCACCTATTCTCAACACCTTTACTTACATTAACAACATCAGGTGGTTGTTTGACATCTTGCAACTGTTCCTGCGAACAGAGAAATATGGCACCAAATGTTACATCTCTGTTAACATATAGTATTGTCCTTAAGCAAATTAGAAATGTGTAATTATGCTATCTTCATAACAACAAGTCATAGGAACTATAGGAAATACAGTGGTTGTAGAATGTGACAAAATGGGCCTAGCATGAATAATAATAAGACCAATGTCATTACGATATCGAAGAAACAGACTATGCCTAAATGTGCAATTAAAGTAAATGATGTCATTTTAGGGCAAGTGCAGAAATACAAATATCTAGACACATGAATAACATCAGATGAACATGCATTACAGAAATAAAGAACAGAATGGGACAAGCAAAAATTGTATTTTATCCAATGAAGAAAAATTAATGCAATAAGTCCTTGTCAATGGAAATTAGAAAAAGAATTCTTGAATGTTACACAGAACCATTTCGGTACTTCATTTTTAATTCACCGCAAACAAAGGAATTCTGGGAATTCCCAGGAAATCATGTGACATTAGGAAGTTTCCATAGTGGGTGTAGGGGTGTGTTGATATACTGTCATTTGCAAGTGGAAGGCAAACAAGTGCTATTGTGTAATGTATTTATTGAAATAAAGAATCATATAAATTGAATGTGTTGTCCATCACTTCCGGGGAGTGTGTGGTGGTCTGCTAGACCGATCAATGGATGCAATAAATGTTTCTGGGCCAGGAGGGCCCTAACTGTTGTCGGAGTGTATATCCATATCTTGTGCTGCTCGTCTTATCTTGTGTATGTCCCATTTGTCTGAACTCATCTTTGATGAAGACAGTTTGCGAAGACAATGATATGCAATTTTGGGTACATCTTGCTACAAACACATTTGTTGACCGACCACGAAGTGAATCCTGATACCCTATTCTAAAAATTGACAACCCCACCCGATCTAGGTCAGTGCTAAAAGTAACTACACGGTTTTGTTTGCTGTGAATTAAAAATGAAGTATCACCATTTCTAACATATGGCAGTGAATCCTGGACAATTAATAAACAAATGGAAAAAAATCCCCAGAAGCTTTGGAGATGTGGTTTTATAGAAGAATACTGAAAAGTCCTTGGACAGCCAAGATGACATTTTGTGGAAGGCTAAGTCACAGAGACAACTTTTCACAAACATCAAAAAGTGGCAGCCTTCATTTTTTTGGCCATATTATGAGGAGATAAAAAACTAGAAGAAGATGTGACAACTGGAGATATTTGTGAGAGACAGAGGAAGACAGTGAGAGAAAATTCTTGACAGTCTTATGTTATGGCATGGAAAGAAGTCAACATATGAATTAATACATGTCATTGAAGATCGCAAGATGTGGAGAAGCTTGATTGCCCACGCCAATCAGCAAGGCATTTGATGATAATTAATTACTCAAAATATAGTTGTGAACATTCTGGTACCTGTATTATAGTTCTGTATATATAAAGAAAAAAAATATCGTCACAGCATTTGTACCACTGATGGTGTTGCTGGGATGATTTTAGTAGAACATAAGATTGATTAGTTAGTTGGCTGTGAATTCTGAGTTTTACTCTTAAGCCTGATGATTTCTATTGTATTTGCATCTTAAAAGTCGAGAGGATTAACTTCATTGCACCGGGGTTTTTCCCATATGGCTTGGTCTCTTTCCACAGGGCGACCTGCACAAAGCCCGAACTCTGTAGCTCCAGCGATGACTCCCAGGAGTCTCTGAGAAAAATGCACACATGAACTGAAAGATGTAGCCCAGAATCAAACCCACAACTTTCAGAACACGAGGCAGACGGCCTGACCACTTCACCATGGAGACTTCCATGTTTGCATCTACTGGTGTGAGGTGGGTATAGAGATTCTGCTTCTGACATGGCACCAAAGTATTATCTCTGCAGGGATACTGCCTCCTTCCCCCATAATGCCCATAAACTAGCAGGGTGTGCAAGACCAGTACTGGAACTTCACATCTGCTGAGAGCATATCATGATGTAACCAGATCATGTTTCAGCACAGCATATATGGATTGGTCAGGATTAGGCCTTGGTAAAAAATATGGAGCTACCCAATAGGCATCAAAGCATAAAAAAGGGACCTTTACTTACCAACGCATACTCTCGCCTTTCTGCGTCAGTATCCAAGTTGAGGATATCTTCCAGCTCTAACTCACAGTTGTGGTCATCATTCTGTGAACATGAAAGAAAACGACACTGAACCTGGAAACTAAATACTAAAGCCTTGGCAGAATCACCAGGTGACTGGTCATCTACTGCCTTTAGTACCATACAATGTAGGACAGGGGGGTCTTGAGTCTGAGGAATTAAGGTCGCCTGGCTAGTGCAGTTGCCGCAAAATGTGCAGGTTAGAGGTTTCTTTTTTTCACCCGAAAGTTTCACACTGTACAAAAGTTTAAGGATATTCACTTAGCACTCATCCTCTTCTTCTTATTAGCTGTGTCGCATAACGCTGGCATCAAGTTAATCTATCATCTTTAGCAACACCTGTTGACAATTACTCCAAATACAGTTTGTTCCTGATAACACAGTGTCAGTCTGTCCAACACCTACTCTCCAGGTTATCCCTTGTCTTGCTTCCTCTCTAATATTTCAATTAACACAATTAATGCACATTCTAAACAGCAACAGAAATGTGTGACAGGTCTGCAGTCTTACCAGTATCAACCCCGGCAAGGAATGGGTGCCGGTGCCTCCAGCTTTTAAGTGTACCTTCTCCTGCATTATCACACTCGACAGACGGTGCAGAGAGCAGAACCCTGCCGCTGTCAATGCAGAGGTTAACGCACTCATCTATGATCACTCAGATAGCCCCGAAGTGCTCATCTATACAGATGGATCTGTTGTAAAGCAGCAGAGAAGTGCGTGGGCATTTACAGGCCGTTCAGCGGGCCGAACTGTTCAAGAATCCAGTGGTGCCCACTCTATGACCACGAGCAGCATGACGATGGAGGTGATGGCAGTTACACAGGCTTTCATATGGCTGGAATCACAGCATTATACCAACGTGTGTGTACTAAGTGATTCAATGAGCATGATTCAGAAGGTCGAAGCTGGATCTGTACGTAGACAGTGGACTGAGTCGCTGCGGAAGTCTGTTGTCCGCAAAGTCACCTTCATCTTCGTCCCGGGACATGCGGGAGTCGAGGGAAATGAACGAGCTGATAAATTGGCTGGCTCTGCACCCCCTGTAGATGGCCAGCCCATGGATCGTGCGGATGTTATTAACGCCCTTAAAGATATGGCGAGAACAGAGGATTTTGATGCCAGTGATTCCACATCGCTTTCCAGGATGAAAGACCTGGGAGTAAGAATCGGCACAGCCAGACGCGAGAGGTACATCGGGAAAACAAAGCGCCTCGTCAACCAACACAGAACTGGCACTATTAGCCACCGGACGCTGATGCATATGCTGGGGGGAGGATCTGAGCACCTATGGACATGTCCGGAGTGCAACGAAGATACCCCAACTGATAACTAACTAACTAACTAAGAAATGTGTATAGATGCAAGAAAGAAGGCATGAACAATTGAGGGAACCAGGACCAAAACATGATCTATTAGTAAAATGATATACAAGCACTAACAATTTATCTCACTTGCAAGAACATTTAGTTTATATTGTAAAGAAAACACATGAATTTATATAAATTAAAACAAAACAGGAATTGGTTTCTGAAAGATGGAAATAATGGGTGCACAGACGAGACCCATAGAATATAATTTGATGGTAAAAATGGAAGCTAGCTAAAAACAGTATAGAATATATTGTGGTATATTGAACAGAATATATTACCGGACTTAGTTTTAGGAATATGTTACTATACATTGTTTAAGGATATACAACTGTACATTTTGTTGGCACCTGTTGCTTAGAGGTTAGTGAACACAATTTTACAATTCCCCGAAATGGTGGATAAACGGTTCAAAATCAGTCACAAGTGATTTGGGAGAAGACAGTTATTGTGCATTGATTTTGATGGTATGAGAGTCAGCCATTCAGAAAGTAATGGCAAACTACTGTAAATAAAATATGCCTAGTAAATCACAAATGGCCCAAGAAATGCTGGAGTTGACCGCAACATCCTGTAAAAGGCCATGCAACTAACTTTTTAAAACTATGTCTCAAAATATTGTACTGTACATTTTAGGACATGCAGCTGTACATTTCTTTCAATGCTACTGCACTGATGCTGTGAAGGTTAGACCCCCCCCCCCCCAATTTTGTGGCTGCTAGGGTCATCCCCACCCATTCAGTGCCATGGAAAATACATTCACACTCCATCCAAAGCACCCTGAATGTTAGGATACACTCACAATGATTTGGACGTCTTCCCCTTCTTGGTTCCTGGTTTGAGGGATGTATATCACCCCTAGTTATGAACATCCAGAGGTCAGAAAGTGTGTGAAAGGTTTACTTCCTCTATAGTCTAGACAGACTCAATGTAACATGCCATGGGCAGGCTTTTGTTCCTAACAATTATGCCAGGGTATTAGCCTTATGGCCTACTCTTTGCTATTTTCAACTACTGTGGGATGTTTCATGTGTGCAACTTGCATAAGGACCGCATGTTTCTCACTCTTATCCGAAAAGCTAGATATCCAACCTCACTACCCAAGAAATCATGGAGATGTGTGATGTGTTTAGAAACAAATGGGTTTTTGCAAACAAAATGTAGCACAATGCTGGGATACTATGCCAGCAGCTTGTGAGCCCGAGGCAGATCACACACCCTTCTGCCATGGAAGTTTGGGCCTCCCATCTTCATGGCCGCAGATTTGGGTCTCTCCAGCCTCAGTGCAGGAGCAAAAGCAGCATAATGGCTAACAACTTTACTGCCGGCCCAGTGGGATGGGTTCGAATCTGTACTGAGGCACTCTTGTGAAATTGATTTGAGCTATCAGGTCGACTCAGCCTAAAATGGGTACCATGAAATATCTTGGGAAATAAAGGTGGTAGGCAATATATATACCATATCACCCATAGAGTACCATCTGTCTACAACAAATATGGATCTATCACTATTTGCCTAATATATCTTAAGAGAGGTGAGAGACGAGGATGTAGTAATGTCTCCAGATCTTTTTCCCTATACAGTGAAAATATTTTCAGGAAATGTAGAAGATATAAATGGAGATCATCATTGGGACGAAACATCAATAACTTAGATATGCAGATGATACAGTATTGATTGCAGACAATGAGCAGGATCTGCAACAATTAGTAGATGTGGTTGTTGCACACAGTGAACAACTGGGGTTAGAATTAAATTGTAAAAAGACACAGATTATGGTCGTCACTAGGAAGAAAGAAATACCACAATGTAATATACAAGTAAATGGGAATATTCTTCAACAAGTGAATCGGTACAATTATCTCGGAACAGTCATAACATCTGATGGGAGATGCCTTGAAGAGATTAGAACAAGAATCGCCATGGCGAAAGTAGCCTTTAGCAAGATGAAAAACATACTGAGCAATAAAAAGATGTCAATTGAAATGAGAAAAAGAGTGTTGAGGTGCTACATAGAGCCTGTACTTTTGTATGGATGTGAAACTTGGACAATGAGCAGTCAAGCTGAAAAACATCTGATGGCTGTAGAAATGTGGTTTCTGAGGAGAATGCAAAGAATACCATGGACAGACAGAAAAAACCAATGACCAAGTACTACAGAAACAAATGAAAATCGTAAACTTGATTAGAGAAATTAGACGTAGACAGTCAAAATTTTTTGGACATGTTATATAGAAGAAAATGAACTTGAAAAACTTGGTACAACTGGCAAGATCGAAGGGAAGAGACCAAGGGAGGAAGACCGAGAAGTAAATACCTGGATGGCTTGGCCACATGGCATGGTCGAGACAGGAACACTGAGCTGATCCACGACTCTGGTGATCGAGTGAAATGGCGAGTCATGACCGCCCATATGCTTTCCGGCATGGCACATGATGGATGGATCTTAAGTAACGTAAAATGGGTCTTTCACTACCAATGTTGTGTATGTTTGGGTCTCCCCATCCATAGTGCCATGAATAATAGGGTCTCCCCTTCACAATGCTATGAAAATTAGGATCTCCCATAACTGCAGCATTATGGACTTCAGGGTCTCCCCCCCCTTATACCCCCAGTGCCAAAGATTTTACAGTCTTCATATCAATGCATCACATCTATATATATATATATATATATATATATATATATATATATATATATATATATATATATATATATATATATATATATATCACACTACATTCTCTCTTCCAACCCCCACCCGCACTTCACCCTCAGTCCCATGTACTAGTGCCGTGAATGTTACATCTATATCCAGAAAAGTCACAGAAAGTAAATAAATAAAATTAATTCTTTCTTTAAATATAAAAGTGTTCTTTCACTGGAACATTAAATCACTCACTCTCGCGCTTCTCTTCTTTCAAAATTAGAATGCAATACCGAAGTGTATTTTCTCATCACCTTAAACCTACGAAGGAGACATTACTTAGGTCTAATCCTAGCCACTCTTAATGTCCTGTGCTGAATTTTGACCTGGTTAGATTCTAATAATATAGGGTGTATTTTTAATAACTGTGCAGTGTTTGAAAATATTGCCGTTCAAAGTTTTGTATTTACCTAGTGTGGAGTTCATGCAACACAATGAACATTTTCAAAAACTACAATCATTAAAAATACACCCTGTAATATGCCTCTACGCAGAAGTAAACTTCCAGTGTCGTTCTTTCAATTTGTAGGCCGTCTAATGTGTTCTCTCATGTCTACTTCCTTCTTCTACTTCTATAAGCGCCAATACATAAGCATTTGACCTCTTTACTGGCTGTTGAAGATGAGGACAGGGAATAGGAATGTATAGGAATGTCCCGGGGTATTGTGATTCAACTCAACTCAGCCATACTTGTGAATTTGTTTTTGAGGTCTCGCACATGCCGATGGTTTCTGAGTTTGGAGAGTGAAGGAGAGCTCTGTCTGAAACAGTCCCCGAGTAAATGCTACTTTGGTTCTGGGTCGGGGTGTAAAGTCTCCACACACATATTAACATCACCAGGACGACCTGTATACCAATGCATCGGGCAAGAGTTAAAACTCACAGTCTCTCACTGGGCAAGAGTTATAACTCGCTGTTACCCAGAGTATTTACAAACATCAACAACAGTCACTTTTGGTATTGATCGATTACTCCACTTCATGGAATGCAATTTGCCAGGGTAAATGCACCGTTGCTATCTCAGCTGGAAGAGTCCATTGCACGCCAGGGTTGTGGTAATGAAATTGATCAATTAAGAATGGGGATAGATAGGCGCGTGGTTTCACTCTGGTTCTTTCTTTGTTGTCCGTGAAATTATTTTCCGTGGTGACATTATCATCCATAAACGATATTGGATTGCTGCACATTTCATAGCTTCGTCTTCGGTTAATGAAAGTATCAGATGTCCTGCTATCCTTTTTACAGGACATCACTGTCAACACCATCATTTTACTGCTGTTGTTGATGTCTTGGCAAGTTTATGTTCAGTAGTTTGCCATTGCTTTCTGAACGATCGGCTCCCATACCAATTCGTGAATTCGTTAAAACCTAGCGCAACGCGGTCTGCTGCCAAATAAGTCGCAGCTGTGTTTCGAACGCGGGTAAGCGGACTTACGCAATTGCGTCCGTAAACCATCGTCCGCGGAGACCGGCATATGGTTGGTTACAGCTGTGATATAACGGGAGCGGTAGTGAAGTTGCTAGAGAGCTAAGCTGATATTTCACGAGGGCGGTCGGACGAGATTACGAAGCATGCATTCGTCGCCCGCTAAAGTGAGGACAAACTGGCCACCTAATCCTCTATGCAACCAGGCCCATAAAATAGATGCTCCTAGCTGACCACAGATCTATAGTGGGGCCCTGCCTCGAGACAGAAACAAGGAGGAGGAGAATTACCTTATACAAGGTGATTTAGATGGTTATAATTTTCACAGGCAAGGTGATTAGGTTGATTATTACACTTTGACATGTAAGAATTGCAGCAGAAATATACATCTTCACCAACGTGAACGCCCTGACTGAATTCGATTCCCATGAGACGCGATCTCGCCATGGTCCAGTAAAAAAGAAGGGAAAACTAAGCCCTACCCTTACATATTACAGGATCACTTTCCATCTAAACAGTGGAACAGAAGAGCGAAATTGGAAAAATAAAGAAAATTGTAGCACGCATCATGTTTTGGTCCAGCTTGAATTGCAAGTCGGCGTCTTTGGCTTATGGGTTGTGAACGCAGCAGGCGATTTGGAAGCAGACCGCTTTGGATTGATTTTCACAATGTTATGATTGTCTGCCGTTTAGAAAGCAATGCTAAAGTACTAATAAATTTCCTAGAAAATCACAAAAAGTAAAAAATAAATACTGGGGTTAATTGCGACGTCCAGTAAAGGATATGCAACTAATTCTTTTGTGTGGCTTTAAGTCGTTATTTTTTATTTATTTATTTTTTTTTTTTTAAAGTTCTCCTGGCAGGGCACATGGTAATGCTTTCGGCATCCCTTGTCATCAAATCTGACATTTTCAAATGGGATGCTTTAAACGCCGTTTGCGCTAGGGTCAACTTCCTTGCCGACTAAGACCTCTCTTCGCCTCCCTGAAGTGATGACAGACCGTGGCTATTGTTGAGGACCGTCAACGATATCACTTTTTTCAGGCTGGTGGATTACAAAGACCACTGTGAGCTCACCACGACAAAGGTAGACAGATAGATGGTCAGCACAGACGTCTTGAAAACTCGGGTTGGAGATCTCAAGAGTAGGCACGATGTGTTGCTCCGCTGGTATGGGAAGCACGCACCACCCGCACCTGGTTTCATTAATTTGCAGAAGGGTAAATAACCCAGTCGCCCTCCGTGGCGAGGGTTTTGCGGTCGCGATTCGTAATGCCGCTTACGAAACACAGTGGTGATCTATTTGGCAGCAGACTGTGTCTCGTTGGTTTTAACGTGTTGGTGTTGGAGCGGATCGTTCAGAAAGCAATGACAAACTCCATCCATCATGTGCCATGCTGGAAAGCGTGGGCGGTCATGACTCTCCATCTCACTCGATCACCAGAGTCGTGGATCAGCTCGGTGTTACTGTCTCAACCATGCCATGTGGCCAAGCCATCCAGGTATTTACTTTTCGGCCTTCCCCTTGGTCTGTTCCCTTCGATATTGCCAGTTGTCACCAAGTTCTCCAATCCAATTCTTCTCATAACATACCCAAAAAATTTTGACTGTCTACGTCTAATTTATCCAATCAATTTACGTTTTCATTTGTTTCCTGTAGTATTTGGTCATTGGTTTTTCTGTATGTCCATGGTATTCTTTGCATTCTCAGCAGAAACCACATTTCTTCAGCCATCAGATGTTTTTCAGCTTCACTGCTCATTGTCCAAGTTTCACATCCATATAAAAGTACAGGTTCTGTGTAGCAGTTCAACCCTCTTTTTCTCGTTTCAATTGACATCATTTTATTGGTCAGTATGTTTTTCATCTTGCTAAAGGCTACTTTCGCCATGGCGATTCTTGTTCTAATCTCTTCAAGGCATCTCCCATCAGATGTTATGACTGTTCCGAGATAATTGTACCGATTCACTTGTTGAAGAATATTCCCATTTACTTTTTATTTTTTTTCCCGCATATCCTTTACAGGACATCACTGTCAACATCAGCATCTTTCAGCTGATTGTTGATTTCTTGGCAAGATTACGCTCAGTAGTTTGCCATTGCTTTCTGAGCGACCGGCTCACATACCCGTAACTTACCGACTCGGAGAGAACTGCTACCGATTCTCGCGCAACGTTACATTACTCACGAGAGTATATGGGATTACGGAGAAAGTCGTGTAACCGCTAGACCAGGGAGCCCGGCACTTGTATATTACACTGTGGTATTGTTTTCTTCCTAGTTACGACCATAAACTGTCTTTTTTACAATTTAATTCTAACCCCACTTGTTCACTGGGTGCAACATCCGCATCTACTAATTGTTGCAGATCCTGCTCATTGTCTGCAATCAATACTGTATCAGCTGCATATCTAATGCTATTGATGCTTCTTCCTCCAATGATGATTCCATTTATATCTTTTACATTTCTGAAAATATTTTCACTGTACAGGGAAAAAAGATCTGGAGACATTTACACATCTCTGTCTCACACCTCTCTTAATAGGCTGATATTGTCCCACTTCATTATCAACAGAAGTAAAATGCTGGTGTTGACTGCAACGTCCTGTAAAAGATATGCAACTTTAAAAAAAAACTCAATACGAGACGTTGACAAGAATTTCGAAACACCCGAAACTACATAAGCAATGTCGTGGCTATGTCGATTGTGTGAGTTTTACAAAGGTGAGAGGGAAAGCGACGAAATTAAAGAGAAAACGATAATAGATTGTGAAAAATAAAATGTAGAAACCCCCATATATTTATTTTAAGAAGCTCCATTTTTGAGAGGCCTTGAGAAGAAGACTACTGACAAAAAGGCAGAGAAGTAAATATATGGATGGCTTGGCCATGTGTCATGGTCGAGAAGGGAACACAAGCTGATCCACGACTCTGGTGCTCATGTGAGATGGCGAAACATGACCGCCCTCGTTTATCGGCACGGCACGTGATGATGACATATTTAACATACAGTTTAGAATAAATGTAAACGCCCTAGCCATGTCACCCCTCCCTTCACTTGAGCTCAACTAGTCATGTTATGATGGAGACACATGCAACGCTGACCTGGCGGAACCTGACCCTACACCGGAATACACTGTCTTGTAGTGTACGGAACACCGCACAGTCAATAATGGTGTTTAGCTTTATTGTACACTACGTTTACCCGGAAAGGTTAACCAGGTCAACAAATGCCCGCAGAAGTCAGATTTGTCGGCCTAACGGAGCAAGAACGCAGCTCTGCTGTAAACAGGCACAACGCAATCATGTCCGGAAAAAAAAAAACTCCGAATGAACGCAGCAGAAGAAGAAGAAATACCCTACGTTTAGGAATCAAACTTCTATTAAAAACCTCGGCCCCTCCCCACCTTTCCTGGACATTCAGTTGGTGTCTGTTGATAAATAAATACCTAAAACCTGTGCAGGAAACATCATCAACCCAGGCCTAATCCCAGCCAGTCCATATATGCCGAGTTGATTCTTGACCTGGTTACGAACTAACACTCCTTTCCGCACATGAAAAGTTCCAGTACAGATCTTGCATGTGCCACTGATTTCTGGTCTGGGTAGGGGAAGGACTGGTTTGCAACACAATTCCCGTGGAGATAACACTTTTGTATGGGGTCAGAAGAAGGTGCACACACTTGTCAGCAAAGCGAACATTCTGTTGTGCAGAAGTTTCTGTTTTCTGATCGGTACCATTTTGGCCCGACCTCCACCTAGTCTTGTAAAACAGACACCAGATAATTTCTGGACGGGAGGAATGAGCATACAACGTTGACCTAATAAATATATGAGGAACAACGGTAACGGAAAATTTCTGGGATCTTCACCATCTTTCCCGGAATTTGTTCTTACATCCCCCGCCCCCCTTTCGACGAGGCTGAAGATATCTCAAGGCTTAACACTTCACACCCTATCAGCAATCTCTGCTCTGTCATATGGCTATCTCTCTCACCCTCACCATTTCCCATAAATCTTCTCTGGGTGACTAATCTGGGGAAGATACTGACAATCATAACTCTTCAATCCTCCCTGTCATCTAATAGTTTGTGAAGTTATTATAATCATTTTCACCATACAGGGAAAACAGATCTGGAGACATTACACATATTATATTATGACTATATGATTATTTGTAGACTGGCTGTTGTAAACTTGCCACACACATCTTTCGCGGACTGCTCCTGCATCTATTGCTTATCATTTTACCACGCTTGGTTAATTTCTCTATTTAAGCTTCTCTTTATTCTTTATATACACATGAATGAACGGATACAGTGTAAAATAACTGACGGTAACATGGTCTGGAAAACATTTTTGTTTTATACTAATACATGATGGGCTACTTTAAAGCAAGCAGAGCAAAGAGAGGTAATTTGTTGGTAAAAGTATACCTGTCCCTCCAGCTATGTGGGTGAGTTAAAGCGGTTTGCTATGGTTAAAATTCGTGGGGTATATAGAATCTTCAAACAGTCGAGAAAGTTATCGGCGCTATTAATCTGATCATACTGAGATATGTAATGTGAGGGTGTCAATGCGTTGATATCAAAGGTATCACGGGTGGAGGTACTTTAAGCGGATTAGGCTGAAGTAAGATCAGAAACGGCGAGTTTAGGGGCAACAGCATAGCAATTGGTGTAAATAAAGCTAAAACTAATGGAATTTGTGAGGTCAACTGTAATGAACACTGTACAGGCGCAAATGCCATGCACGACTTTTGTACATTAAACATGATTTATATATGTACCCCACTCAAACTGTCATAAACTAATGTCATGCAGTGGCAGTTATTTTACACGTTAGGTATCTGCTCAGTAAGATGCACGTCAATGGAAGTTAAACTTAGCACTAAACTTAGCATTTGTAACTCCAATGTTGAAACGGTACTACTGTATGTGTCAGAAACTTGGGGAAGAACTAAAGGAATTACTAATCAAATTACAAACATTCAATACTTGGTGCCTGTGCAAAAGAGGGGACTACAATGGTATAACAAAAACACCAATGTAGAGCTCTTGGAGAGGACTAAATAAGTGCAGGTGAATCTAGAGGTGAGGACTAGGCGCTGGCACTGGATAGGACACACATTGAGAAAACCTGAGGGACAATATAATTAGACTCTTGTCTGGAATCCACATGGAGACAAATGATAATATCGGGAGGACACTGAGGGAGCTGCAAGAGGATAGCAACAGATGATATGGTGTAGGTTGAAGAAGCAGAAGTACATGAAGAAAAAAGAAGAAGAGAAGAAGGAGGAGGAGGTGGTGGTAGAGGAGACGACGGGGAAAGTAGGATAAGAAACGGCAAGCTTTGGAGAGACAGCAGAGCAAATGTTCAATAAATCTAAAACTGAAAGAATTTGTGGAGTCAACAGTAACGAACATTACAAAGACGCAAATGTCATACACAACTTTTTGTACAACATCAAACATGATTTATATATGTACGGCGCTCAACCTAGCATAGACGGACGTCATGCAGTGGCAGTGTTAGTTTACACGTTAGGTATATGTTCCAGTGAGGCTGAACATTTACAGCTTACCGGGTGTCACATGATGGACCAACGTGATTTAACCATTATGAGAATAAAGGCGATCTGAATTAGCGGATGTTCGAGGCCAAAGGTTGTTTCAACAAATCCAGAAAATGTAGCGGCACGTGTTTACATCTGGTCGACAGGATGGGAACATTCGGTGGTGAGTGAGACAAATCCCTGCATCGCTTTGACAGTTTGTCAACATTCGAATACAGTTGGAACCCGTCGGATCCTGGTTGCCATCGGATGTCAGCCATCACATGTCGGGCAAAGTCAACAGTTGCAGATGTGTAGGGGAAGTGGGTGAGCTGAATCATACATCGCTTTGACAGTTTATAAACAGGTCGGATTGGAAGCGGAAGTACTCAGCTCGGAAGAAAACAGTCCGTCTGTCAATTTATAGTTTCCGGACAGCAAGAAGATTGGCAGCTTGTTGGGGAAACTGTTGTTGGGATCATACAGTAACTAGCTAGCTTGTTGGGGATGTCAAAACAAGTGATGACAACACTGACAGTGACTAAGCCAGGGAAAATGGATTCTTGACAATGGATGATATGTCCAAATAACACCTGTGTGGACAGGAAGAATACCGTCACGTGACCAATTTTAGGTTTTGCCAAAAAACCTTGATTGGAGATGGGGAGTTGACCAAAACCGTGGATTATGATGGACGTGTTTGTGGGAGAGCTCTACAGTGTTAGATTAATTTAATATTAACTAGCATGTGTCGTTATGGCAAAGTGTAGTAGCCATCCCGGAATGAGGCGGTTTTGCCTAAGGTAGAACCTATTATAATTAGTTCTAATTAATATAGGCTGTAGCCTTGTTACAACTAAAGTGTGATGATTAGCACTGGTAGTGGAAAACTAGCTAGAGTAGGGAAGTGATACTTGGCTCTGTTAGTTGAAAATAGATTAGTGTAGTGTTGATAGCTTTACTAGTTGAGAATTGAGTAATGAGGGATAATTGGGATATTCCAGTAGGTGTCCCTGGTGGGCGGGGTTCCGCATTCTGTTTGTTGATTTTTTTTTCTTGTCTTGGCCTGATGATAACCAATGGGTTGAGTCATCTGTCCCTGACAGAGTAGGATCACTGTATTTTCTGAGCGAGGCCGATGGCCACGATCATCTAATAGAGATCAGTGACGGGGAGGCTATCACCAGTTGTATGATTTATTTTACAGGTTTCCTCTGGTTGGAATGAAGAACCCGGAACCAATGAAAAATCCGATCCCGGATAAATTATGATGTAGAGAGATGGGCCAGCAACTTTCGCAACGGAAGAAGCTAATACACATTGCTCGGTGGAGCCTAATGGTATATGTATCCTACATGAGTGAATACCAATCGTTAACACACCTGAAGTGATGTATGTTCAGCCCATGTGGAACTAGATCAGTAGGAACTGATGTTCACATTAGATGAAACCAAACATTGAAGTGTAGTTGTTCCACGTATCAAGGAAATCAGAACTGTCAGACTATATCTAGTGAATAAAGCAAGCCATTTTTGCCTAAGATACATTTACTGTTTAAGAGTGAAAATACAGAACATTTCGCAAGAAGAAAACGATATGTTTCTGAGACAGTGTTCCATTATTTTTCTCTGTGCAGGAATTATGAGATCTTAGATTTCTATAAACTAATAGGAACCGTGGTGTTAGGAACAATAATAGTATTTTCCACGGATTATATATTTACATGGGATTCAGATCTCATGGTCATCAGAGCTCCTGGAGGAGGACATGTCTGGAGAGAAGGATACGACTTCGGTGAGGTCTATTGTACTGACTCGTGTGATGTCGTGTAATCCTTGCCATGATGTGTGCACTATGATCCTGAACTTTGAAGGCTGACATATACATTTATGTTATAATACACGACACACATTTTCTTCGCATACACGTCTCATATACGTTACACTTTTCTTTTAATAAATTAATCTTTATTAATTTTTAGAAGCAAGAGTTGTTGAGTATGTTGCGTTGGGGAAGTATGAGAGGGGGCATAGTACGACAGTGAGAGAGTGATAGGAAAAGGTGTCCACGGGCTGATGGAGTGTGTTGGACGGAAGCTGGTGGATTCTCCAGGATATTGATAGGGAAAAAATATTATAATGTGGGTGTTGACTCTCTTCACTCCAGGGACGACACTTTAAAGGAGGACACGACACCGGGAATGCACTAACGTTGGTTCTATCTACCTTCAACTATGTGTATAATCGGAAAGATGCAGATATTTTAAGAAGTTAGTTGCATATCCTTTACAGGACATCGCTGTCAACATCAGCATCTTTCAGCTGATTGTTGATTTCATGGCAAGATTACGCTCAGTAGTTTGCCATTGCTTTCTGAGGGCCGGCTCACATACCCCGTAAGTTACCGACGCGATTCGAACCACTGCTGATTCTCACCGTCGTCACGTTACTTGCGAGAGTATACGAGATTACGGAGAAAAGTCGCTAACCTCTAGGCCAGGAAGCGGGCGGAGACATGGTACTGGCCACATATTGTTTTATTTTGGTACTACTTTGAGGAAGTGGTCAGTAGCACGCCAACCGCCTCTGTCATTTACTGCCTATAGTACCTTGCGGTGTAGGGCATGGGGATCTTGAACCTGAGGAATTAAGGCCGCCTGGCTAGTGCAGTCGCCGCGAACTGTGAAGGTTAGAGTTTTCTTTGTGCCCCGAACAGAAAAAAAAACTCGACACCTTACCGAGGATCCAACCGCCTGTAACTTCTAAAAATGTAATGTTCTGGCACTCATTCTGGGAGTTCGTATCGGAGCTGCAGCCATGCAATCACGTAAACACAAAAACAAACAACTTCCAGTCTGAATGAGGGCATAAATTGAGGACTACAGGGTTGACATGGAGCTGCCGTGTTTAGCATGCTTGTCTGTCGGCCATGTGGTCTAGGTTGACATGGAGCTGCCGTGTTTAGCATGCTTGTCTGTCGGCCATGTGGTCTAGTATTCGAATCCCACTTGAGGTCTTGGTCCCCCCCCCCTCTTTTTTTAGTGATTAGGGTTTGCAGGTCGACCCAATTTAAATAAGCACCATAACATTCATCGAAAGTAAAGGTAGTCGATCTGATGCCAACCATATAACCCACAAACATAAACACACACACACTCTTATATAAACATATGCATGCATGCCAAACTTCCCACTTATACACACACACAAATGAACGAACGCACGTACACACATACATGCATGCCTATGCACGTACATAATACATACGTACGTACGTGCGTGCGTGCGCGCGCGCACGCACAGACAGACAGACAGACAGACAGACAGACCATACATTATATAACATACATACACATACGTATGTATGTACCTATATATACACATAGCACACAAACAAAAGCGTCGCAAGTACGAGTGTATGCATGTGTGGTTTAATGTTCTCGGCGTCTCAGTCGCAGGGTACCGGATTCTCTTCACCAGTGAAGCCGAACAGCATTCACTTGAAGCTTCGTTCCATTCACCATTCAACTAATAACGTCTTACCGCCGTCCGAGCGTGACTCTGCACAAAGCAGGGACATGATGATTATTATGCACAGCTAACTATGGGGTGCACTAACCCATTGAGTGCTCTCAGGTCGTTAATTTGATACTTCACATAATTCTCTAGATGGGGGTTCAGAAAGCAACCGAGGTGGCTGAGATGCTATTCACCCATGTCAAAAGGTAATGTACACCCACTCCGCAAAAGGGCGCTCAGTGTTAGGTGAAGATGGAGGACCAGTGAAATCCTGGTAACAGCCTAGTATTAAATGTAATCCACATGAAATCCAAATGTACATGGTTTATAGAGATATACAGAAAAGCCTCTGCGTGATGATATGACGTACAGACAGCTGGTAAACATACAACAGGATCGGCTGGCCGAGTGGCTAAGAATGCCGGGTACTTCGACCCGGGTTCGAATCCTCGATAAGGTGAGATTATTTTTTTTTAATCGGGGGGGGGGGGGGGGGGTGGGTTTTAAGACAACATCTTAACCTGCACAGTTCGCGGCGACTGCACTAGCCAGGCGGCCTTAATACATCAAGCTCAACCCCCCCACCCACCCACCCACCCACACACACACGGCAAGGTACTGTTGGCAGTAGGATGTCAGGTAAAACATTTAATTTTCCTGATGGCAACGGTATGAACTTTCACTGGCAGAAAACTATCATCATATATAGCAGGCCCTTTGGAGAACGTCGCTCTCATAGCGGTTCCATGAAAAGCTTCTCGATCTCTTGCTATTTATCGTGCCTCGTGCCCAAGTGTCTGCAGTGGCCTGTGTCCATCTTTGTGCTGGTCGATCCCATGCCTCTTTTTCCAGGAACCACGCATTAGTTTAGTCGACGGATCAACTTCACGGGTGTAACCCATAAGTGTTCCGATCTACTCCTACCTCAAGCCTGAGTCCGGAGAATTCAGCTCAGTGTACGAACTCCATAGCACCGGCGAGGATCCTGAGCTTTGGGTAGATTTTTAACTCGACATGTTGCCCGAGCAGCGCCGTTAGGCTACTCTTTTTCGATTTCCAACTGCCAAGGGATTTTTTATGTGCGCAACAATACACACGGAAGTCAGATCTCACTACCCAGAGACCAGGGGAAATGTTCCTAGAAACCCACATGAATAAAATCCCGTGATGATGAACCACGCCTTCCATCACTGTTCTCGCCAAGCCACTGTGGCGTATAATATGGCCAACATATTTTAGTTTCCGAGAAATGATATTGTTTAGGTGTCAGCTTTATTCGATGTACAGGTCTTGTAGAATTGCAATATTAGGTTTTCTTCTCAGTCCACGTTATTCTAAGAATTTATTTTGTAACATCTGAGAGAAGAAAACTATACACAAATTAAAAAGTGCAATAGGAATGTTCCTTAAGTAGACCAGGATATACTGCAAATAAGAAACCAAACTGTTGAAGAATTGCTGAAGAGCGTAATCTAGCCTAGGAATCAAGATACAGCTGAAAGATGCTGATGTTGACCGCAATATCCTGAAACAGGATGGAAACGCGGAAGAAAAAAAAAAAGCGAAAAGAGGAAAACGACAATGATAAGAAATGTCATGTCACGGAGAGATTATATTAACTAACGCGTAATCTCTACAAGAGAATATGCAGTTAGGCATGGACGCTGTTGAGTACTCCCAGCACATAAAAAGTAGGTGGACTGAAATTTCAGACGGACTATTGAGCACAGATAGCGAACATGGGCACTCTTCCGACAGGCGGGTCTAAATAGTTCTGCAGTGAATATTTTATATAACTAACACTAACCCTAACCCTAACCCTAATCACTTATTCACTGCAGAACTATTTAGACCCGTCTGTCGGAAGAGTGCCCGAACTATGTAATAATGACGTAGGCGGTGACGCGAAAACTGATTGCTAGAGGCTTCAAGAGCTTGTGTTAGTCAGCCTTGGATGTGAATCCGTGCCAGGTCGACTTGAGCTTCACGAGGAACTCTGAAGAAGTAAGACCATGATCGTACCGGCAGGAGGCCAGCAGTTATTTCACTGCTTTAAGCTGGCATCTATCGACTACTTGCTACGACGGGGCTATTCTCATTGGGGGTAATAATCGAGACTCTCTCTCTCTCTCTCTCTCTCTCTCTCTCCTCTCTCTCTCTCTTCTCTCTCTCTCTCTCTCTCTCTCTCTCTCTCTCTCTCTCTCTCTACATTGGTCGAGATACTCCAGTGGCTCCTGTTATACGGAAGACGAGGAATATATATATATATATATATAATGTTAGCCCCAGTTATGAAGTTTACTGCTATAGTTCACCAAGAGGAGTGACTGCATGTAACAGTTAGCTGTGAACTAGAAGGCAGTAATACAACATTACACACCTTTCATCTTGCAACGTATCTCAAAATAAAAGACAGTAATACAGCATTACACACGTTTCATCTTGCAACGTATCTCAAAATAAAAGACAGTAATACAGCACTACACACGTTTCATCTTGCAACGTATCTCAAAATAAAAGGCAGTAATACAGCACTACACACGTTTCATCTTGCAACGTATCTCAAAATAAAAGACAGTAATACAGCACTACACACGTTTGATCTTGCAATGTATCTCAAAATAAACGTTGTAGCCTGGTGCCGAGTTGAGTTAACTAAATTCCCAGTTGCACGTTTTCTCTGTTCCAATTACTTGTTGCTATGACCGCACCCTGCAGGGGACCTCTCGCAGTCGTCCCTACCGTGTCAGCAAGCCATCACAGAAAAGGATAAACGAGAAAAAAGAAAGATGCGTAGAATGAAACAGAAGAGACCGATTGAAGGAAATGCAACAACTGATGCTGCGGAAGATAAAGAATAAAAGGAGAATTCTGCAGAGGAAAGAAACGAAGAATATGGGGATTAAGGGGGAGGGGAAAAGAGACAAAATAAGACGAACACAAGAAAGAAAATGCATATGCAGTGGTTAATAATTACAAAATAAAAGTAAGCGATGTTTTAGTGTTTTTTTGTTTGTTTGTTGCCTCAATATAAAATTCAATATCTCATTAACCATCTGAGGTAAAATGATGAGATTTAGTATATAACCTTATCATTATGTCCACCCAACAACAAAAATTTTGTTCTGGAGATTTTACAACAGATTTCAAGTTAGTTTATATGCGGTATATTAATTACGATTTAGAGATTACGTCCATGATTTTAACGGTATTACAGCTTCACCAAGAGACGTCCCGGCAGATTTTGAAATTATCACGTGATTTCCGTTTTGAAACAAACAGCGCGAAGATTCAGAGGTGTCTCCAAATGGGGGTTCTTTCATGAAAGGTGATTATATCAATAGTCTGTCTGTCTGTCTGTCTGTCTGTCTGGCTGTCTGTCTGTCTGTCTGTCTGTCTGTCTGTCTGTCTGTCTGTGTGTCTGTCTGTCTGTGTGTCTGTCTGTGTGTCTGTCTGTCTGTCTGTGTCTGTCTGTCTGTCTGTCTGTCTGTCTGTCTGTCTATCCGTCTATCCATCCATCCATCCATCCATCCATCCATCCATCCATCTTTCTATCTATCTTTCTATCTGCCTACCTGCCTGCCGGCCGGCCGACCGACCGACCGACCGACCCACCCACCCAGTCAGCCAGCCATCCACCCACCCACCTACCTTTCTGCCTACCTACTTACCTACTTACCTACCTACCTTTCTGTCTGTCTGTCTGTCCGTGCTATTAAATATTGATAAAAGTTACTGGAAAAAAACGTCAAGACCATGTGTTGAAAGAGGAAGAGGACTATTGGAGAAAGTATGGATTGAAGGTTGTATGTTCGATTCCGGGCCGCGTCCTTCATTTCAAGAGTGCATTCTTTTCCGGAGACTCCCGAGGGTCGTCGCTGGAGCTACGGAGTTCGTGCTTTGTGCGACGCTTTCCGCGCTGCGGAAAGAAACTGAGCCATATGGGATAAAAACCCGGTGCAATGCAGCCGACCCTGTCGATTGTAAGCTACTTCTTTCATTGCACCCACTCCCATACGAATCCGGATACGCCTGTGTTTGTCATCTGAATTTGCAGGTCCACATTACCGTAAACATAACTTTTTTAGCGAGAAATCACTAGTTGTTAAGCAAAACATCAAAGGAATGTCGCCGCTTTCAATGATTTAAGTTGTTTTTGGACCTATCAAAGACATATTCCTTGGGTGGGAGTAAATATAAGACGGCTGGACAAATTTCATAACGATGCAACAGACAGTATTCAAAATAATTGATCGTGAATGAAGGCAAACAAATGTGGACATACTATAGACATAAATAAGAGCAGAATAATGAGGAGAAAGAATACACAGAATCCGTTTGAGAAGAAAAAAACACCAGCTATGAGGTTTCTCAAATCCCGAAACAACCAAATACATCAACACCAGTATGTTTAAAACTAAGGTGATTAAAATAAAAAACAGAAAAAAAATAACGGGTTAAAAAAACAACAACAAAGAGACAGAGAGGTGATAGAAGATAGATAATCTTAAATAAAATTCGAAGAGACAGCCTGTTTTCTCGTTCCAACATGTAAACAAGCAGACACGACGTTATCAATGACAGGGAACAGCCCTAACACGAGGCGCTCAGGCGGTGACAGCTGACTGATGTGTGTACTGAACACAGATAGCTTTCCAAAATTGGCCCAGATAAATCGCTGTGGTATGCGTGCCAAGAAACGAGTTCCTCTTCTTCTGTCTTTTACCCCTTGAACGGAGTTAGGCCCTCAACCAACTCACCCCAAGTCGGTGTAATTATCAGGCTCCCAACCATGTCACTTCAAGTTCTTAGTTTCTCTTGTAGTTCCTTCCATGTCTTTCCTGTGTTATTCATTTATGTTTACCGTCCGTCCGTCCGTCCACCCACCCACCCACCCACCCACCCACCCACCGATCGATCGATCGATCGATCGATCGATCGATCGATCGATCGATCGATCTATCTATCTATCTATCTATCTATCTATCTATCTATCTATCATCTATCTATCTATCTATCTATCTATCTATCTATCTATCTATCTATCTATCTATCTATCTATCTATCTATCTATCTATCTATCTATCTATCTATCTATCTATCTATCTATCTATCTATCTATCTATCTATCTATCTATCTATCTATCTATCTATCGATCTATCGATCGATCGATCGATCTATCTATCTATCTATCTATCTATCTATCTATCTATCTATCTATCTATCTATCTATCTATCTATCTATCTATCTATCTATCTATCTATCTATCTATCTATCTATCTATCTATCTACTTACTTCAGCTGCCTTGTACATTCCGCAGGCAGTTCCAAAAAGAAAGATTAATGATATCTCTGCTCCGTTTTTCTAAAGAAACCACTAGATCCCATAGTATAACATAAGCAAGTATTTTCTCAGTGCTTGGCTAGAAACTGTCAAACGGTCATTTACTGCCAATATAGTACCTTGTGGTGTATGGCGGGGTGGTCTTGAGCCTGAGGAATTAAGGCTGCCTGGCTATTGCAGTGAGCAGCTGGGTTAGAATTAAATTGTAAAAAAGACACAGGTTATGGTCGTCACTAGGAAGAACGAAGTACCACAATGTAATATACAAGTAAATGGATGGGAATATTCTTCAACAAGTGAATCGATACAATTATCTCGGAACAGTCATAACATCTGATGGGTAATGCCTTGAAGAGATTAGAACAAGAATCGCCACGGCGAAAGTAGCCTTTAGCAAGATGAAAAACATTCTGACCAATAAAAAGATGTCAATTGAAACAAGAAAAGGAGTGATGAGGGGATACATAGAGCCTGTTCTTTTGTATGGATGTGAAACTTGGACAATGTGCCGTCAAGCTGAAAAACATCTGATGGCTGCAGAAATGTGGTTTCTGAGGAAAATGCAAAGAATACCATGGACAGATAGAAAATCAATGACCAAGTACTACAGGAGACAAATGAAACGCGTAAATTGATTGGAGAAATTAGACGTAGACAGTCAAAATTTTTTGGACATGTTATGAGAAGAAATGGATTGGAGAACTTAGTGACAACTGGCAAGATCGAAGGGAACAGACCAAGAGGAAGACCGAGAGGAAAATACCTGGATGGCTTGGCCACATGGCATGGACGAGACAGGAACACTGAGCTGATCCACGACTCTGGTGATCGAGTGAAATGGCAAGTCATGACCGCCCACGCTTTTCGGCATGGCACATGATTGATTGATTGATTGGCTATTGCAGTCGCCGCGAACTGTGCAGGTAAGTTTTCTTTTTGCCCCCGACAGATAAAAAAACTCCACACCTTACTGAGGATTCGAAACCTGGATCTCCCGAAGGAGAGTCCGACATTCTAGCCACTCGGCCAGCCACTGGAACTATTTTCATTAGAATAAGTTTAGTTATAACACGGGTGTTATCGTGTCTTTGTAAAGCCGCCTACCATAGGTCGAGTTTTGTTGCTTCATTAAACTTGCACGTAATCCCCTTGCTTAGCTGCAAGTCAGAACGGAATGATCTATAGAGCAAACACGCCAGTCAACGGAAACGATACATGTGTTGAGAGGCGTGCAAGTGATTGTGTCACTGTGTTTCTACCAGCGGGTCAAAGTGGGGGTCACGAGCATGTTATGCTTACGTTTGTGGATAAACAACGCCGGGAGCTGACGTAACACGCAGAAAAATGGAGACCGCGGGGAAACGACAGAGGCCGGTAAAATAAGATCATTAAAGGCAGAAAGAAATTGCAGGTTCATAGAGGACAAATGTGCGTGTTTTCTTTAACTATCACTATCAGAGGTAACGGTGAAACATAATAGTAGTACGAACCAAAACTGTTTTTCTTCTTCGTTTCTGTTTCAAGGTAAGCACGTCACAAACAAATTATGCACCGCAGTAACCCAAAGAGGGCGTGGTGGCATATTACTATTAGCGCACTTGCCTGCCAAGTTAGTGATTTGGGTTTCAGTCTCCCAGCAGATTATTGTTTTCTGAAAGGCACGGCTCTGTGGTCGATCTAGCCTCATAAAAATGAACACCAAACTATGTTCATGACTTTTTGAAAGTTGTTTGAGAAGGAAAGCCGACGAGGAATGGGACAGGTCACCCCATTTCAGTATATGTCTTGGCCTAGAATATGTAAAAGCTAAAGTTACACACCACAGCGGCACTATCTATCCTAGGCCTACCTTTTCCTCACCTAACTGACAAGTCATTGTGTCCGACTTCGGTATTCAGTTGAAGGTGTGTTTTCTCTAGACACATTCCATATAAATTAACATGGTCTATCCGCGGTCACCCTGGCCTAGGGGTTAACGTCTTTCTCCGTAATCCCGTATATTCTCGTGAGTAACGTAACCTGCGCGAGAATCGGTAGCGGTTCTCGCCGTGTTGGTAACTTACAGGGTATGTGCGCCGGTCGTTCAGAAAGCAGTGGCAAACTACTGAGCGTAATCTTTCCTAGTACATTAACAGCAGCTGATAAATGCTGATGATGACTGCAATGTCCTGTAAGAGATATGGGGAACAAATCCATCAGTAGGTAAGCTGTCTCCCTTTAGTAAACTTTCTGTGCGCTGGCGGCGCGGTTCATTCCTAACACTGGTCAGTTGAGCTTAAATGCTGACTTTTCGTCCAGAAAGCAGTCGCAAACTAGACAAGTAAGTTGCACATTCTTTACAGAATGTGGCAGTTAACCCCAGCATGTTTGATTGTGATTTCTTGGCAAATATGCGCCTCAGTAGTTTGCCATTGCTTCTGAACGGCCGACGCTCAAATCATTGTATAAAAATCAGCGCAAGACGGTCTGCTGCCAAATCGCCTGCAGCTGTGTTTCGAACGCGGTATGCGGATTACAAATTGCGTTCATAACTATTTCGCCTCAGCGCCGGAATTGGTAAACTACTGAACGTAAAATGTCCTAGCAAATCAACCTGGGGTGATAGCAACGTCCTGCCAGAGGACACTTAGCAATTTTACCGGAAGACATGGCGGACTGGCACACTGGGTCGTGAGTGCAGAGAATGGGCAGCGGGCCGTACAGAGTTTAAGGTGCAACAACTGATCCAGAGTAACGCACATCAAGGTGACATAGTGATCTACACCGATGGGTCAGTGGTGAGAAACGGACGTAGTGGTTGGGGTTTCATTGCGAAGGCTAATGGACGATTCTTTTTAAAAGAAAGTAGTCTGGCATGTGAGACTACTACCTCCAGCATGAGAATGGAGATGGCAGCAGTAACAGCGGCATTCCATTGGTTAGAGGACAACACTGTATTTCATTACGGACTCAGGCAGTATGCTTAGTTAGTAAGGTGGAGAAAGGAATGTTTTGTGTGGAATGGCTCACCTCGCTTTAGAGGTCACCGATTTGTGAGAATTGTATGGACTTTTTGCTCAAGCCATGCCGGAGTGCGGGGCGGGGGGGGGGGGGGGGGGGGGTAGAGAAGAATGAACAGGCTGATAGACTGCAGGGAACGCAACTCTTTGTGGTAGATTACCTATGGGCAAGGGAGAGGTGGTCATGCGCCTATGGGACCAGGTGGAGAGGGTGGGGAGTAGGTTGAGAACCCGTATGTGGAAAGAATGAGATTGCGGGGGATTGACAGGGGTTCTGGAAGATTCTCAAAACTGAGAGGGAAGGACTGGAAAACTTTCAATCAGATAGCGGTGGGCACGATTAGTAGTGTCCTCTTCGCTGGCTGTTGAACGAGGGGACGGAGCGCAAATGGGAATGTCCTGAGTGCAGTGATGTCAGTTCTTAGCTCAGCTCAACGCACCAATCAAAGAATTGTGCGACAACAGCAGCATTGTTCGACGGCAACAACCTGCACTTGCAATTTTAAATTATTACTGTTTCTTTTCTGCTTTCGGAAATAAAGCTTCGTGTTTCGCTTCCTGTTTTCTGGTTTGGTGTTAATTTAATGCTTTTTTGCTGTTTAACATATCTGGTGAGGTTCGCGCACTTGTAACGCCTGGTGTCGTTAGGTTACCGCCCCGTCTCATGCTGGTTTTTTTTTTTTTTTCCAGGGAGTGATTCGTGGGTAGTCGAGCCGTTGGTGACTCCATCTATCTCTGCTGTGGCTTGCTCTGTCGTTGAATCTTCGTGTCTATCACTTCTTTCAAATCGTGTGTCCTGGACTCTCGATCTTAGAGGGGAGTAGTCTCTTCTCCTGGTCACCGTTCTCGGCCGCTTTCGTTTCCTATTTCTTTCTCCCCTTCTGTTACTTTCTCCGCTTCTGTTATTTTCTCCTCTATCTGGGTCTTGCTGTGTTTCATTCTTTGTCTGTTTCTTGAGCCGTTCCATCTAACTGTTTCTTCTTGAAGTGTCTCCTCCACCTCCGCTTTGCTTGTAGCTATAGAGCCGCATCCCGTTCGATCTTCTGTTGGGCAAGCTTTAATTCGACCAAGATGCGCTGAACGGCTGTTATTTGCATCTCTGTGCTTAAATACATTTCTCCTGCATGTTAATTACTCTTGCTTTAGGTGCTTCAACTATCCCTCCAATTATGCTTTGTCAGTTTTCTTTAGACTGAAAGTCGCCTCGTACTGCCTCCTGGTCTCTGGTAGGTTTAATTTTACGGCAAGTTTCATGGCTTCTTTGCTGTCTTGATGGCAGGGGCAGCCGAGGTATCTAGCCCCTGTATTTAGCCAAAAAGAGAGTTCTGTTTTTATTGGGCTTTCTGACATCGGTGTCGATCTTGGCGTGGGCGAACTGGCTGTACGGATGCGGTTCCGAAGCAATAATGCACACCCCTGATTCACTTTTGCATTTGGCACACGTGTGTGCCCAACCTCTCGCACCTGGAACACTACAGCACTCTTGGAATGTAGTGCTCCGGGGCTTGATCCTTCTGATTCCCATCTGATGGTCTGTGGCATGGTTCTGTCCTCCAACGTGATGATGACAACCGTGGAGGATGTGTTGTTTTTGCGATGAATCTTTCAGCACTAATGACCTTGAGAGTCGAGTTTTCTCTCGACAGTATCTCCTTGATTTCATCATTGGTGAGATGGGTCTTGATTCGTTTTAATACCCATCGTTTTATGATGCGGTGTCGGGTTGCTTCCATTGTAATACCGCCAAGCAGCTTGAAGTCGGCTGTCTCTTCATAGTTGATCTTTCTGATTAGTGTGATGGTTTTGTTGATGAAAACAACAATTCCATCTAATGTCTTGAGCAGCTGGGCGAATGTTGTGTCCTTCCCAGTTCGTTCTTCAGCAGGTCGAGTATCTTGACTGTTGGTACAGCCGACAGCTTTGCCTCTCCAAGCTTGTCTGTTTCAGCAGGATTTACCGGAGAAGCTCACAGCTATGTTCTCCTCTTGTGAGGGGGGTCTTTGGTTAGCTCCTAGGCGGCTTCTCATTGGTGCTTTGACCGTGAATGGAATTATTAACGTGGGCTAGGTTTTCCGATGCCACTGCCCAAGAGATCAGATACCATTAGACAGCAAATGGCTTTTGTTTAAATGCACTTTCCTTCGAATGAGACGGTAACTTCTAAAAATCTCTAAGTCACGAAAACAGCCACCTCCCCCTCCCCCGCCAACACACACACACACACACCACACACACGGATATTTAACACCGAAGTCCTCATTGTTAAGGGGGAAGAGAACTCCACAGTGGACTCCGCGTGGACTTGGTACTTTAGGATCGGCCAGTGAGAATAGTTTATAATCCAACCTCACTTGAATAGATGCAAGATCTTTTCAGGACTCAGAAGATCTACTATTAATGGACTGTTCAAGTTAAAACCCAGTCTTCTAGAGTATTCATAACCAATCATCCACCCGCATTGGTCAAGAAAACCATAGAGCACCTCTCTGTGATCTGGCCCATCGACAGACCAGTCGATGTTCAAAAGACCGCATGTTTACCGCAGATTTTGAAATTCAAGCCCCGGTATTGCACACCCCGCTAGTTGCTACGCTTGGAGGAGGGAGGGGAACTTTGATATATTACTTTGGCACCGAGTCGGCAGCAGAGTGTCCACATCAGTCTCACGCCAATAGAAGCCAGCAGCATTCTGGGTTCAGCTCACCCGAACGTCAGCACATCGGACTCGCGAGTTAAGACTCAGTCTTCCAGAGATCACCCAAACAACAAACTAACCAACACCTGTTATGAGTGATGTTTTGATGAATTTTTTCACCAGGCGTCAGCATTTCACTACAAAGCAGGAAGTGACAAATATGACAGAGCGACCGTCCATGAGGCTAACAACAGATGGTGATGAAGCTGAGAAATAACGGATAAGATAGATGTTGACTGCAGCAGGATATTCCACTATATTATGAATCAAAAAAGTATTTTTAGATCCCGGAGACAGGCAGTAAAACACACACACATATACGTACCTGATATTGAAGCCCTAATCGGGTTTGTATTTGTTTTTTTGTTTTTTTTTTTATTGTATGTCCTTGGGACTGAAAAATATCGTTTTCTTTTATTATTTAAGGGGCGTTCATTTGAAATCCGCTCGTGCCGCATCGCACGTAATTGCGTACGTTGAATATGATCATGCCACAGTCATGTGATAAGTACTGACCAATGAATAAAAGAGCACGTGCTTATCGTCCCATGATGCATAGGTTCTGTTTCTGACCGTTGAGAAAATGACCGGGTTGATCCAAATCCGTCCAAAGAAGCTCAAAGAGCGGTGATTCAGTTTCTTTCATTTGAAGGATGTCGACCAGTGGACATTCATCGAAGAATGCAGGCAGCGTACGGTAACAAATGTGTGTCGAAGACAACAGTGACAGACTGGGCACGAATGTTTCGGAAAGGACGTCAGTTCACGACAGATCTTCGACGGCCGGGTCAAGCGCATATTGTTGCAACAGAAAAAAAACCATCGCCAAAATTGATGCAGCAGTACAGATGAACTGTTGTCGAAGCATACGTTCGCTAGCGAAAGAATTTGATGTGTCAATTGGGACAATTCAAAAGGTCGTTCGTAAGAAACTGCAATATCGGAAGGTGTGTTCACAGTGGGTACCACGGATGTTGACCGACCACCAAAAAGAGGAACGCATGGGATGGTGTTTGAACCACTTGCTGCGTTACAGAGTGGAGGGTGATGCATTTCTCTTCCGCATAGTGGCAGGCGATGAATCATGGTGTCACCACTTTGAGCCGAGCAGCAAAAGAGAGAGCATGCAATGGAAGCATGCTGGATCACCAAAAGCCAAAAAATTCAAGTTACAGGTTTCCGCTGGTAAGGTTATGCTGAGCGCATTTTTTTTACCATGAAGGGCTATTGTTGGCCGACTTTAAAGAACCTGGTGTCAACATCAACTCTACCCACTACTTGCAAACACTAGACAAGCTGCAAAAAGCCATCAAGAATAAACGACCCGGCATGCTTTCTCGCGGTGTGATTTTGTTGCACGATAATGCTCGTTCGCATGTCGCAAAGATTGTGCAGGAAGCATTAGCAAGGAAGAAGTGGGAAATTCTGCAACATCCAGCCTATAGTCCTGATTTGTCACCATATGATTTTCATTTGTTCGGACCTCTAAAAAAAGCTCTCAAGGGGCAACGATTTCACACAGATGCAGACGTAATGAACGCGGTAAACACTTGGTTCAGTGAGCAACCACAATCCTTTTTTGCGGACGGCATTCGTCGCCTATCTAAGCAATGGGATGCTTGCCTGAATGCCTACGGCGACTTCTTCTGACCAACCCATGGTGCATAATTCATTCAAAATGAATGCTTTGTTTAATTCTACCACACCTGTTAATGTTTCTTTCATGCTTTTGTAATAAAGCCATTGGAACGGGTTTCAAATGAACGCCCTTAATATAAGAAACGGGAGACCCAACTTTGTAACAATAAGGATTTTAAGATTCCTGCTTCTTTTATTAATTCAATTGCGTCATTTTGGTTACTGGAATGTTAACATCCAAATGTGTCTATCAGCATTATCAAGTGCTTGTCAACCCACAAGTGATCACGCGTATCCCCACATCTCGTGATCCCAACAGAACGCATCTATTCGCCTATGCCACGACAAAAGGCTGTCAAGAATCGTGCATCGCTGCCCCCGTTGTTTAATACATTTCTTTATCTCTTTCATAAACTTTTCCGGTTATCTGTTACAGTTGTTTTTTTTTTTAAATCCTTTTAACGTGACCAAAATGACGGCTGTCTCTTTCTGGTGTTTATGATATACTGTCTTTGTCACGTAGACTCTTTCAAAACATTTAGACTACTCACTTTGGCTGCCCAATGTATGTTCAGCAATCTTCTATAAAACCACATCTCTGAGACCTCAAGGACATATTTGAACTTGTTCATTAATTGTCTACGGTATATTAAAATTGGTTCTATGTAACGTGCAAGAATTATTTTTTTCAGATCTCTTATGACGGATGTATTGCTACAGTCTTCATCTTTAGACCTTTATTCCCCACTGGAGCATATCCCATCAACCAGCTCTATCCCACGCAGCTTCGTACATGTCCTCTCCATGATTCTTGCCTTTCTAGTGATACTATTCTCAGGCTTTCTCAATGTGTGCTCTATCCCATGCAGCTCCGTACATGTCCTCTCCATGATTCTTGCCTTTCTAGTGATACTATTCTCAGGCTTTCTCAATGTGTGCTCTATCCCATGCAGCTCCGTACATGTCCTCTCCATGATTCTTGCCTTTCTAGTGATACTATTCTCAGACTTTCTCAATGTGTGCTCTATCCCCATGCAGCTCCGTACATGTCCTCTCCATGATTCTTGCCTTTCTAGTGATACTATTCTCAGGCTTTCTCAATGTGTGCTCTATCCCATGCAGCTCCGTACATGTCCTCTCCGTGATTCTTGCCTTTCTAGTGATACTATTCTCAGGCTTTCTCAATGTGTGCTCTATCCCATGCAGCTCCGTACATGTCCTCTCCGTGATTCTTGCCTTTCTAGTGATACTATTCTCAGGCTTTCTCAATGTGTGCTCTATCCAGCACCAGCGTATGTTCTTCACCTCTGGACTCACTGGTATTTGTTTGTGTCTCGCCATGAGCTCCACATTAGTAATTATGTTATACCATTTTAATCATATTCTGGCCAGGCACCAATTAGTGAATGCGTATAGTTTATTACGAGGGTAAGATAATAAGTAAGTCACAAATGGTTGTAGGAAAATAACTAAATAAGATAACGAATTGAAACCAGTGTATTTGTATACATCCATTGTCCCTTTATTTCTCAACATAATTTCGACTAGCATTGATGCACTTATCCATCCCACAGTTTTATCAGTTCTCCCAAACCGACTGCATTAAATATGCGTGCCTTATTTTCATTTACCTGCCATCCCACATAACTGTGTGACTTACTTACTGACACGCTATCGTAACTTTTTCTACCCAACTACACACTGCTTTACTGGAAATCGCTAGGGCTACGTCCACTGAAACCCCACCTTGGCGGGAGACATTTCGAGAATTACGCCGAAGTTGAATGTGAAGTGAAAACGTGGTTTAGAAAACAGAGCACGCAGATCTACGCAGCCGGTTTGGGAGAACTGATACAACGATGGGATAAGTGCATCAATGTTGGTGGAAATTATGTTGAGAAATAAGGGATTATGTATGTATACAAATAAACTGGTTTCAAGTTGTTATCATATTTAGTTATTTTTCTACAGCCATTTGTGACTTACCCTCGTAGTAATCGTTTTAGTCGTTTCACTAGTACCAGCAGATGTTATTACCAGTGTGTGCACTGGACTGATTTTTGTATGTGGGTTTAGCTTTCCCTATTACCAGCGTCCCCCGTCATTAGGCAAACTCATTCCGACTTCTGAGGTACTTGTAATTTACGTCCCAAGTCAAGGACGAGAAGTCAACATTTAAGTCCAACCGACCGGTGTGTGGCTTGAGCCCACTACCCCACCATCAGCGCACCAGTAAACAACTATTAATATGCAAATACTGTCGACATAATGTTACCGGATACAAGCAAGTCCAAATAAACAACTAAGAGGCTACGGTATTGTCTATAATAACAATAGGGGCATCGTTATTCACTGAAATGTCATGATGACGTGACTACTCCCGGCTCTGCCCTTTGCTTCTCTAGTGCAGCTACCTGCAAGCCTTCAAGTAGACGCGTCTCCCTAATGTTGATTCACTAACACACATGATGCCTACACGTAACGTTGCCCTCATATACAGAATCCGCAGAAGGAGCCTTCTGACATTTGCCAGAATAACTAGTTTGGCCCGTTGCTTTCACAACATGGCCACCTAGCTGACACAATACGGATGGATGTTAGAAATATCACATCTGGTTTGCCCTATAGCTGTGAGTCAGTGCTGGGAGTTGCATCATAACGCCCTTTCTACCTTCTAAACTAGATCACGGTTTTTCTTTTTGACAATAAGCCAACAGACGAAGTAAGTTATGGCTTTTAACCTTCTCTTCATCTTCTTCTCCTCCTCCTCCTCTTCTTCTCCTCCCCCTCCTCGCCGTCTTCTTCTTCTGCCTTTCATCTCTGAATAGAACATAAGCTCGCAACAAACTCACGCGAAGCCTTGAAACCTGTTGTAGTCTCGTTCATGACTGACTGGATTCTGCAGCTAGTTTTTCTATAGGATGAGGTAGCTAGTCTCGTGCCAACCTTCCTCAGTCGCCTATTGCGTCATGCATAGTAGGCTACAGTGTTACAATTTCAAGACTTCTTATAGGCTCAGTAGCACATGGGTGAACTTTCTTATTTAGCATTAAACAACTCACCAGATGGCGAACAAAGACTACAGCTAAATGTTACTTCTTTGGCATTAAACAACTCACCATATAGTGAACAAAGACTACAGCTAAATGTTACTTCTTTAGCATTAAACAACTCACCAGATAGTGAACAAAGACTACAGCTAAATGTTACTTCTTTAGCATTAAACAACTCACCATATAGTGAACAAAGACAACAGCTAAATGTTACTTCTTTAGCATTAAACTAACCAGATAGTGAACAAAGACTACAGCTAAATGTTTACTTCTTTAGCATTAAACAACTCACCATATAGTGAACAAAGACTACAGCTAAATGTTACTTCTTTAGCATTAAACAACTCACCAGATAGTGAACAAAGACTACAGCTACATGTTACTTCTTTAGCATTAAACAACTCACCAGATAGTAAACAAAGACTACACCTAAGTTTTACTATCTTGATGCAGCCTACACTGGGTAAAGATAAGTGTAATGCAACAGTAGATACTGCCACAGATGCTTAGATTGTTCGGCTTTCCACACATTATACTAAGTCAAGGTATACTGAGATTAAAGATTCCCCACTAAAACTTGCGTTTTGATTCCTTGTTGTAAGTCAAATACTGAGTTCTACCAGGAAAGTAGCCACACTGACTTCATTGATATCCCTTACAGAAGAAGCTGGTGGAGCTCGGAGATGATATAAAAGCCTCCTCAACTATCTGATGGTTACAGCTGCAAGATAAAGCATATACTGTAGTGGAAAAAATACTAAAAAGCACAGTAGTAGGGCTTCATCTTTTTCAACAAAAGGTATTTGAGGACACAGCACAACCTGAGAGAAGCAGCTTGGACAAGTCTTCGGCAGTAATATTTCACAATTCTGAGTTCGCAGTATCCAAGAATGCACTAAAATAGCAATCACCTTGCTTGTGGTTACAGTCCAGCCTTTTCTATTTCCATTCATATTCTCCCTGTTGCATCAGCAAACTTGCGGAATTCACAGCACCATCTCACTACACTGCCGTAATCTGCCACTTCCACATGTTCCTTTATGTCACTGTTAGTGTGTTTGTTTTTTTATGCTTTAGCCATGGGTGCATCCTAATCACTAAAAACATCAATCCAGTAAAATATAACGCAGTCCGAAAATTTATTTCAGTGCCGCACACATGTTGAATATCCATGCAAGTGCGAAATTATGTATAATAATGTCCTTTTTAGAGAGAAAGCATAAGCCACTGGCAGGGTCTGACTGATCATGAGAGCCTTAAATGCTGGTGAGAAGGTCCTCACATTGACAGTCACCAACAGCTCACATACAACAGTCGAGCACATTAAGATAGTGAGAGCATCATTCTGTGCAATCATAAATTCCTCAGACATAGGCATGCATGACCTCTATAAGCGAAGAACGTTCAGAACCAGGTTGATAAATGTCTGTTTTCAAACGTACATTTTCTTGTTCCTCAAACGTTTTTAAACGGTGGCTACTCTAAACTACAGCAGTAAGACGTCAGTCTACCGTTAGCGCGTCCGCAAACATCCTATCCGTAAAGGAACATCCAGACCATGTTCGCATATTTGACCATTCTTGACTATGTAGCCAGGCATGGAATAGAAGAATAGCACCAGCAGGGCGGTGAGGAATGCCACCACCAGGATTTTTAATTGTGCCAGAGAATATATTTCAAGACTTGAATGGCTTCATGAACCACCTGGACGAGTCCGGACGACTGGGTTTATCCAGAGGATCAGATTCTGATCGAACAAGGCTAGTTGGGTGCTTCTCTGCTTCCTCGATTGTCTTTAGATGGAACTCAGCTTCAATCTTACCCGTCATCTCGAGTTCCTCACTACCTCCATTCTTCACATGAAACGGCTACCATCTCTTGACTCGTGTGGTGTGGAAAAGGGACATCTGAGGTACAGGTCGTCCGAATTGAGCATGACCAGGCTACACAGCGTCGGGGTCAGATCATGATCCGCCACAGCACGCATAGACTGTCTGGCATTAGGCCTAGGTTGGTAATGGTTCCTGTACACGTTTGAGTTATTCATTTTTCGACCAAACTCTAATCCAGTGCCCCGAGTAGTGGTGGGGGAGGTGTGTGTGTGTGTGTGTGTGTGTGTGTGTTCGTACGTACGTGCGCGTGTGTGTGTGTGTGTGTGTCGGAGAGAGAGAGAATGTGGTAGAGAAGACGAAGAAGCAGTAGCAGTAGGGACACATTTAAACGAAAAACAAAGGTAGGTGGGGGGGGGGGGGGGGGTATGGCGATCAATACTGCAATGAATATATTTCAAAACATTGCTTCGGGACACGCAGTCTGTTAAAATCCGCGTATTATCTTTTACCGCGATCACAGACATGAGCAGGGGTTTAAAATATTCAAAGATCACTCAAGCATTCAGTCTAGTGGGAAATGGTGACACAAACACGGGTGGCACAATAAATCTTCCACATAAAAGCATCAAGCTGATATGTTGACTGCATAGCAATTTCTATTCCAAGCCGTTGTTATTTTGAAAGCAGCGCCCGCCTGCTTATCTACTTCTTTCGTCCTTTAGTCACCCAATGGGGCAACCGGCCCTCAAACAACTCTCTCCAAGTTGTTCTATTTTTGCTGTCTCAAGCAGCTCCGCCGATAAACTCTTGGTATCATTCATTTCGGTCTCTATTCTCTTCCCGTGTGTTGTTAGGCCTTCCTCTACTTCGTTTTCTCTGTGGTTTTTCAAAGAAAAGACTTTCTAGTGATGTTATTTTCAGTTTTTTTCAATTGTATATCTTATCTGGCCGGCTTCCTGGCCTAGAGGTTAGCGATTTTTCTCCGTAATCTCGTATACTCTCGTAAGTAACGTGACGACGGTGAGAATCATCAGTGGTTCGAATCGCGTCGGTAACTTACAGGGTATGTGAGCCGGCCGCTCAGAAAGCAATGGCAAACTACTGAGCGTAATCTTGCCAAGAAATCAACAATCAGCTGAAAGATGCTGATGTTGACAGCAATGTCCTGTAAAGCATGTGCAAAAAATATATATATATATATATATATATATATATATATATATATAGATATATCTATATCTATATTATATATATATATATATATATATATATATATATATATATATATATATATAATATATATATATATATATATTATCAAACACCTGAGTCTTTCCTCACCTCTTGATTCATTGGTATTTGCTAAGTTTTCTCCATGGACCTTGCCATTGGTGATTCTGTCATACAGTTTGTCCTATTCTGCTCAGGCGTCTATAATTAACGTTTGTGGTTTATTGGTAATCGTTTTAGTGTTTCTCCGTGTCTCCGATCTTTACAACAGTACCGACCTAACTAACGTCAGAGTTACCTACTCCAAGACTGGTGCTACGTTTAGATTCCCCTGACTTCCACAATCTTTCCAGTGCTATTAAAGCGCCTCTTGTCCTTGTAACATCTATATCAGTCCCCCCATCCCTGTAATCACCGCCATCACAATAGGTGCCAGATTTCTCCCCTTGAAGCAAGGCCCCGCCAAGGCTAGACATTCCCCCTCCCCATTCACCAGGCTTACTCTTCCAGACTGCTTGTATTTCCCCTATGAATGTCCTATCTAAACTGCATCGGGGTTCGAGCGAGGGATGAGAGGACAACGTCGCAGCGAAATCCAGACCCACCAAGTCGCTCTGTCCATGGATTCCACTAACTCCATCTTAGGACGTCTTCAAAATCAGTCTATGTTCAGTAGGAACGATACAGGTGAAAGCAGTAACAATAAGGTGACAACAGGCATCACTGTCTCATTTCCTTTCTCACTTCAAGTCTGCATCTGCTGTTTTTGCCGGGGGTTAAAGTATTAACTCTCCGCGACAAAAGAGCAACATAATGTAGCAACAATATTAATAATAATCAGTTTGGCAACTATTGAAACAGAAGAATTTAAGAACAGAAAAAAAAAGTTCCATAGCAGGAACAGGCTGTGTGTATGTGAAGTGTTATGACAATTACATTTGTATAGGACTGTGTGCAGGGAGGAGTAGGTGGCCAGTCGGCTTTACCTTCCATAGCGAACGACGAGAGCTGGCATGGTACCCTTGCCCGACCGAAGGTTCATGCCGCTGTGAGCGCAAACAGGAATTACTAGGACAGGTGTTAGTTCAACGACTGGGTGACAGAAACATGGATGGGGTGTTAACAGATTCTGTGAAAATAGAACCTGGGAAGTAATGTTGTGTTACAGTTATGGCTTAAAAGTTGTATAGTAGGAGAAATGTTGTATTATAAGGCAATGACAACATTTCGGCGATATATAAGCCCACGACAGATACGGGAAGTCGCTTAAAACAATCATCTCATCGTGTTCCTCTTGTACCTTGCGGTGTCGAGGTGAAGTATAAATAGCAGGAGAGTGCCCGCTTATGGGCTTCATGCATCGATATTCCCATGGACTCTGCTATTCCTCTGTCCATCGTTTACAAGGTGTGGACTGCGCCTTGCCCTGCAGCCAGCTCGGTTAAGATTGACTAGCCTCTCCCAGAAGAGGTGAAAAGTGAAAATTAGTAGCCTGCCGATGACCCACAGACTACACAAGTCAAACCCACCTACACGTGATGTAGACCGGAAACCCTGACCGTGAGGTCATGGGCTAACAGGGCTATGGCTCGCCATAGGGGATGGACTACCTATGGTCAGATTTATTTCCTAAACCTGCGACTGGCCTAGCAAGCCGGCAGAGTATTTTCATGCTGCTCGTAGAAAAACTAAGAAGTATAAACGATTAATCATCCTCACTTAATCAGTTTACAGCTATGGGAGCAATTTTGAAGCAGATAAAGTAACAACTAGGTTAAAGTAAGTTGACAAAACAGTTTCGAACAGAGTAATAAATAACCATAAAATTAACAAATGGCTGAGTCAAGGGGTGTAACATCTGACTCACAATGTTTCAACAATAACCAGCCGAAAATTGCAACCGCGCTGTTTGTGGCTAGGAAGGTCACAGTAAGAATACGTTAGGAGCATTTGATTTTACAGGATGCTGACATCTGCGAGCAGGCTACATACAGCAGGTCTTACACACAAACGCGAAACAAACTTCGAGGAAAAGGGCAGACACTAAACGGAAGTTGTACACGCGGATCTAAAGGTTGACGGGATGGCCTGGGCAAAATTAATAGCACCTAGCACAGTAAGTGCTATGGCAGTGTAGTGGTTAAACACTCGCCTGCCGTCCACCAGGCCATAGTTTCGATCCGCAACAGGGAGAGTTCCGATGTTTTTCAAAATTGATCTGGGCTCGCTGGTCGGCTCAACCTAAACAATTACATAAATAGACACACATAGTATTATTTGGCGCTCACAGAAGAAGAATAAAGAAATAGAGATTAGAAGACGCACTAGACAACATAAAATGTGAAAGCTTAATAGTTACCGACCGGGATCGAACCTGCATTGCTGTCTCCTTTAAATGTTCTCCTCGCGCCTCGCTGCAGGAACAAGTGTACTTCGACGCTACGACCAACTAGACACTCCAGACACTTGTTCCTGCAGCGAGGCGCCGTCGTCATTTGAAGGCGACAGGTTCGATCCCGGTCGGTAACTATTATAGCTTTCAAATTTTATGTTGTCTTGTGCGTCTTCTAATCTCTATTTCGTTATTCTTCTTCTGTGAGCGCCAAATAATACTATGTGTGTCTATTTATGTAATCGTCTTAGTGGCCTCAACGGTTCTCCCCATTTATTTCAACCTAAACAAGAATGTCTCGGAAAGAGAAAGCGACCGGCGCGATACTGATCAGCATCACCCACTGAGTGCTGATTAGTCTATTGGCGATCGATGAGCCTTTATGCGTAAAATGGCCATTTACTTTAGGGCAATAAGTCGAGAGGTAAAATATATTACGAAATACAACAGACTAATAAAACCATTGCCGTTCCTGCCTACTTCAGACTACAATTGTTCTCAAACAACTAAAGATAATGGAAGCCATGATAAAGCCGTGAATAGACGCTCGCCTGTCGACACGGTGGGTTTAATTAACACCGAGACGGACTTTTCAAGCAGATCTAGGTTCCAAAGTCCAACCAATGTAAAATGGGTACCAGAAAATGTCTTTGGAAGTGAAAGCTGCCGGCGAGACATTGACCACATCACTTCTGGGGTGTCGACTGGTCTAAGCAAAGAGGAGTCTAGCGCGATATGTCCAACGCGCCTTGGGGCGTGTAAAAAGGTCCTTTACTTATATAGTAGTAGTAGGCCTCTCTGCCTGTCCTGACTATAGAGTTGTGCCGCTGGGGAGGCACCTGACAGTGCCGCTGGTGATTGTATAGTCCAGTGCGAGAGTGACAATCTTTGTCACCATTTCCGCATCTGTAAGCCCAGGCGCGTCCCGCAGCACGTGGCTGCATTTTATGCGTGTGCCTCTTATCCTCAGTATGTTGGATCAGATTGCGCTCAAAAAGCACCAGTCCGTTTCGTACATCTCTTCTCCAGGAACATCTGTCTGGTGCAACTCTTTCCGACTTGTCTGGTTCTATGCCAAGGGTTTTCATATCTATCGGTGCACAAAGAAATGTATCAGGCAAGGATGCGTACTGTCTTCTGATTTCTTTTCATTATACTGTGAGCATATCATGAGATCTATAGAAAATATAATAGATATTGCAATTGGTGGCCAAAATATAAACAGATGACCTTGTATGGATAATAACGTTTTAATAGTAATAAGTTAAGAAGAAATATCAGAAAATTAGTGTTAAAAAATCATGGGCACTGGCTTAACTGACAAGAGGGATCAAAGAAACGAATTGTGCGCAAATGTACAGTTTAGGTCAATAGCATTAGTTTGGGACAAGTGCAGAAAATCAAGTATTTAGGTGCATGGTTAATATCATATGGGAGATGTATCACACGAAAAAAAGAAGAAGAAGAAAAAACAAAGAACAGAACAGGACAAGCAAAAACTTAATTTTGTAAAATGAAGAATATCCTATGCAATAAATCCCTGTTATTATAAAATAGAAAAAGAAGTCTTGCATTTTATAAGGAACTAATTTTAATACATAGTTGTGAATTCTTCACAAATAGTAAACAAACAAACAAACACACAAACAAAGAAACATCAACTGAGCCAGAGAAGAGTGATTTGATAGAACTGGGATGTCAAAATGATTAATATAAATCTTCTGAAAGTGGTCAAGATACAAAGATAACTTATCACAAACATCAACAAGAGGAAGCCGTCATATTTTGGCCACATTATGAGGGGAGAAAGCCTGGAGCATATTTCAACAACAGGAAACATTTCAGGAAAGTGAGACGGTGGGAAAACAGCGAGAGAAGATTGATTCTTATCGGTCTTTCATCATGGCATAGGAAAATGATAGCTCGCGAATTGGTACTTTGCCGCAGATCGTGAGATGTGTGAATGCCCAATCGTTCACGGCAGTCGGCAAAGCGCCTGTTCATAAATGTATATGCATGTATGTGTGTGTGAGTGTGTGCGCGCTCAATACTGCACATTTAACATTAATTTAGTAGTTTTCATTTACTAGCTCATAAAAAGCGTGCCTCTGGAACTATACTTTGACCACATAAAGCGTCGGCCGTTCAGAAAGCAACGACAAACTGCTGAACGTAAACTTTGTCTGGTAAATTACAAACAGCCAAGAAATGCTGGGGTTGATTATAAGGTTATGAAAAGGACATGTAACTATCTTTTATGATTCTGGTATACACACATTGGATCCTCGACGTCGATATGGAGTTAGTGCACAATGGTGAAGTTCTCCTTATGAAATCTAGGGTGGGGGTAAACTGAAGTTCCGACGTAAGGAAGTGTTTGCAATGAACGTGATCCTTAACCACATCAACAGTAATATCAACAAAAACTGAAAACGTATGAAACAGTTGATAAACATTAAGGACAGGCACACTACAATCTGTCAGGCATCAGTCACAGACAACTTCCTTATCACTGACGCCTGATACACAGCTACTACTGACTGATATTATCAACACAACTTGTTTCGGCTCTTTTAACTTCCTCGTTCAACAGTCACGGTGGAAACTAGAAATCTGGTTATATACAACAGCGGGGGTCTGACGTGTTGAAGGTTGTACCGGCGGCGGCGAGAATATTCTATACACAATTTAATGGAATACATACATAAATGCAAAAGAATTGCCGGAGACTCGTAGAAAACAGAGAGACAAGAAGAGATACTGAAGCACACACTAAGACATCATAACAGTGTCAGGATATATTTTCACCATACCTGAAAGAATATATCTCTGTCTTCTGTCTGTCTGTAAACAAAGAGGAGTCTAGCGCAATATGTCCTGGGGAGTTAAAGACATTACCCTCTTTCTGTTAGCAAGGTTTATTGACGGCGCTCACCAAAACTGACACCTCCACATTGTGCCAACGACTTCGGACATAGGAGCGCAACTGGGAGGATACAAGCTTTGCCCTAGTGCGAGGATATGTAACCTAAAAACTGAATGTCATGGCACGGCAGACCAGGCCCTAAGCTTGGTAGGCAACTGATCTAGGATCAAAGCTCCGACAGGCGGACAGAGTATTGGTTTGCTGATCTGGGAGCTTCTGCAGCTTGTCTTGTTCCAGACTATTCGTGTTGCCTTTCCTCTGGAGTAAACTAGGCAGGCCGAGAGAGGGATCATGATGCATGGGCAACATATGGTCTCTATATTCAGCCCAGGCTTTGTGCTATGGGGTGATATAACTTCATTGTACAAACTATCATCTGTCCATGTATACATACTGGACGCAGGCTAGCGATGGCTAGATGCATCCCTGCCTGCCGACCTGGTGGTCATAAGTTCGAGTCTGTATCAGGGCCAATTTTTTTAACTGGGTCGACCCAGCCTAAAAAGGGTACCAGGAAATGTCTTGGGAAGTAAAGGTGACCAGCAAGGTACTGGCCACATTATCCATCCAGTGCCGATTGGTCTATACAAATATGGGCCTAGCGCCATATACCCAATACATCCTCAGGCATGTAACAGAGTCCTTTATATATATATATATATATCAATAGTGAGTCACCTGTTGTCATTACTAACTGGTAGATATGCTATTTCACTGTGTCAGTTGCCAGACATGCAAGTTTTCCAATATGCAGTTCATCGATGCCATACTGTCTTCCATTCTGATATCTTTTTACCCATTCATATACTCTCCTCTGACTGATCATTCACCCAGGAAGGTTAACCCGATCAACAAATGCCCGCAGAAGTCGGATGTGTTGGCCGAAAGGTGCAAATATCGCAGCTCTGCTGTAAACAAGCACAATGAAATTACACCTAAAGCAACATTCCGGACGAACAAAGAAGAAGAAGAAGAAGAAGAAGAAGAAGAAGAAGAAGAAGAAGAAGAAGAAGAAGAAGAAGAAGAAGAAGAAGAAGAAGAAGAAGAAGAAGAAGAAGAAGAAGAAGAACCATCACTCTTCTGTAGATTTCACAAGGTTCCACACACTCTGACCACAAAATACGAATAACGCCTCTTTGTTGTTCTACGGTGAAAGTCTATAATTGAGTAGCCATATTGTAATTGCTATTGCACAAATTTCTTGATCCTCATGATAGATACATGAGCAATGCTTAAGAGCCATTTTATGTCCTGAAAAAAGAGTTTCCGTTGCCCATAATCTGCCATGCACTTTATAATAAAATTCCTTTTATGTAATGACTCTCCCTCATATATGTGTTTGTTTTATGTATATATCGTCTATAAGTAAACAAACACCCATATGCTTGCTTAATTGGCTACACATTGACTTACGATGATAGTGTAAGATACATTGACATGATACAGATGTTCGGAGATCTCCACATAGACAGAAAAAGACATTAAATTTGAAAAGAACATATACTGGAAACATGAAGCTGCCATGAAAATTAAAATTTAGAAGATAAAAGCATTGCCATCAGAGGACATTACTGGCACCTTGCTGTCTTAACAGAGGATAGTTATTGTGCTTAATAATAAGGCTTAATAACCTCTCCATAGCACAAAGACTGGGCTGAATTGTAGAGAACATGTGTTGCCCATTCAGCATGATCCCTCTCTAGACCTGCCTAGTTTACTCCACAGGAAGGTAACACCAATACATCTGGAACAAGACAAGCTGTAGATGCTGCCGGATCAGCAAAGCAATGCCCTAACTGTCCACCTGTCACAGCTTCCATCTTAGACCAGTTGCCGGCCAAGATTTAGGGCTTGGTCTGCCACACCATGACATTTAGTCTTCCTCGCACCAGGTTAAGGTGTGTACCCTCTCAATTGCACTCTCCACACAACATTCAGCACTAACAGAAAGCAGGCAGTACTGTCTACAGTCATATGGTAACTCAGTCATAACTGACTAGAACTGACTGACAATTGGAGGACATAACATCAACAACATAAGATACGCAGATCATACAGTACTGATTACAGACAATGAAAAAGATATGCAGAATTTAATGGATGTGGTTATTGTACACAGTGAGCAATAATGTAACATTCAAGTAGATGTGAAATGTTCTTAAACATGTCAACTGGTATCTATTTTGGAACAGTCATAACATCTGATAGAAGATGCCTATCGCAGCCCTGCTGCAAACAGGCACAAAGCAAAAATGCTAAAAAACAACAAATAAATATTCTGACAACTGAAGTAGTAGTAATATTCTGAAATTACATGACTTTATAGTTTGTACAACCAAAGCAGTCATGGGAATACCTTTACTTACAATCCCATCTATTTACTTTTAACTGCCATTTTATTTACTTAGACTTCTCTAACACATGCTTTACCTGCCAAGACAATGGTGCGAATTTAATCCTAGGAGAGGCAGGAGTATTTTTTTCCGACCACTACGGCTCTGGGGCTGACCCAGCCTCATAAAACTGGATACCAGATAATTTTCAGAATTTTCTGGAAGGAAAGGTGATGAGGAAAAGAACTGGCCACCCCACCTCACTCATACTGCACACTTGAATGGCAGTATCTATTACAGGACTACCTTTCTCTGCATATATATATATATAGTATTAATTATTGTCACGAGCGCCATGAGTTAACCAGCTAATAATACCGACGTTTGCGTGGCGTATATTTTCTAGGCCACAACAGTCGTACTAACAGAGTAAACACAGCTGCACAGGTTACATCGTGTCAGCCCATAAACACATTTGGTGGTGAGTGAGAAGGAATGGATACATCGAGTTGGCAGTTCATTAACAGTTAGAATCACATATGATTGTCGGCTTAGGATATGGAATGGTTCCGTTTGTCATCTATACTGCCGGACATCAGACGGAAATGGCTGCTGGGATTGTCACCACGGAACAGAAGATTGACAGTTTATCAACAGGTCGGAAGTGCCCGACTAGGGAGAAAACAGTGCATCTGTCAATTCTTGGTTTCCGGCACATCGAGAGGATTGACGGGGTTATTTGCAACTCTTTGTTGTAACTCGACAGAAACTCGCTGGCTTGTTTGAGAATCTAAACTATTACTGACAACTTTGACAGGACTAAAGCCAGGAAAATGGATTCTTGACAAGGGATGATCTGCCACTGTGCCACCTGTGTGGGGGCATAAAGGATAACGTCACGTGGCCAACTTTGGTAGTTTGCCATATAAACCCGAGTTGGGATCAACTAGGGTGGACTTGAAAAATGCTCTAGTCAGAGTGCCAGGGCACTGCAGTGCTTAGTGGAAATAATATCTACCGTGTAGTTTAATTAGTGACTTAATTTTTGCACGTGCCTATAATGGCAGATGTAGATATGATTGATAGGACTGCAGTAGTGCCATTTAAGGTATAACCTATTATAATATATTCGTTATAATTACTTTAGGCAGTAGCCTTGTTACAACTATAGTGTGATGATTAGCACTGTTAGTGGAAACTAGCTAGAGTAGTGAAGTGATACTTGGCTCTGTTAGCTAAAATAGATTAGTGAAGTGTTGATAAGCTTTTACTAGTTGAGAATTGAGTAATGAGGGATAATTGGGATCTTCCGTAGGTGTCCCTGGTGGGCGGGGTTCCGCATTCTGGTTGCTGATTTTTTCTTTGTCATAGCTGATTCGGCTCTAGGTGGGTAGCTAATCTGCTCTATGACTAAGTCTAGTTAGCTAAAGATCATTAAGCAAGGTGATAGGCTTACACTCAGCCGAAGGGATCAGTGACTAGTACTATCACCAGATGTGTTGTTTCTATCCTAGGTTCCCTACCAGATCAAGGAAAACTCTACAAGTTTTGGGAAAGAATTAAAAAACCCATTCTGAAGAACACCAGTTCAAGAGTCAATAAAGTTGCATACAGAAACGTAACTTACGCTAGAAGGAAATTGATTCATCAAAGAGAGTGATGCATACTGATGCACCACACAGGCATCAGACAGTAGTAACGAACCGAGAACCGGCTAAGAGTACCTAGTGTTAGTACAGTAACAATTAACATTAGTAATTAGCACTTATGGACTGAATGGTTCGATGTGCAACGAGGATGATCTGTCGACCTAACTAACTAACTAACTAACTGCGTACACACTACAAAAGACTTGTGCAGTTTGTTAAGGAACGTTAGGAACGGACATTGTGTAGAGTGCAACCGGTCCATGATTAACGTTAATACCACCGGGGTCTATTTCGGATGTTCATGAAATGGATTACCAGAGGTCTACAGAGGCAAAGCAGTATCCGGCAAGATGGTTTCGGCATACGGGTGAGAAGTACATGTTCTGGACGTAACGTGCTGTGGTCTATCTTTGCTGGGATCAGCTGACTGGGGTTCTGTCTGAGAGTCAGAGTCTACACACTTTATAGAACACGTCACACATTTTCTTCACATACACGTCTCATATACGTTACACTTTTATTTTAATAAATTAATCTTTATTAATTTTTAGAAGCAAGAGTTGTTGAGTATGTTGCGTTGGGGAAGTATGAGAAGGGGCATAGTACGACAGTGAGAGAGTGATAGGAAAAGGTGTCCATAGGCTGATGGAGTGTGTTGGACGGAAGCTGGTGGATTCTCCAGAATATTGAGAGGGAAAAAATATTATAATGTGGGTGTCGGCTCTCTTCACTCCAGGGACGACACTGTAAAGGAGGACACGACAATTATCCAGGATTTTGTGTTGAACATTAATATTATGCAAATATGTACCATACACATTTTGCATAACAGCGTATGAATAACATTATTCACACTCTTCCTTGCAATAACAGGTCAGCAGCAGAATATATTTTTATACATTTAAGAACTTTTGGCATTACTCATGTAATGTAATGGATATCTGGCCCTTTGCTCTATGCCAGGGGTGGCCAACTTTTTCAGCAGGCTGGCCAAATTTCAGAAATAATATTTCCTGCCGAGCCACGCACATAATTTTTTAAAAATTTTTTGTTAATTAAAGTAAACAAGCAAGCATGCTACAGCTTCGACCACATCATCGTTTCCCACTCCGCGGGCCACAATATGACTCCCGGCGGGCCGCATGCGCCCGCGGGCCTCGTGTTGGCCACCCCTGCTCTATACAGTTCTAAAACATGGATTCAAATTTTTTTTAAAAAGATTAAAACAATCTGCAAGCTTTTCAGATGTGATGTTATAGCAAGATGCAAAGAATGAGCTAGGCAGATAAGACATCAAATGAACAAATTCTTAGGAAACACAACTATTCAAAAATATACAAAAATATAGGTGGTTTTAGTCTCGTCACAGTATGAGTCACAGATGTACCAAAAGAAAAAGAGCAATTCAAGAACACCTCTTCTTCCTCTGCCTTTCATCTTCCAATGGAGGAGTGGTCCTCAGCCAACTCGCAACAAGCTGTCTGCAGACTGGTTAATGAGTGATTGGATTTTTCGGTTAAGTTTTCTATGAGATGTGGTATGACTTACACCTAGCTGAAGAGAACTCCTGAGAGCAAGGGACTGTGAGATCTGACTTAAGCTGATGATGATGATGATGATTAAAGACTTACTTGAATGACACAAATGAATAGTTAAGCCAGAGAGAATAAAAGGTTAAAGCTGATTGTACAAGTAACTAACTCTCCATTTAATGTTGGAAGTATTAACTGTGTGTAAATGTAACAGTGTTACACTGCACATTACACAATATGTAAGTAACTGTAGGACCCTGTCACACACCATGGGTGCATTAGGAATATGATGTTAGACTCATACTTTTTTGTATAGACCAATCAGCCCTGGGTCAGTGATGTTAATGATGTTATCAGTATCACACGCAGATGACACAATAATCAGAAGTTAATACTGATATTGAAAGTAGTGCTGTCTACATCTTAATGCCAAATTAGACATAATATGTAAACAAGGCCATTGTCTTAGCCAGCTATGTTGAACAGGAAAACCAAATAAATTTAAGAAATGCCAGAATAAATTTCAGCAGATGAGAAAGAAAAGTGCTTGTCAATTAGACAGAGTTTGTATATGAAGCTTACTAATTGAACAGTACAGTGTAACACCTTCAAAGATTTTTTGTTTATGCAACTACTTCTTTTGTTGACAGTTCAAATTGAATGTAATAAATACTGAATGACCAGTTCTCTTTCTAGTTGACTGTCATTCCCAGAAACATGTCAACTAGAAAGCCAGTAGTATGTTACGTATTACTGAGCTATCCACTATGACTAAGATATCAGTATGCTAATAATAATATACTCACTATATAAGGTATAAGGCATTAACTATTATTAGTAGTTATAATAGAATTCAGCATATTTAATTAAAGTTATTTAAAAATAGTAGCGTGCTTAACTTACTAAAAGTTGAACACGCGGAAATAATAAATGAGGAGTACTTACTAGTGAATACTACATTAGTATTACTAATTTATTATTATTACTGTTACTACTGTTACTTTTACTATACTTGTGTGTGGAGTTTATTATTTACTGCAGCTTTTTAGATATGTCTATAAATGGGTGGTTGATATAATATTAATAAACACTACACTTTCTATAACAACAACCACCATAATATTAATAAACACTACACTTACTATAGCTAGCTATATCAACAGCCAATAACAACAGCCACCATAACCATAACAACATCATCAAAATAATAAACAACACTAACCACATAGTTCAACATTCATACGGTGTCATCCCACTTCAGTCGTGATCTAGAACATGTGAGGGCCTAACACTTGAGGCCCCAATACCAGTGTCTGCTAGGACTACCTTTAACAGTTAATATCAGCAAACACATCTACAGAACATAACATACCTCACAGTTATACAGTTTCGTCAGCTCGTCGAATATCCACATCTCAACAGCGAGTCTTTTTTTGATGAGAAACATTGATGTGCACCGTACTTTGCTGTTAAATACTTTTTCTTATTCTTTATGCTGATCCTTTAAGTTAAATTCAACATTTTTAGGCGATACTTGAGTCTGTGGCTTGGATGGAGGGCTGAAACCTGTCTCCATCTGATTTGATTTGGTATATACTGTATCACCTTTCGTGTTGCTAGTGAACGACGTCGCCATAACCTCGTAAGCCCCGACTGTTTTCCGGAACGGGTTCCGGCTCATAGTTTTAACCCCGCCCGACCTGAAACATAAATCATTGAGATTATTATAAGTGGTTATTAATACTTACAGCACAACATTAAGGCGTATATATTTTGTTGTGAAAGTTTGTTCAGTGTGCCCATGTTTAAATAACACACTGTTTATTTCACAGATTATATTGTTTTAGAATATATATGTATGTATATAATCATCACATAGAGGCCTTGGAGATGTGGATATACAGAAGAATATGTCGTATTTCATGGAAACAAAAGCAATCAGACACAGAGGTTCTAGAAAAACTGGGAATGAAAAGGGAGTTGATGAAATAAATAACAAAAAGAGGCAAGTGAAATATTTCGGCCACGTTAAAAGACATAACACTCTTATAAACCCATACTGGAGAGCAAGGTCGAGGGCAAGCGAGCAAAAGGCAGACAACGATACAAGTGGGAAGATAACATCAAGAGATGGACGAACATCAGTCTGATAGAATGTACAATCACGGTGAGACATAGGTAGTTGGAGATCCATTGCAGCCATCCTTCATTGTGGAGACGACACCTGACTGATTGAATCATCACGTTGTAGGCTCTTCATAGAACGTTGCTTTTATAGCATAGTAGTATACGGCCTTTTAAAGTACCTCGATTTCTTGCCCTTTTCCCCATCTCATGCACAGTGACCGACTGAGTCTAAAAGTATCGGGTCCCAGGACTACAAGTCCATTAACATTTTTAACATATTATCTAATGTTTAACTGATTCAGATCATTCATTCAATAGCATGTCTTCTGCAGAACTTCACCCCCATAACTTCTCGGTCATAAAAAAGATGTCAAGTGTCCGATCCACCCATCTGGAGATCATCTGTCACATCCTGCATCCATCTTCTCTTTGGCCATTCTCTTTCTCTCTTTCCGAGCATACACCCCTCCTTTACTATTCTCTCCAAACTGTCATGACGTTTTAAGTGACCAAAATATTTCAATGTGCTTTGTTTTATCGTCTTTAGTAGCCAACCTTCTTCAATATTCAGCTCTTAAAGTATGGATGCATTTGTTCTTTTCTGTGTCCAAGATATTCTTAGAACCTGTCTATCTTATAACTTATATATAAAAGGCGATCTCCGTCTGTCTGTCTGTATGTCCCTATGTCCTTTATGCGCTCGCGAACGGCCCATCCGATTGAGATGACATTTTCTACACGTCTTCCTTTCATTCCAGCGCAGCCCACTGTCATATTTTTTAGTGTGAAATCGGCTGCTTACCCAATATTATTTAATTTTTCATTTTTCATTATAATTTCATATATCTCAGGGGACTTAACTCTGTAAAAGTTATTTCAAGGGGCATAACTTTTCTGTATAACTTATAGTCATATAGTGGCATCGTTTTCAAAGATTTATAAACTCTTTGTCCATAGTTATGTACCGGCATATGAGTTATAATAAATAATGATACAATCTGTAAGGCATTTTCAAAGTTTTCATAAAAATAATGCATAATGCATAACATTGTAACTCATCTTTTTTTGCTTAAAGAATAAATAAATAATAGTTACCTTATCTCTATCAAGTCTGAAGATTTTATATTTCTTTACACTGTCGCCAACTCTAAGAAGACATGGAACAACTTCAGCCATTATTACATCTACAGGCATATGCGTTATATTCCTCCTCCTCTCCCCTCCTCCACCTCCTACCCTCTTCCTCTTCTCCTCCCCCTTTCCCTCTCCCTCCTCCATCCTCCTCTTCTCTCTTTCTCCTCCTCCTCCCTGCTCCTCCCTCTTCCTCCTCCAGCTCCTACTCCTCCTTTTTCTTCTCTTCTGCTGCTGCTGCCGCTGCTCCATTTACCCAAGTTAATTGTTGGGGAAGATGTAAAGATCTTTCAAGTGCTCTTTCTAATGCTTTTTGTAAGTTGGTCTTCGTTTATCTAAGGTTGTTCTAACTGCAACCAATAATAATAATAATAATAATAATAATAAAACAGACCAATAAATGATTAGACAGACAGACAGACAGACAGACAGACAGACAGACAGACAGACAGACAGACAGACAGACAGTCGGTAACGGGAACGGGAACTTATATGACTACTTATATGAATTAAATGAGATGCTCCCCACCAAGGACTGGGCGATGCCGGGCCGGGTCAGACAGACAGACAGACAGACAGACAGTCGGTAACGGAAACGGGAACTTATATGACTACTTATATGAATTAAATGAGATGCTCCCCACCAAGGACTGGGCGAAGCCGGGCCGGGTCAGCTAGTAACATATATATTCAAAGGCATGTATGCAAACATTTATATTCAAAGCTTATATTATATGCTCAGCTTGTTTAGTAAGTTTCCAGGTCTCACAGGCGTATGTTGCAATGGGGAAAATGCATGTTCTTAAAAAAATAACTTTTGTAGTTCTGTCTGTCCCACTCCATAATTTATTCAGTTGTTTTAGTTTATGAAGAGCAATAGATATTTGTCTTTGAATGCCCTTCTTGGGTCACCATTGTTGGTAATTAATGACCCAAGATATTCGAAATTTTCCACCACCTCATTTTCCCCATTAACATATTTCTTTCTCCATATTAGTTTTATCTGTATGCATTATCTTTGTTTTTGCTACGTTAAGATATAAATTATAAGCTGTGATTCAGTGCCAATGGGTGATATATCGCCAGATGTGACAAACCCTCTCAAAAGAGTATTGAGATGCTACATAGAACCTATACTTTTGTATGGATGTGAAGCGTGGACAATAAGCAGTAAAGCTGAAAAGACAGCTAATGGCTGTGAGAATGTGGTTCTGAGGAAAATGCAAAGAATACCATGGACAGATAGAAAAACCAACGAACAAGTCCTTCAAGAACAAATGAAGATCGTAAACTGATTTCATTAGACGTAGACAGTCAAAATTTTTGGGCATGTTATGAGAAGAAATGAATTGGAGAACTTGGTGACAACTGGCAAGATCGAAGGGAAGGAGACCAAGGGGAAGACCTAGAAGCAAATACCTGGATGGCTTGGGCCATGGTGGCATGGTCGAGACAGGAACACAGAGCTGATCCACGACTCTGGTGATCGAGTGAGATGGCAGAACATGACCGCCCACGCTTACCGCATGGCACATGATGGATGGATGGATGACGTTTAATGTTTAACAAGTATCGCTATGGCAAAGATAGCCTTCTGCAAGATGGAAAACACACCGACCAATAAAAAAGACGTCAATTGCAACAACATCAAACAGAGTGATGAAGTGCTACATAAAACCTGTACTCTTGTATTGGTGTGTAGCGTGGACAATTCGCAGACAAGCTGAAAACACATCTAATAGCAGTGGAAATGTGGTTTCTGGGGAAAATGAAAAGATTACAATGGAAAAACAGAAAAACCAATAACCAAGTTCTACAAGAAACATATGAAGCCAGTAAACTCATTGGTGAAATTAGACATAGGCAGTCAAAATGTTTGGGCACATTATGAGAAAAAATAAACTGGGGAACTTGGTGACAACTGGTAAGATTGAGGGGAAAAGTACAAGGGGACGGCAGAGAAGTAATATCTAGATGGCTTGACCACATGACATGGTCGGACACAGAGCTGATCCACGACTCTGATGATCGTGTAAGATGGCGAAACATGACAGCTTATTCTTTCCGGCATGGCACATGACAATCGTTAATTGGAGGTGAATGACTGAAGTGTGAACCAAATTTAAAACAATTATGGGGTATCAAAACAATGTTTTCCCGCAGTGAATTTGAATAACGAAGACACAAACTATATATGGTTTGTGTCTTCGTTATTCAAATTATGGAATTATATTTGTGTGCATTGTATTATGGAAGTATAATTAAAGCAGTTACACGTCATTAGCCATAAACTTGGGGAAAAAATTATATTATTCAAAAGTCTGTGACGTTGCTTTTCTTAAGAATAACATCTTTATCCAAGAGGGGTGAACAGCTGAGCGGGCTCATGTTTGCCCCTTATGTTTCTCTTGAATCATTCTAATGAGTGCGGATGTCCAAGAAAAGGGCTGGATCGCTTGTCAGCCTTTTTGGTTAGGATCAACGCGTAGTCAGCTGCACTTTGATCTAGTCTTGGCCTCTAGCAGAGGCGGTCATACGAATGACACACAGGACATGCAACCTTCTGGGGCGGCTCTTGCCTCGGAAAACGATAACCATTAAAAATTTTATTTTAAAAACACTTTCTTTTCGTCGTTACTTTCGAGTAGACTTTGGCGGATGTGATTATCCATTCCCTCAATCCATCTCTATCATGTGACATTTTTTTTAAACTGATGAAGCTGCTTATATTGCTATTATTTGTTGCTCAGAATAAACATAGAGTGCTTGAAATGGAAAACAGGAAAGGTATACATGGAAATGGGTGTAATTTTTAAAAAACAAGAGAGGGAAATGGCATGAATACATAAGAAAGTTGTATGTTTAAGAAAGAGTAGAATTAACAAAAGAAGGAAACTTATATAGAAGGTCCACCTATACTGAAAGAAGACAATGACGTTGTCAAACACACGGAGAACGGAAACACTGCCGGGCCAGATATATTTTTTTCCGCTTATCCTTTAAAGGACATCGCTGACAACATCAGCATCTTTCAGCTGATTATTGATTTCTTGGCAAGATTACGCTCAGTAGATTGCCATTGCTTTCTGAGCGACCGGCTCACATACCCCGTAAGTTACCGACGCGGAGAGAACCGCTACCGATTCTCACGCAACGTCACGTTACTCACGAGAGTATACGGGATTACGGAGAAAGTCGTGTAACCGGCCCAGATAGAATAACAGTAGATAAATTAGATTTACTGGGAGAATTTGTAGCAGAAATATTCAATAACATTTTGAATTATAACGAGAAGAACAAGAAATAAAATTTAAAAACATAGAAATTGGCAGCAGTATACAAGAGAGGAGTCCAGACAGCAGGATTAAAAACCGAGATAGATTACATCCTGATTAGCAAAAGGTTTCGAAATGCGTTAACAGTCGTAAAAAACAGTTCCAAATGCAGACTGTTACAGTGATCACAGATTAATTACAGGCACATTGAGGGTAAAGTTAAGAAAGTCAAGTATACAGCAGGAAACCCTAAATATGACTTGTGCAAATTGAAAACTGACAAAGAAATACAAGATAATTTTAACATAGAAGTAAAGAACAAATTTGATATATTGTCTGATCTAGAGATCCTGTTTCAAGATGTAGATGATCAATGGGAAACGATGAAGAATTCAATCAGTTGCGCAGCAGAAAAAACTATTCCAAAAGTAAAGAAAGTGGGCCGTAAGACATGGATGACTGAAGAAATTTTACAACTAATGGAAACAAGAAGACAGAACAAAAATAATCCTGCCAAATATGAAGAAATTCACAGAAAAGTGAGAACCTTATGTAAGGAGGCAAAAGAAACATGGCTTGAGAAAAATTGCAGAGAAATTGAAAAACAACACAACAGTAACAATGCGAAACTAATGCACAAAAGAATTCAGGAGCTTACTAATCAAAGAACACGTACATCAGCAGGCTGCCTAAAGACAAAAGATGGAAGAGTCATAATAGAAAAAGATCAGATATTACATGAATGGTCAGATTACGTGAAAAACCTGTATGACGATAACAGAGACGAACAGTATGATGTTCAAAATAATAATGAAGGACCAGCAATTTTGAAGATGGAGGTTCAGAATGCTCTTAACCATATGAAATCTGGCAAGACCCCCGGTTCAGACAGCGTCACAACAGAAATGATTAATGCTTTAGAAGAATATGGAATAGATCAAGTTACCAGTCTGCTTAATACAATATATGATACTGGAAATATACCTCAGGAGTTATGTAATTCTGTATTTATTGCAATCCCAAAGAAATCAGGAGCCTTGGAATGTGATCAACATCGAACAATTAGTATAATGAGTCACATCACGAAGATTTTGCTAAGAATTATCATGCAAAGAGTTAGGAGGAAAATACAACCTGAAATAGGAGAAGAACAATGTGGGTTTGTGGAAGGCAAGGGTACAGTAAATGCTGTGTATATACTGAGAAACATAATCGAACGTTCTATAGAAGTAAACAAAGATCTACACCATTGCTTTATTGACTACACAAAGGCTTTTGATAAATTGAGACATGTCAACATGATAAGGATGCTTGAAGATCTACAAATTGATGGAAAAGATCTTAGACTTGTAAAAAACAGATATTGGAAACAACAAGCTGCCATAAGAGTTGATAATGAAGTAAGCCAATATCAGCCTATTAAAAGGGGTGTGAGACAGGGATGTGTAATGTCTCCAGATCTGTTTTCCCTGCACAGTGAAAGTATTTTCAGAAATATTGAAGATATGGAAGGAATCAACATTGGGGGACGATGCATCAATAACATTAGATATGCAGATGATACAGTCTTGATTGCAGACAATGAACAGGACCTGCAAAATTTAGTAGATGCGATTGTTACACACATTGAACAACTAGGGTTAGAATTAAATTGTAAAAAGACACAGATTATGGTCGTCACTAGGAAGGACGAAATACCACAATGTAATATACAAGTAAATGGGAATATTCTTCAACAAGTGAGCAGGTACAATTATCTCGGAACAGTAATAACATCTGATGGGAGATGCCTTGAAGAGATTAGAACAAGAATCGCCATGGCAAAAGTAGCCTTTAGCAAGATGAAAAACATATTGACCAATAAAAAGATGTCAATTGAAACGAGAAAAAGAGTGTTGAGATGCTACATTGAACCTGTACTTTTGTATGGATGTGAAGCGTGGACAATGAGCAGTCAGGCTGAAAAACATCTGATGGCTGTAGAGATGTGGTTTCTGAGGAAAATGCAAAGAATACCATGGACAGCCAGAAAGACCAATGAACAAGTCCTTCAAGAAACAAATGAAGATCGTAAATTGATTAGAGAAATTAGACGTAGACAGTCAAAATTTTTTGGGCATGTTATGAGAAGAAATGGATTGGAGAATTTGGTGACAACTGGTAAGATCGAGGGGAACAGACCAAGGGGAAGACCTAGAAGCAAGTACCTGGATGGCTTGGCCTTGTGGCATGGTCGAGACAGAAACACGGAGCTGATCCACGACTCTGGTGATCGAGTGAGATGGCAGAACATGACCGCCCACGCTTACCGGCATGGCACATGATGGATGGATGGATACAAGAGACAAAAGTATGAATTTGTGGAATAAAGGTCCAAACAATGCAGTATAATATACACATTACAAACACTATTAGAAAGATCAACAGAGACACAGAAAGACCTTATAATCATCATGTACCAGGCCGATAAGCGTGAGAGGTCATGTTTCACCAGCTCATGCGATCACTAGAATCGTGGTCCAGCTCTGTGCTTTTGTCTCCATTGTGCTGTGTGGCCAAGCCGTTCCAGATATTTACTTCTCTCTGTCTTCCCCTTGCTCTTTCCCCCTTAATCTTGCCAGTTTCACCAAGTTCTCCAGTTTATGGCTTTCATGGCGTGCCAAAAAAAAATAATCTTGACTGATCGTCTAAATTCTCTAATTAGTTTACGTTTTCATTGGTTTCTGTAGGGCTTGCTCGTTAGTTTTTCTGTCCGCGCATGGTACTCTTTTTGCATTTTCCTCAAAAACCACATTTCCAGTGCTATTAGAAATTTTTCAGCTTGTCTGCTCGTCCATGTTTCAAATCCATAGAAAGCTACACGTTATATGTAGTACTTCAACACTCGTTTTCTCGTTACAATTGACATCATTTTATTGGTCAGTGTGTTTTCCCTTTTGCAAAAGGCAATATTGCCATTGCGATTCTTACTCTAATCTCTTTAAGCCACTTCCCATCTGATGTTAAAGCTGTTCCGAGATAGTTGTAACTGTTCACTTGTTTTAGAATATTCCCATTTATCCTTATATTACATTGTGGTACTGCTTTCTTCTTAGAGACGACCATAATCTGTGTCTTCTTACAATTTAATTCTAACCCGTGTTCACTGTATACAACAACCGCATCTACTAAATGTTGTAGATCCTGTTCATTTTCTGTAATCAATACCGTATCACCTGCTTATCTAATATTATTGATGTTATGTTCCCTAATGGCGATTCCTCTCATACATTTTTTTTTTGCATATCCATTACAGGACATTGCTGTCAACACCAGCATCTTTCAGCTGTATGTTGATTTCTTGGCAAGATTACGCTCAGTAGTTTGCCATTGCTTTCTGAGCGGTCGGCTCACATACCCCGTAAGTTACCGATGCGATTCGAACCACTGCTGATTCTCACCGTCATCACGTTACTGACGAGAGTATACGAGATTACGGAGAAAAGTCATAACCTCTAAGCCACGAAGCCGGCCCTCTCATACATACTCAATTTCTAATATGTTCACTGTATATGGGAGAAAAGATCTGGAGACATTACACATCCCTGTCGCACACATCCTTTATAGGATGATATTGTGCTACTTCATTATCAATCTTTATGGCAGTTTGTTGTTTCCAATACATTTTTTAAAGGTTTAAGGTCTTTCCCATCAATTTGCAGTTCTGGAAGCATCTTTATCATGTCGACATGTCTTACTTTATCGAAACCCCGTGTGTAGTCAATGAGGCAAAGATGTAGGTCTTCGTTTACTTCTATCGAAAGCGCCATTAATGTTCTCAGCAAATACATATCATTTATTCTACCCTTGTCTTCTACAAACGCACATTGTTTTCCCCCTTTTTCGGGTTGATTTTCTTCCTAACACTTGCATGATGATTCTTATCAAAAGATTCGTGATGTGGCTCATTATAATTGTTCAACGTTGATAACATGGCAAGGCTCCTGATTTCTTCGGATTCTGGTGACCTGGTCTATTTTCATATTCTTCAAAGGCATTGATCATTTCTGTTGTAATGAAATCTGGACCAAGTGTCTTGTCAGTTTTCATATGCTTAAGAGCAATATGTAACTTCAGTCTTCAAATTGTGACCCGTCACAATAATATGGAATTTCGTACTGTGCCTCTCTGTATCGTTATAAATGTCTTTAACATAATGTGACAATGCAATTAAAATTTGATCTTTTTCGATTACGATTTTGTCATCTGTGGTTTCGTAGGCAAACCCGCTGATATGTGTGTTTGTTTCTTAATGAAAATTATTGTTTCTTCTATGCATTATTTTGGTATTCCGGGTGTTATGTTGATTTTAAATTACCAGCAATTTCCTCAAACCACGTTTTCTTTTGCCATTTACACATTTACTAATTCTCATGTGAATCTTGTCTTAATTTCCATGATTAAGTATGTTTTGTTCTTCATATTTCCTTTAGTTTTTATATGTCTTCCATCATCCATTTCTTTTCACCCGTCATCTTCATTTGTGAATAGTTGTTTCTACATCCTGGCTGATTGTGTTCTTCCCATTGGTCACTGATATCTAGAGAAGGAATTTCTAGGTCAGACAATTCCATAAAATCTTTTCTTTACTTCTACGTTGAATTTATCTTTTATCTCCTCTCTTCAGTGCACATTGTTTAAATTTTATGGAGGTGAATATTTGACCTTTTTTAATTATATATGTATATTGCTTATAATTAATCTATGATCGCTATGATCGCAGTTGATTTGCGACTTGTTAGGCATTTCGAAATCTTCTGTTGGTGATGAAGTAATCAATCTGGTTTCTAATCTTTTTTTATCAGGAGTCTTCCATGTTCATAATCTTCTTGAGTGTTGATAATAGGTATCTCTAACAATCATATCATACATTTTTGTCCACTGTACAGATCTGCAACCTCTGTAATTTCGTTTCCCCTCCCTGGCAAAGGGCTTGCGAACGCGGTTTGTGAGCCCGTATACCCGGGTTCGAAACACAGCGGTGCTGTTTTTTTTCGAAAAAGGTATAGGTGCCGGTCGTTCAGAAAGTAATGGCAAACTACTGAACGTAAAATTTGCCCAGGAATCACGAACAGCGAAAATGCTGGGGTTGACTGCTACGTCCTGTGAAGGATATGCAACTACATTTTTTTAAAGTGTTTATTTCGGGCAAGTGCAAAAATTGAAATATCTAAGCACTTGGAAAACACCAGAGTAAACATTTATCATAGAGATAAAGAACAGAATAGGGCAAGAGACCAACTGCGTTTTATACAATGAAGAACATCTTATGCGATAAATCCTTCTTATACTGTCCCCCCCCCCCCCCCCCCCCCCCAAAAAAAAAAAAAAAAAAACCACAACACCATTGCAGTTTCAATTGCAAACTTGTACCAACATTTTATTGACGATGCTGATTCCCCCACTGCAATATGTTCTGGCGATGCCGGTCCGTAAAAACAGGACTTCTGTAAGGTCTCCTAGCCCAAAGACCAACGTCGTGCAGACGGTTCCTGACCGTTTGATTTGAAATTCGACGAGCTCCTGGCAATGACTGAACTGTGGAGGGCGCAGATGTAAATCGAATCCTAAGGTGACGCAGCCTTTTGAAGCGGTCTTCGGCAGCAGTTGTGATTCTGGGTCTTCCACTGCGCGGCCAGTCTGCCACTGAGCCAGTTTCTTGAAATCGCCTCCAAATGCGACTAATGGTGCTTCTAAACACATTAAATTCTCTGGCTACTACACTTTGTGACTTTCCAACTATAAATGTCCAATGATGATGCGTCTTGTTCTGAAGTGGGATGAGCCATACTTCGCATTGAATTTCCAACTGAATTTATTCGAGGAGTGTCAATCTATTATAGGCATTCAATAATATGGTCAGAGAGTTTTGTTTTCAGTAAGTTTCACGGATTACCATGAACCTGTCACGAGTTATCGTCAAAAATGTTGTTTTGACCTTGACCTCTTTCATGACCTCACGACTCATGAGGTGAGTGCAATTCAGGCAACGGCGAGAAGTTCATGACCAGATGGACACAGTCGAGAGGTTGAATTGTGTCCAATCAGCGAATATATCTTTTATAAAAATAACACCAAAAATGTTGCGTTTTTTTTTTTTTTTTTGGGGGGGGGTGGGGGGGGGGGGGGGGGGGGAACTGTATAGAAAAAGAATTCGTGCATATTACATTCATTCATTCAGTAGCATGTCCTTTGCAGAACCCCTATCCCAATCAAGTTTTAATATATAGGGGTGAATCATGGACAATTTGTTTTTAAAAAATCACTAGAAGATTTCGCATGCCTATCTTCTCATTGCGTAACTAAAGAACAGTGTGTAAGTGTGTGTGTGTGTGTGTGTGTGTGTGCGTGCGCGCGCGCATGTGTGTATAATATTATAATAATTAGATATAATATTCTACTTTCATCAGCCACTTCAGACATTTGCTGTTAGTTACTTTGGCTGTCCAAGGTATATATACAACACTCGTCTCAGAAACGACATTCCCGCTGCTTCCAAGCTCTTCTTAGTTATTCGATCGTTTCTAGATTCACTGCATTATAGCAGAACAGGTTCCATATCACATTTCAGTACTCTCTTTCTGATATTCAAGGAAAGTGATATAATGCATAATTGTCATATTCTGAGACGCAACTTTAGCTTGGTATATTCTGCTATTAATCTCTGGCATGCATCCTTCATCTGATTATATAGGGGTTCGGCATGGCCGAATGGATAAGAGCATTTGCTCTTAAACTTCCGGTGCCGAGGTAGCTGATTAAACCCCTACAAAGGTCAATTGGACTAAAATGTTGAATTCTCGTCCTTGACTTGAGGACATAAATTACAAGTACCTCAGGAGTCGGAGTGCGTTCGCCTGATGGCGAGGGTCACTGGTTATAGGGAAAAGCTAATCCACGCGCACAGATCAGTTCTGTGCACTAGAAGTAGTGGCACGAGCGAACATTTAAACTAAATCTGATGGTGTGATTGCCCTTGAATATTTGAATTTATTGACTTGATCAAACATTTTCCCTTCTATTGTAATGTCATTTTTTGGTGTCTATCGTTTTCTTGTTATAAGCATTGTTTATTTTGTCTTTATAATGAAAACATTCCCTTGATATAAATCCATATCGTTGTGTTATATCAAACACGAACATTCATTTACAGTCACAGACGCTCTCACGAGCCCGTGGTTATTACTGAATTTCAGAATGGACATCAGTACATTCCAGACATTAGCACACATGCTCTGTGTCGCTCTTCAAAAGCCACAGACATGTTTTTTGGGTGCTCTCTTTCTGATGTGCATGCTATGCACGCATGCGATTTAATAACAGCGTTTTTAATTACGTGTTTAATGTTATCTCCTCTACGTGACATTCACGAAAGAGAAAGAAGACGAAGAAGAAGAAGAACAAGAAGAACAAGAAGAACAAGAAGAACAAGAAGAAGAAGAATGATGCGTACATCTTACCTTTTTTTCGTGCAACGCGTACAGATTCTATAAAGTTAGGACATTTGGTGCTGGTCTAAGATGTTTTAGATATCCATTAGCATGCTTACGTGAAATCCTTTCACTTCAACGTTGATGATTCAATCACCTAGTCATGGAGAAAAAATCTCCTATATTCATTCTGTTATTCAATGCTTTGCATTAAAACACATGTCCACTGGATATATTTACTAACGTGACACGCGACAAAGTGGCCCCACACTAGTATGTGGTTTGCTATGCCCTCTATATTATTTACGTGTAAACAGAAGACGTGAGAACATCTCGAGTTCAGTGGGGAAGGGGGGGGGGGAGTCTTTTATTTCTATTCACGTGTTAGTTTTCTTTTCCTTTACAGATTTGTACTTTGGTATTACAAAAATAGACCTAACAAATTTTGTTTACAAGTCTAATTATATAAACTCGTTCGCTGCGTTGTCTTTTAACTGTGAAAATTACCGCTTTCCGTATAGTGGCCAGTTTTTAAAAACCACATTGAATCAGAATGTATTTTAAGGACGTGTTTTATTGGATGCAGATCAGGTAGGCAGATCACGTACACGATTGTCCTCATACATAATACACTATTGAGACAGGGTTAAGCCCTGGGGCTGGGTTAATGATCCATGGGAACTCCTGTATAATGCACTCTTGAATACCTCTGTTGTCTTCATATCCATCTTGGTGGCGTTGGCTGACTCAATCACGTGATTATTAATCTGAGCCAGGGATGGACCCCAATATAACTTCTCCGTGAGGTTGAACAGGGTAAGGATGATGATAGAATCGAATGTTAGAATAGAATGGTAGAATCGAATAGTATTTAGCGCCTGTGACCTAGCTCCTGCTGTGTCCTATTTTTGAAAAGTAGTTGAGGTGTGCTGTAATAGTCATCCTGGGTCCTGTTTTATAAGTGTTGTGGCGCCGTTTTATATGCTCGCTCCCACTAAGGTTAAAATATGGTTGCGCCACTTACTGACGTGCCTGCTTACAACAATTCTGTTTCTGAAGTTAATTCCCTGTAGTGACAGAATCGCCGGTCTCCCTGGCGAAGAGGTTAACGACTTTCTCCGTAATCCCGTTTATCCACGTTAGGAACACAGCTGCGCGAGTTTCGGCAAGCGGATCGGCGTTCGCGATTGGTTAATTACGGGGTGTGTGAGCCGGTCGCTCAGAAAGCAATGGCAAACTACTGAGCGTAATCTTTCCAAGAACATCAACAACAGCTGGAAAATGCTGGTATTGACTTGCAACGTCCTGTAAGGGATATGAAACTAATAAAAAAAAGTGGCAGAATATGTTGTCCTGATCAGTACGGTTTTGAGGGTAACTCGACATTATGAAATGGTATCATCATCGTCATCGAAGCAACAATGATCATGATCAAGAACTGTTATCTAGCAGTATTCGTAATAGACATCAATACCAACTGCCGAAGACATTGAGGCATCGATATAGCATGAGCAATAAATTCATGAGCATCGATCGCCACTCATAGAAATAAAGAAAAGAAGTAGATATAAGAGAACACGCTAGATAATATACAAGTTGAAGGTTAAAGACACATTAGATTCGAATCGTTTATGCTTTTCGCCTGCCAATGGAACACAGGCCTTCAACCAACTCACACCAAACCCTTTATAGATTCGTTCATTGTTGGTTATATTTTTTAATTAACCTTTTCTGCGGGATGAAACAACTAGTCTCGCGCCAATCTATTCACCAACGTTCTATTTTTTTTTTTGGCGTATCCCTTACGGGACGTTGCAGTCAACACCAGCATTTTTCAGCTGCTGTTGATGTACTAGGCAAGTGTTACGTTCAGTAATTTGCCATTGCTTTCTGAACGACCGGCTCCTATCCTAAATAAAATTTGGTGGAACTGCGGTAAAGCTGTGAAAGTGTAAACAATATAAAATGACACAAAGTAGTGCAGCTTTACATAACAGAGTTAAGACACATACAGAACGTTGCGGCGATTAGCCTTCATCAGCAAACAAACACATTCACAAACAAAACATAGTCAAGGAGATCTCCTGTGACTACATCAGAAGGTGACGACAGGACGAGAAGAACAAAAGCATGGGAAAATAGAAGCAATGAAGAGAAAATTAGAATTGAAAAAAAAAAGTTAATTGAAAAGAATGTTAGTTGAAGAAAATGTTTAATTGAAAAAAAATGTTAATAGAGAAAACGTTCATACTCACCTCACCGTTCGGATCTGTAAGTGACTAAGAAAATCTCCGATGTATTCTGATACCCGGTGCTGGGTGTTACGGTTCAGTGAGCACATAGAAGGAAGGGGGCGGGGTAGGAGGACGGTAACTGGTCTGGTAAGGGTATCTGAGCAATCACAGTGGATGGACTAGTGAAGTATGAGGCGCGCAAGATTGAAGGTGGTACTAACCAAAACCCCATTGTGTTATTATAGGGGCGAGTCTAAAAGTCTGGGTGGACTGATATGCGTGAACGCGCATACATACAAAGACACACCTCAACAGACAAAATGCTAGTGTATGTGGGCATGTGCAAAGTATATGTAAGAAAGAGCTCGCTCTCTCTCTTTCTCTCTCTCTCTCTCTCTGTCTCTCTCTCCCCCTACATCTTGCTTCTCTGTGCCTACCTACTTCACGTGTATTACCAGTGGTTGGATCTTATACAGCCCCAATAACTCAAGCACTGGGCGGGTAGATCCTTAAATATGTTGTATAACATCAACCATAATGAATATTTCATAGGGTACAGTATGAGTGAAACGTCGTACGTGTAGACCGACGTACTCCGCATACCTCATGTGGTATATCACAGGCACTTTTCCTCTCTCTCTCTCTCTCTCTCTCTCTCTCGCTTGCTCTCTCTCTCGCTTGCTCTCTCTCTCCCCCTCTCTTCCCCCCCCCCTCTCTCTCTCTTCTTACATATACTTTGCACATGCCCACATACACTAGCATTTTGTCTGTTGAGGTGTGTCTATGTATGTATGCGCGTTCACGCATATCAGTCCACCCAGACTTTTAGACTCGCCCCTATAATAACACAATATGGTTTTGGGTAGAACCACCTTCAATCTGGCGCGCCCCATACTTCACTATTACATCCACTGTGATTGCTCAGATACCCTTACCAGACCAGTTACCGTCCTCCTACCCCGCCCCTTCCTTCTATGTGCTCACTGAACCGTAACACCCAGCACCGGGTATCAGAATACATCGGAGATTTTCTTAGTCACTTACAGATCCGAACGGTGAGGTGAGTATGAACGTTTTCTCTATTAACATTTTTTTCAATTAAACATTTTCTTCAACTAACATTCTTGTCAATTAACTTTTTTTTTCAATTCTCATTTTCTCTTCATTGCTTCCATTTTTCCATGCTTTTGTTCTTCTCGTTCTGTCGCCACCTTCTGATGTAGTCACAGGAGATCTCCTTGACTGTATGTTTTGTTTGTGAATGTGTTTGTTTGCTGATGAAGGCTAATCGCCGCAACGTTCTGTATGTGTCTTAACTCTGTTATGTAAAGCTGCACTACTTTGTCTCCTATACTAGCACGTTATAACACAACGCGACACCGGTCCTGCTGCACAAATCGGTCGCAGCTGAGCTTCGAACGCCTGATACCCGGCTAACGAACCGCGTTCGCAAGCCTTTTAGCCACGGAGCCGGCTCTTTTAGGTGAGAGTATTGACATTACTGTGCGAACATGTGTATATTTCACATTTAAAGATTGTATCTAGTTATTTTACTTTATGTTGTGTGACTTCTGCAGTATGTACAGTGCAGGATTTACGTATAGCTACACAAGCTATAGCTTGGGCCCCCCACTTTCTTGGGGGCCCCAAAAAATATTGTCCGAGTGAGCAATTTGTCACTGACATAGAATATCTGGACTTATAAAGGGCCCCATATTTCAAATAGCTTAGGGCCTTATCAAATCTAAATCCGGCCCTGAGTATGTACCTGACGAGATGCAGCGAAAAATGCCAGGCAATAAATCGTTGCAATCTATGCTTTGTGTCTTCGTTATTCAAAATTTATATTACTCGCAATTTTTACTACATATTTGGTAGGTACATAGTTACTATTTTTGCTATCCTTTGGGGCATCAGTCCCTCACGGGCGAGGGGTTGAACCCTGCCGCATCTAAATGACGACCAGCTCATGGCTTTAAAAAAAACGCGTGTCTTCAAGACTGTTCCGTATCATCTCCTTCTGACTCCCTCTATCGCTGCTTGCATTAATCTAATCAGTTATGTGATATTATGTTCCAGTATTCTAGTATTCAACTACTCGTGACGTGACCAAAAAAGCTGAGAACATCTAATGGCAGTAGATATGTGGTTTCTGGGGGAAATACAAGAATATTATGTGCATACATAAAAATGATGAGACAGTTTCTACAGTAAACCAATGAAAATTGTAACCAGATTAGACAAATTAGATGCTGGCAGTCAAGATAGTTTTGGGCACGTTATGGGGAGAAATAAATGAGATAAACATAGTGATAGCTGGCAAAAATGATGGAACAGAAGCAAGGGATCGGCGGAGAGATAAATACATGGATGACTTGGTTACGTGGCACAATCGGGGCAGTAATACTGACCTGCTCAAGACTGGTATCGTAAAAGAATGGGTGTTTGCCATTTTCCCAGACCTTATCTGGGAGGGAAAGGAGATGGGAATAACCATCATCATAATCACCAACTCCGTCATCATCATATATGTACAGATTGAGAGTCAAACTAAAGTAGATTTGGACATCATAAAAATGGATGGTGGACAATGGGAAGTAGTCACAGTTATGACTTAAAAGTTGTTAATATGCTAGCAGACGTGTTGTATTCTCCGGTCGTTTCCACTTTTCACATGGGGCAGTGAGGGACATTTTATGTGATATTCACTGGCACAGGAACGGAGCATAATGGGGATGACCCGTCGCTGTGATGTCGGAACCGTGACTGACTGACTGTCTCACTGACTGACTGACTGACTAACTAAAAGGGGTTGCATAAGGAAAACTACTGGAAATAAGCCGATGGCAAATACGGAAGTCGCTTAAGACGATTAATCATCCCATGGCATTTATTTAAATTCTTTGCAGAGCGTGGCTATCGTCACAAATTACGGGAAATACTCTCAGTCACACGCCAGTTCCCTGCCTCATTCATTGTCATACTGAGGTGGTCTTCAATGCCAGTGTCTACCGTCGACAACGGCCCACATCTTTCCCCAACTAAGTTTTCGTGGAGTATCAGAAGTACTGATTACCACCGGACACGAGCACACCATCGCTCTCATCACACGTCTATCTTAACATAATACAGAAAGTCAAAACAGTGAGGAAGAAGAAGAAGAAGAAGAAGAAGAAGAAGAAGAAGAAGAAGAAGAAGAAGAAGAAGAAGAAGAAGAAGAAGAAGAAGAAGAAGAAGAAGAAGAAGGGGGAAGAGAAGAAGAAGAAGAAGAAGAAGAAGAAGAAGAAGAAGAAGAAGAAGAAGAAGAAGAAGAAGAAGAAGAAGAAGAAGAAGAAGAAGAAGAAGAAGAAGAAGAAGAAGAAGAAGAAGAAGAAGAAGAAGAAGAAGAAGAAGAAGAAGAAGAAGAAGAAGAAGAAGAAGAAGAAGACGGGGCATGAGAAGAAGAAGAAAACAAATAAATAGGAGAGGAAGAAGAATAGTTAACCCTTTCACAAAGCTGCACTATTTTAACCCTTTCACAAAAGCTGCGCAGTAACAATTTTTATCTATGAGAGATAAAATAAAACACATCCTAAGCTTGAATATGTGGCGACTTCCTGGGTTTGGTCGTTCCCAGTTCCCAGTAACATTGAAGTGCCAGTGTAAAATAACATGTAGCAAAAACGTCATATAATATGTTGCTAAACAAGGTAGCTTCAACATTTTTTTTCTTCAGAATATTCGACTTTTGGTTGAACACTTAACTCTGTCTTGGACATTGCAATTTTATGAGATGGTAGTCGCCTTTGCGAAATAAGATTGCTAATCTAACCTTCCTACTTACTCTGGAACTAAAACAAACAAATAGTGTGTGTGTTGCGCACGTAGCAACGTCGGAGTTTAAAATGTCCTTGATTAAAAGACGCACAGCTATTCTGAATGAAATGTAGTGTAAACAATTGTATTCTTGCTGATCAGCGAACGTCAAACTGTATTTTAAAGTAATACAAGGAAGTGCTTACACAACACCATTTAATTATTGAAATTATGACTACGTACTGAACGTAAACTTGCCAAGAGATCGCAACAGCATAAATGTTGGTGTTGACTACGACGTCCTGAAGAGGATATGCAACTAACTTTAACCGTGCTCTTGCCACGAAGGTTACAGAAGTTACACCGAAACGCCATCGAAACATTTAAATTTTATTGTTATTTTGTGACTGAATAGAACGCGTATAACTTATTCTTTGAACAGTTGCAGCACTTTTATAGTTAACTACTGGTTACACCTGAACACAAAAACACGAAGAAACATACCAGCTCGGACATGATCCTGTTCTGCTTATGACTGTAATCTCGAATCTACAGTATTGTCGATACGTTTTCCCCAACAATTGTCTCCCCTGTGTTGCGGCCTTGGCGCCCAGCCCCTTTAACCGTCAGACCTCATTCGGTGATTAACATCTCTGTCTTATCATGTGGCAAGGGGAAGGGCGACTTTCTATAAAAGTAACGGAAATGCGTTTAAAATTTATTATGATCACCCGTATGCACGATAATCCCTTTAAGATTAATATCCGAGATTTGACTTATTCAGTTAAGGGAATAATTTAAAAACATGTTTTAAAATGCAAGAGGACGGACCGAACAACTGAGCGACTACTGAATCTGGTAGGTCCTTCATCATCGGGACCATCTCATCACAATAAAGAAAATGCCACTCAAGAGTGAGCCCCATAAGACCCAACTGAACCCGAAGAACACAGAGGGGAAAATATAACCAATCATGTTTGGGACTAACTCGAATGAGAGCAAAGAAAGGAATACATTCATGTATTCAGTAGCATGTCCTCTGCAGAACCTCGCTCCCATAGCAACCTTCCGGAAAAACCTCTCGATCATAAGCAAGATGTCCCGCGTCCGATACACCCATCTGGAGATCATCCGCCACATCCTGCACCCAACTTCTCTTTGGTCTTCCTCTTCCTCTCTTCCCAGGCATATACCCCTCAATATTAGTTTTGTTTAGTTTAGTCGATGGATCAACATCACGGCACACGGGTGTAACCCATAAGTGCTCCGTTCTCCTCCTAACTCAAACCTGAGTCTGGAGAAACTAAGCTCAGTACACGAACTCCGTAGCACCGGCGTGGATCCTGAAATACTTTGGGTAGATTTGTAACTCTAAATTTTGCCCGGGATGCGCCGTTAGGCTACTCTTTTTCAATTTCCAACTACCAAGGACTTTTTACGTGCGAAACAATACACACGGGCGTCCGATCTCACTAGCCAGAGACCAGGGGAAATTTTATTACTTGAAGTCCTCGTGAAATAAATCCATGTCCTAACCGGGGTTTGAACCCGGGACTTGAACCCGGGACTTCCAGCATTCGAGGCGGACATCATATCTCGAGACTACGCAGCCCCCTCATTATTGTTCTCTCCAAACTTTCGAGACGTTTCAAGTGACCAAAATATTTCAATTTTCTTTGTTTTATCGTCTTTAATAGCGTTCCTTCTTCAATATTCAGCTCTTGAAGTACGGATGCATTTGTTCTTTTCTTTATCCAAGATATTCTAAGAACTCGTCTATAACATTTATATTCAAAGGCATTTATGCGCTGTTCAGCTTGTTTAGTAAGTGTCCAGGTCTCTCAGGCGTATGTTGCAATGGGAAAGATGCATGCTCTTAAAAATCTAATTTTTATAGTTCTATCTGTCCCTCTCCACAATTTATTCAGTTGTTTTAATCTTTGAAGAGCAATTGATAGTCGTCTTTTAACTTCTTTCATTGTGTCACCATTGTTGGTAATCAATGAACCAAGATATTCGAAATTGTCCACAACCTCCAATTTTTACCCATTAACATATATTTCTTTCTCCATAGCAGTATTATCTGTATGCATTATCTTTGTTTTTGCTATGTTAGGATATAAGTTGTGATTGTCACTATTCAACTGCGTTGAGAAAGAAAGGACGTAATCATGTTCTGCCTATGACTATAATCATTAACAACATTTGTCAAAGGCAAGAAGAGTGACCCAACAACAAAGCGACTACTGAATCTTCTAGGTCCTTCTTCATCAGGACCATCTCAAAAATGGACCTCATTTACAACTGGCGCTGAAGAAACAGGTTGTACGAGACTGAATTTCATTCTTCTTTTCGCATGTGAATTTGGATTATATTTTTATATGCTCCAGGCTGTTTCCCGATTATGTTTTCCACCATCTTCCTATCTCTTAACCTCATCTCACATCAGCCGTTTTTTATTTATTTTATATTATTTTTTTTTTTAATAGGGTGCTCGTCTTTCTTCTTCCTCTTTGTCCGATAGTTTTTGTTGTCGGGGTATTTTGCGTGTCAGTTTACAGTAGAGCTGCGATATTTTAACCTTTCGGCAGACACATCCGACTTCTGCGGGCATTTGTTGACCTGGTTAGCTAGCATTCCTGATTCTGTTTGAATTCGAAATGCCCTTAGTAATATTTCACATAGTACGTTTCCTCTTCTTCTTCCTTCGCTCTTTTCCCCCATTGGAGGAAATTGACTCAACTAACTCATTCTAAGTCGTCCTATCCTTCGCTATCTCATACAGCCCCGTTCTTGTCTTCCCATAGTAAGGGTAACAATGCTGCATTTGCAGCCTATACTAACTGACATATCGCGGCCATAAAGCGGTGACACTTGTTGCTAGAATACAGCTCAGAACTAGGCATTAAATGGAGTAATAAAAGTATAAAACGGCTGTAAACATTTATGACTGTTGTAAAACTGTACGATATAATAAAGTTGCACATCCTGCAGATCACAGTGAATGGGTTTACCAATATGGAAAGTACTATGGCAATGATTGTTGGTGTAAAATACATTCCACAACCTCCCTATACGAATTTACCGGACACTACCACATGTAGCAGGTTCTTAGCAGAGCGCTGCTCACACCAGGGCTCGCCAATAAAATTCTCCATCCTTTGTTACTTCTCCTGCCTCGTGCATTTTCAATCTAAAGTGTCTTTAGTGCCCTGTGTTCTTCTTCGTGCAGGTCAACCCGTGTCCTTCTTCCAGGGTCCATACCTCCTTTCACTGTCTTTTCTTTCCAGATCATTGCGGCTTTAAATTGAGACGTTTCCAATAATAATGCCGTCTATGAGCCAGTTTGCTCCGTTGTTCAGATCTGGCAGAATGTCGGTATTTTCTTCATCTTGGTCCTTGATATTCTAAAAATGTTTCTGTAACAATTAAGTTCAAAATGTGTCTCTTGACAGACATGATCAGTTCTTCTAGAGATTGTTCTCTTTCAAAGGAAATGTCTTGGGAAGTAAAGGCTACCGGCACGCTACTGACCACGTCATCAGCCGGGTAACAACAGAGATGAAATGTCCATGATGGGACAAGCATAGGTTCAGGATCGGAGAATGATGACATCAAAAAGTAAATGAGTATGCAATTGTAGGGTTGCCAGGCGTCCCTGTTTTCCGGGAATTAAATAATTCACTGTTCCGAAAAATGCTTTCGTGGCGTAGTTTTCTCCCATTTTTTTTTCTTTTGGTTCCCTGTCAAATTAAAGATTTTTTTTTTTATTAAACTTTCTCGAAGTTGGTAGGGCTGCCTAAAGTGAAAACTTCAAAACTCCCCCACTCCCGCGCAAACGCAGAAGTTTCGTTGAGAGAGAGAGAGAGAGAGAGAGAGAGAGAGAGAGAGAGAGAGAGAGAGAGAGAGAGAGAGAGAGAGAGGGGGGGAGGGAGGGCGAGAGAGAGAGAGAGAGAGAGAGAGAGAGAGAGAGAGAGAGAGAGAGAGAGAGAGAGAGAGAGAGTTGTTATTCTTGTTGTTTAGAACGGTCAGTGGGTTTCTGTGTGTTGTGACTCGTGCAGAAATACACGTCAGCTGTACGCATTTAACAACTCTGTGACCGGTGAAATGATAGACGGTCTTGTGTGTTTTTTTCGCATATCTTATTACAGGACATCAACACCAGCATTTACCGCTGTTGTTAATTTCTTGGCAAGATTACGCTCAGTAGTTTGCCATTGTTTTCTGAGCGGCCGGCTCACTTATCCCTAAGTCACCAACGCGGCGAGAACCGCTACCAATTCTCGCGCGCTGCGAGACCCTATGTGAATAAACGGGATTACGAAGAAAGTCGTTTAACCTCTCGGCCAGGGAGACCGGCTCTTGTGTGTTACTAGTGATAATAATTGATATATTTTATATGATCTTATTCGGGGAATTCAAAATGCCGAAGAGAGTATTCATTTCAAGAAAATTTTTAGAAGAATTATTCATCTTAAATCGATGAAGAAATGAAACAGAGTAAAGTATAAATGTGCCTGAGCAGGGTAAAACAGAGATAGCAGCAGAATTAGCAATGCGTTATCATACGGTTAAATATCACATGTCTTTCAAGTCACTGGACTCCACTACTCAGCTAAACTCTCTAAACTCTTTAATTAATGATTCTCAAACAGCAACAATGTGACGTTAGGAAGAACTAAAACGAAAGCATTAGTGAAATCAATATTAGCACCTGACACTGCCAAACAGTTAGTTACCTGACTGATAATCTTGCAGATGTCAATTACTCTGGTCTTGCTACTGATGGTAGTAAACAAAGTTCGGAAAAATGTTTTCGTTCAGTGTTTTATTCATAAAAATTATATGGCTGTCAAAATGAGAGTTTTAAGAAATAGGTACCACTTATTTAGAGAAGTGGCTAGCAAACAAAACCGAATTGTCCACCATTAGGTTATGTTGCTATGCTCTGTACCAGCCTGGACTGAAGTTAACGTGACAATACATTCCCAGAAGATAAAGGGGCGTTAATAGACGATTCTACTTTATTTGATCTGTTTTCTTTTTTTTTAAAGCAGTGCTGTTTGGTCAGTTTTATTTTTGAAGCAGTTCATTGAATCAGAAGACAAGGATGATTGGAACAGTAAATCCTGTTGAGAAAAATCGATCTGTCTATGTAATCGCTTTTGCGCAAACTGCTCGATCCTCACGACCCCTACATGTGGTATTGCTTAAGAGCCAGTTTGTGTCCTGAAATAAGATTTTCCGTTGTCTATACTCTTACATGCACTTTGATAAAATGTATGTTATGTAATGACTTTCACTTGTGCGAATTCATTCTTAGCATTCCAGGGTGCAATGCAAACAAAAAGATTATTTTCTTTCATGAGTGTAGGACGAACAGAAGGACGAAACCGCCTCCCTGGCAAGATCTTTTCTCCGGGACTTTGAAGTCAGACAAATATCAGCTGCATAATTGAGTTAAGAACGTTTAGGGAACAATTCAGAAAGTGTTAGCATATCCTTCTAAAAATTATTATTATCATCAGCAGTGACAATATTAATATTTGTAACATCTTTGAAACTTCTTATGCTTAAGAGAAATGTCTCGGTTTCACAGCTACCTAGTCTAGCAATCCTAGGCGGGGACTTAACCATATTGGAAAGTTTAGGGAAGCGAGCATGTAAACGTGTACGTTGGAGAAAATGTGAACGCCCAAGGTGACTATTATCGCAAAAATGAACCACGCGCCACATTCCAAAAATAGGACACAGGGGCAGAGGTCTCCCTGCCCCAGCTATGCCACTGAGTGCAATAATAACAATGGATTTTATAGAGACAATGATTCTGACATGTAACAAGACCACGCCCAAAGAACATACCTTGAACAGCATTGACATTTATGTACACAGAAAATAGAGCAAGAGGCGGCAAACCCCACAGCAATGGATTAGCTGACAAATAGAAGCAAGAGGCCAATTCCATAAGCAGTGGATTAGCTAACTAGTAGAAGCAAGAAGCGGCAGACCCCACAAGCAATGGATTAGCTGACTAGCAGAAGCAAGAGGAGGATAACCACACAAGCAATGGGTTAACAGACGCCAGAAGAGGCAGACCACACAGCAGTGAATTAGCAGAAGCAAGAAGAGGCAGACCACACAGCAATGAATGACTAGCAGAAGTAAGAAGAGGCAGAACCCACAAGTAATGGATTAGCAAAAGCAATGTACATCACCTTATCTAGCCCACGTAAGGAGCCCTTACATGACAAAGGAACGAGAAAGATATAATTAATACTCATAGCATGTGGTAGCATAGTGAAAAGTGTATTAGCTTATTAGCAGTGTTCCTGGTTCAATCCCCAGATAAGATGAAACGTTTATTTCAACTGCTTGTGGCTCTACTAGTATACATATGGTTCTTTCACTCCACACCATTATTGTTATATCTACATTGCCTGTGGCACAAATGTTATGGACGCAATTCTTCTTCTTTGCGTTCATCCGGAGTGATTTTTTCAGATGTGATTGCGGTGTGTCTGGTTAGGCACCCTCGGGTCGAAACCCTCAGGCCAACACATCCGACTTTTAGCGTGCATTTTTGACCAGGTTAGCAATCCTGGGAGACTCTCACTTTTGTGGTACCGTCCACATCTCAGCTGGTCAAGTTGGAACAGTCGAAGACTACACGGTCATCCCTCAAGTGAAGGCAGGGACAGTCTATAGCATTTTCCGCCATCCTGGGTGGCTTCCATAATTGCAGAGCCGGCACATAACGCTCTGGTGCTGGGTTTACCGAGGGAATCGTCACGTCCTGCTCATGGCTGTTTTAATTCCTCACTTCAATATATTGGGCATTTCGCTCGCCCTGGGCCGTTCCTGCACAAACCAGTCAGCTCTGCGGTTGGTTTCCACTAAGCGAGTTTTCGGACATGTGCTTGTCCCTGTACCCATCAGAGCTGTTCCAGGCACGGCGGACATTCGGAAAACTACCTAGTCAGAGCTGTTCCGAACAAGAGCGGCATTCGGAAACTAGGTAGTCAGAGCTGTTCCTAGCACGAGAGACATTCGGACGAGACATTTCACTCGGACGTAATTGCGTAGTGTCAATTTTTAGTTTGCCACCCGTAGGACGACACTTCCGACTTCCGGCGGGCATTTTTTAATGAGGTTAACCTTCCTCTGATTTTGAGGCACGTTAGACTGTTGTGATGTCGCCCACATCTCAGCTGGTCAAGATAGAACGACCAACGACATCGCGGTCGGCCCTCAAGGGAAGGCAGGGGCAGACAATGGGCAGTCCCTCGCTATCCAAGGAGGCTTCCATAATTGCAGAGCCGGCACATATTGCTCCGAGACTGGGCTCACCCGAGGAGTTGCCACGTCCTGCTCATGGCTGCTTTAGTTCCTCACTTCCATGTATTGGGCATCTCGCTTGCCACTGGTCGCTCAAGTGAGCTCCAGGGGCGGTCAGACTGCGGGCGACATCCACTCGGTAAGCTTTTGCTTTTGACTTTGGACCACGCAATAGGTTCGCTCGCCGTGCGTTCCATTTCGCGTTATTGAGACGTTTCTCCACTTTTATCTACACTCTCTATGAGTTAGATACAGACAGTTTTCGTAACCATTTCCTTCGACTGGGGCATTTTACTGACTTTTTGTACTCGCTCACGAGGTAGGCTACATGTGCTGCCGGCTCAGCACCTTACCTTCGTGCAGCAGTCAGTGAGAAACGGCCAGGCCATCTCATCCGGGAATCCAACATATCCCTCAGCTGAGAGCCTTCAAACAAGTGTCAGAACTGGGCATGTAGCTTGCTCAGTATCTCGATTCCAATTTTTCGGTAGGTGGATATCGGCCCGACTCTCAGATCCGAGGGTCTGTGGCTTAGAGGCGTTCAGCCTAAACCCTCGACAGAGAGCCTTAGAGTATTGTCCGAAACAAGAACTGCCTTCATGCGCCTGATTTAAACTTTTGACTGCTATCCTCAGTCTCCTGCAGAGCAGCAGGTTGTGTCTCTCTTAGTCTGGTCCCTATCCCATACGCTGTCCGATATGTAGTTTTCACCCATCGGCAAGCACATGGGGTCAACGGGACACTCAAGCTCCCCCACCACGGCAAGGTGGAGACACATCGGGGGAGATGGACGCAATTCATAATCCCGCATTCGAAACACAGCTGTGGACTATTTGGCAGCAGACCACCTTGCATTTGGATTTTATAAAATGGTATGAGTGCCGGTCATTCAGAAAGCAATGACAAACTACTGAACGTAAACTTGCCAAGAGATCACAAACAGCCCAAAAATGCAGGGGTTGACTATGACATCCAGTAAAGGATATGCAACTAACTTAACATTGCCTTACATTTACCTTTACTGTCCCCCCACTGTCAAAGTAACAAGCCATGGTACAATAAACCTGTGCTGATTGGTTTATAATGATATGGAACTAGCACCATATGCTTTATATATAATAAATAACTATCCCTGAACATCAGAAAGAGAGAGAGAGAGATTAAAATATAATATAGAACCTGTTTTACTTTATGATAGTGAATCATGGGCATGAACAAACACATTAGGAAAAGCTTGGAAGCAACAGAGATGTGGTTTCTGAGACGAATGTTGCGAATACCTTGATTTGCCAGAGCAACTAACCTTGAATACCTGGTAAATGCTAAAGAAATGAGATTATTGCATACAATTACAGCAAGAGCCAAACAATGTTCTCTGGTCATGTGATAAGAGAGGCGCTGGAAACCATGACAACTGGAAAGATCAACTGTAGAAGAGGCAAGGACAGACAGAGAGAAATGTTGCTGGATGGACCGGGGTCGTGGAATGGATGAGTATCATCAGTGGAATTTATCCACAACACCGAGGACTGAGATCTGTGGAGGTGCATGGACGCCTATGCCAGTTGGCAGAGCACATGATGATGATGATTCCACTACACATGAGCATAGTGTCTACCCTATCGTGCAACAACACATTATTTCTTGTCTGTCCACTGTTAATGCCTGTCTGTCCTCTGGAAGACTGAGTTTCACATCTCTTTTGAAAGCCAGCCAGTGTTATATTGATCACCGTGCATTATATTGATTTGTCTATAATATTATGGCCGGTCTCCCTGGCCTAGAGGTTACACGACTTTCTCCGTAATCTCGTAAGTAAAGTGACGTTGCGCGAGAATCGGTAGCAGTTCTCACCGCATCGGTAACTTACGGGATATGTGAGCCGGTCTCTCAGAAAGCAATGGCAAACTACTGAGCGTAATATTGCCAAGAAATCAACAATCAGCTGAAAGATGCTGATGTTGACAGCGATGTCCTGTAAAGGATATGCGAAAAAAAAATTAAAATTATATATAATAAGTAACTATCATTGGATATCAGAAAGATAATGTTTGAAATGTTATATAGAACCTGTTCACTCGTTTTCATCTAGAGTGTAGACAATACATAATGCTACAATTGGAGAGCGCACTAAACTGATGTGTGTGGATTAGCTGTCATGGACAGAGAGAAAAACCAATGAACAAGTCCTTCAAGAAACAAATGAAGATCGTAAATTGATTAAAGTCATTAGACAAAGACAGTCAAAATTTTTTGGGCTTGTTATGAGAAGAAATAACTTTGAGACCTTGATGACAACTGGCAAGATCGAAGGGAAGGGACCAAGGGGAAGACCTAGAAGCAAATACCTGGATGGCTTGGCCATGTGGCATGGTCGAGACAGGAACACAGAGCTGATCCATGACTCTGGTGATCGAGTGAGATGGCAGAACATGACCGCCCACGCTTACCGGCATGGCACATGATGGATGGATGGATTACGAATGTCCCTCGCCATCTTATGAATCTATTCTGACTTCTGAGCTACTGGTAATTTAGGTCCCCAAGTCACGGACAAATAGTCAACATCTTAGTCCAACTGAAGAGTGGAGGGGTTGAACCTACCACCTTGCCATCAGCACATCAGATGTTTAAGTGCTTATCCACTCTGCCATGCTGACCTCCCCTTTAACATTCAAAACCAATACACAGGAGGTCAGGTTATCTGAGCCCTGAAAAAGTCTTGCATCTTTTGAAGTGAAGTTGGCATAGAGACATTTCTCCAAGCCCAGTACCACTTCTACTGGGTCTGTGTTGCAGGCTCTCCTTCCCCTCTCCAAGCTAACGAAACAGTGCGGTGTGCAAGACCGTTTATGGAACTTTACATCTGTGGAGAGAGATATCAGGATGTCATCAGGTCACGATTCAGCACAGCACAAAATGACTGGTTGAGGTTAGCCATCGTTTCCTTCATGGAATTTAAGTATTTCATTCCGAACAGGCTTCAACCCCATCCTAGTGGGAACTTCAACAGTAAAAGAATGTGGTCTCAAATAAAATGCATTGCTTCATGGAATTTAAATATTTCATTGTAATCAGACTTCAACCCAATGCCTAGAATGAACTTCAACAATAAAAGGAGGTAGACACTACTCACAAATAAAATGCATCATTCAATCTGATGATTTCCAAGGAACAAAAGACAACAAAAACACAAACAGAATACCGTTTCCAAAATGTGTGGCAAACTAAAACAGTTTATTCTGCTCAAAACCCTTCGGCAGTAACTGTAGTTACATATTTCAAACATCAAAAGGGCTATTGTATTATTATTATTTAATCGCAAGCAACGTTAACAAAAAGCTGTGAACAAAAAAATACTGGATGACATATTCATCTACATGATCTTGCATGCATTGTAAACTGACAAAATCAGATTTGTCTTTCTGTGCAAACCTTTGGGTGAAGTGAACAAAACACACAAACAAGACTTGTTGCTGTGAACATAACTAAACAAGACTGTACAGACACTGACTGCAGCAGGATGTAGACATATAAAATATAACAAGTAGGGAAGGACACATACAATACCTCCCAAAGAAGATACTGAAATATCTATAATGCAGTAATAATGATCTGCTTTGCGAGGTGTTGTTTGGTCTGTAAAGAATCACTTTCAATGCACATTGATATCCTGTAAGTGCTCCAGTTTCCTCTCACAGATTACACAAAGAGATTTAACACAGTACACAAACTCCATAGCATCAGCAAGGATCCAAAGATATAGCAGAATTACACATGCTATAAATGTTGTGTGGGGTAGCATTACTAATTTATAAATTTTGCCTAGACAGCAGCATATTCTTTTTGATTTCCAACTGCCAAGGGATTTATATCACGGATAACACAGACAAATTCTCGGAGGCTTTTGCCCTTGTCTGAGAAGGCTTGACATCCGTCTACTACTCCATGATGAGGGGAGAGTAGACATCCTCTGCCTACTAAAAAAAAATCCAAACAATCAACGTTAGATAAAGCTGATTCGCTGGAGATATATTCCATAAACTCTTATTTGCCCTATATCCTTTGTGCGATGAACACATATGTGGAGTGTGTGTTCATGGTGTGTCCATGGGATCTCAGCTTATCCTCACTGTTATATATTACAAACATACTATACTGATCTGCCTCACCAAAACTGTGAAATAACAATGACATGGTATTACTGAACACCAGCCTCTGGAACAGCCCGTCTCAACCAGGGGTCTCAGGAACCTAAGGACATGCTTGAGAAACTTGTATTCTGATGTACGCTTGTAACTTCCACGAGGCGATCCATTATTTGCGTGTGGCAGGTTCAAATCCTAGTGCAGCCAGACTACAGCTTTCAATATTTACATTGTCTAGGGTGTCCTCTGATCTCTACTTCTTTCCTCTACTTTTATGAGTGCCAATCAATGCCTGTGGATTTATTTCTCATATCAGAGAATGCTGGGAATTCAGCAGGTAGTGATAACACACAAGAATAGCCTAATGCATACGTCAAAATTGTGAGATCTGCAGATATACTCAGTACACAACTGGAAACTATTTATATATTATTACGTCTACAATTATCTTCTGCTGCATGCCAGAAAGTGTACATACATTTTCTATAGTCTCTCCAAATAATGTAAATGATTTTAGGGCTTTCTCCAGCATTTCTAGCCAGTACACAGTAAATATTTCTGAGGGACTAAAATCGAAACAATGACATCAATCAGCCGTGAAGAATGATTCTGAAGAAGCAGCCAAACTAAAGTTGCAAAGAAACTTAGTTGTATCTTCCATTCCTGGAAGTAATCCTAAAATAAGTAAAGTACAATACTAACATTTAAATTTGTTTTCTGTCACTGAATTTACCATGTACTTTACATTTTGTTAAGTTATTTTCGTCACAATGTGTTCTAATATATGTCTTTCTTATAATATTAAGTAACAAATTTGGTTGCAACAAAGTTTTATTGTGTGGTTTAGATCAACTGATCACCAGAAAAAAATATATTTAAAGCATTATAAGCAGTATATACAAACACAGCATATTTTTAACAGTACTAATAAAGCTTAAAACAAATTAATGCGAAATTATAATTGTTTACTACTTGTCTTTGATGACAGAAGAAATGGTTAGAAAACAAAATAATTAACTCTCAAAACACAGCCAAGCAAGCAGAACATAAATAAAATGTGGTACGATAAACTGGAACGTTGTCAACATGCAAAGGTGAATGTTAAATAAAGATATTTACATGAGATATCACTTGACAAATAACATTAACAGGCTGATGTGAAAGAATAGCTAGATTGAATAAGTTAAAGTAGCAATGAAGACCATCTCCTAATAAAACGCATATGCTGTTATAAAAAGTTCTCTGGACAACTTAGTACATGGTTAGCATGAGATTATTTATGTACCGTTTACAAAATGTATAAAACTTTACTTTAATATTTTCATTCACAAACTTGGATACGTAAACTGCAGTAAGTGTCCAACTTTTGCACCTGAACAGGACAGACAATAGGAGAGATTTATATGGTCCGATGTTTATATGGAAGCTTATGTCATTACTCTTCCAGCTTACACAAGAAGAACTGACCAATGCAGCCAACATAAACAGGATAGATAGCTTCATATTTTGAAATTTATCTCACTAGTATGGCCAACATCATCAGGATAGAGTAGGTTCATATTTTGAAATTTATCTCACTGGTACTGTTATCATAAATTATCATAAACAGGAAGATCAGCTGCATATTTTTAATGTATATACTCTACCCTCTCTCCTTGGTATCAGCTGTTGACTTCTGGGATTGAAAGAATTACATTTTCCATATCAGAAATTATCAGTTCTAATTACTGCATTTTTCTTCTTTTTTTACTTTTGATAACTGTTTTTTGTGTACAATTGTTTTCCTGCTGGTTCTGCCTGTGGTAAGCTAAGAATTTTGCAATTAATTATAAGCAAACTAACCATGTATGTATAACAAGGAGTCTAACTCACAGGGTATGATTTTTACAAACTAAACAAGTGTCTTTAAACAATGTGCACACAAGGGTAGGTTAACACCAAAACACATCTTCATAAAGTAGCATAGTAGCATTCAGAAATGAATCAATATATGATAAAGACATCAATTATAAGTATCCTGCAGGTTGTTGTTATTCAGAATTTGGCTGCTGAATCAGGAACCATCAACATCAATTCCAAGCCATTTTTAAGTCCAGTGCTCACAATTCAAACTTCTTCCTGGGGACAGTAAAGTATAACAAGAAACATTATGTATATAGTTCTGATCACACACAACATATGGTATAAGCTAAAGCTGAAGTGTTTTTTGACTAACCAGGAAACATCTACCTATACTTGTCTACCAACATCCTAATGATTGGTTACAAGCATTCAATTACGAGTTGCAGATATTCATGTTGATGCTGCCAGTTTCACACTCCGAAGGTTGTGGTTTTATTTCCGGATTCCGTCATTTATTTCATGAGTGCAATTTTCTCGGAGACGTCAGATGTGTTGTCGTTGGAGGTACACAGTTTATGCTCTTGGTGATACTTTTGGTAGGCCACTCACCGAAAGCAGACCGAGCCATGTGGAATAAAACCTGGGGCAATGAAAGCCTATTGCCTTCAAGCCCCTCTTCCTTTTGTTTTCAAAACTCAATCTGGAGCAAAGAAGTCTTGTCAAAGCTACAATAACTCAGCAATAACCCCAAAGAAGAACTTGTCAAAGCTACAATAACTCAGCAATAACCCCAAAGAAGACTTGTCAAAGCTACAATAACTCAGCAATAGCCCCAAAGAAGAACTTGTCAAAGCTACAATAACTCAGCAATAACCCCAAAGAAGACTTGTCAAAGCTACAAAAACTCAGCAATAACCCCAAAGAAGAACTTGTCAAAGCTACAATAACTCAGCAATAACCCCAAAGAAGACTTGTCAAAGCTACAATAACTCAGCAATAACCCCAAAGAAGAACTTGTCAAAGCTACAATAACTCAGCAATAACCCCAAAGAAAACCTGTCAAAGATATCAAAGGCAATATTCTCTGGACCATTATGAGAAAAGAAAACGTCAGAGTATATTGTAACAACTGGGAGAATTAACTGAGAGAAAAAAAAGTTAACAATGAAGAGAAAAGCTACAAGACAGTCAAGTATTTGTACATGGAAATGTATCAGTACATTAATTAATAAACTGCACCACAGAACACAGGAAGCTGTGGTAGAGAAGTGGTAGGGTGCTGGCCTACCAGCCCGGTGGTCATGGGTTGAAATTCAGATTTTAAAAACTGACCTGGGCTTCATGGTTGACCCAGTCTAAAAAGGGTACCAAGAAATATCTTAGGAAGTGAAGGAAATCTGTGCCATTCTGACGACATCACACCTGGAGTGCCAATTCTGACATCATTCCCCCCCTGGAGTGCCATTCTGACCACATCACCCCTGAAGTGCCAATTCTGACCACATCACCCCTGGAGTGCCAATTCTGACCACATCACCCCTGGAGTGCCATTCTGACCACATCACCCCTGGAGTGCTAATTCTGATATCATCCCCCCCCCCCCAAGTGCCAATTTTGACTACATCACCCCTGGAGTGCCAATTCTGACCACATCACCCCTGGATTGCCAATTCTGACCACATCACCCCTGGAGTGCCAATTGGCCTGCATAAATCTGGGTCTGAAACTGTATGCCCGATACACCAGGCAATTAAAAGTGGAAAGCACAGGGAGCTATAGTAGTGTAGTCTAGCACACTTGCCTGCTGGCCCGGTGGACTTACGTTAGAGCCCTCACTGAGGTGGTGATTTGTTCACAATGACCTGGGCTTACAGAGCCACCCAGCGTAGGATGGAAACTGGGAAATGTTCTGGGAAGTAAAGGCTGCCAGTACATAACTGACCACATCACATACTGAGTACTGATTGGTGTGTGTAGGAAAATATGGGGCTAGCACTGTATATAAAATATACCTTAAAGTGTGAAAAGGAATCATTGACTGTTGGACTCAACCTACCAACAGCATGGGGTGGTGGTCGGGGGGAGGCATGATCACCTGTACTGGTCAGCCAGACATTATTCAATTTAAAAACTCATTTTTCAAAACATGTCTAATAAGGAAGATAAATTCAAGAATGCTTAAGTACAAAAACTAGAGAAAAACAAATAGAAATTAATCACATGCAAAAGTTAAAAAAATGACTCCTTTACATGCTTTGAGACATACTGGGCAGATGGTGCTGCCACATGGTTTAATCAACCAATTGACACACAATGGGTATTGTGGTCAATATCATGCCAACTGCCTTTACTACCAAGAATGTATCCTGGTTCCCATTTATACCAGTTAAAAATTAATTCCAAGAAGCAACAGTGAAACCCATCCATCCATCCATCAAGTACCATGCCGATAAGTGTGGGTGGTCATGTTCTGCCATCTCACTCGATCACCAGAGCCGTGGATCAACTCTGTGTTCCTGTCTCGACCATGCCATGTGGCCAAACCATCCAGGTATTTACTTCTTGGTCTTCCCCTTGGTCTCTTCCCTTCGATCTTGCCAGTCGTCACCAAGTTCAAGTCATTTCTTCTTATAACATGCCCAAAACATTTTGACTGTCTACGTCTAATGACTTTAATCAGTTTACGATCTTCATTTGTTTCTTGAAGGACTTGTTCATTGGTTTTTCTGTCTGTCCATGGTATTCTTTGCATTTTCTTCAGAAACCACATTTCCACAGCCATCAGATGTTTTTCAGCTTGACTGCTCATTGTCCACGCTTCACATCCTTAGAAAAGTACAGGTTCTATGTAGCACTTCAACACTCTTTTTCTCATTTCAATTGATATCTTTTTATTGGTCAGTATGTTTTTCATCTTGCAAAAGGCTACCTTTGCAATAACAATTCTTGTTCTAATCTCTTAATAGCATCTCCCATCAGATGTTACAACTGTTCCGAGATAACTGTATCGATTCACTTGCTTAAGAATATGCCCATTTACTTGTATATCATATTGTGGTATTTCCTTCTTCTCAGTGACGACCATAATCTGTGTCTTTGCAATATTCAGTTCTAACCCTGTTGTTCACTGTGTGCAACAACCGCATCTACTAAATGTTGCAGGTCCTGTTCATTGTCTGCAACCAAGACTGCATCATCTGAATATCTAATATTATTAGAAACCCATAAACCCATATACATGTAATTAAAATGAAACCCATATACATGTAATTAAAATGAAACCCATATACATGTAATTAAAATCCATAGCACAGTGGCTAGACACTCGCCTGCCATCCTTGGGTTCGATCAGCAGCTGGCTTGGCCCAGACTAACAAGGGTTACTACAAATGTCTTGGGAACTAAAGGTGTCTGGTGTGAAATGGACCTCACCACTCACTGAGTGCCACGGCAGCTTAATGACTAGACACTCATCTGCCCACCTTGGGTTCAATCCACATCCAGGCAGATTTGAATTTTAAAAATTGACCATGGACTCCCAGGTCGATGCAACCTAAAATGGTAACCAGGAAATGTCTTGGGAAGTAAAGGTTGGTGGCCTGATACTGACCGTATCACCTACTGGGAGCTGATTGGTCTATAGAAATATGGGCTAGCACCAAATATCCAATGAGCCGTAAGTTGTGATAAGGGTCCATACACATGCTACTACTTCTACTGTACTGATTTTGCGCGTGGATTAACTTTCCCTATTACATGTCCCTCACCATTCCGACTTTTGAGGTACTTGTAATTTACGTAGGGGTTGTCACTACCAGCACACTGGATGTTTAAGGGAGAGCAGTCATTGATTCGGCCATGCTTACCTCCACTGACTATATAATACAATGGGAGACATGTAGCAGCACAGTGGCTAGCGTGTGTGCCTGCTGGCCTGAGGTCACGTGCTGGAAGCCCCAGATAAGGAGGGATTTATCACAAATGTACCTAGACTCCCATGCTCACTCAGTCTAAAATGTGTAGCAGGAAATGTGTGGAAAGTCAAGGCGGCCAAGTGATACTGACCATATCACCCACTGAGTGCTGATTGGTTTATAAAAATAGCACCATATAACCAATACACCCCATGGTGTGGAAGAGTCCTGAACTTTTTTACGTTGTTAAATAATTAAAATATAAACAACACTGAAACAGTAAAAGTGTTAATTCTAGCAAATCATGCACATAAACAATTCTGATCTAATAAAAATGAACAGAAGCTAAATATTAAAGAGCAGTAAATAACAGCTGCAGTGCAAATAACAATAGTGGAAGTAAAACCAGTTTATTTATGCAAACTTTATATGAATATTTTAATATAATGTATGAGTATTACTATTAGGTTATTTAATACTGATATCAACCGGCCAACAAAGACTGATGTTGATATGGAAATCTGAGACAATAATTAAGAATCATTGATCTAGAAATATAATACTGGCAATAAATGGCCTAAGTGATTAACAAGAGAAAGAAAATATATTAATATGTGTGAAAGAGATCCCATGCAACTGTTTCTTGTAATATAAAAGACTGCCAGTTGGAATGTTACAACAAAGGTGCACACTAAATTGGTCAGAATTGTGAATGTGAGTAAAATATGTGCTACATAGAAATATAGTTAGTAAAGGACCTTTTTACATGTTTTAAGATGCACTGGGTAAATGGTATTAAACCCATATCTGTATACACAACTCGGCACATATAAACATACAGGTAAATAACAATGCTGCAGTTTCCAGTGTCAAGAAGTGATCTGTTTGGTGTTACAGTCATATTGTGATAATGATGGGGAAAGTTGTTCCCACTGAATGAGCAGTGAGCCTTAGGTGTCTGTCTTGCGGCTGTAAATTAAGTCTCATGTCCATAGCTGGGTAAAGCTGCATTAAAGTCAGGGCAGTCTGAGATGTCTAGTGATTGTAAATTAAGTCTCATGTCCAGAGCTGGGTAAAGCTGCATAAAGACAGGGCAGTCTGAGGTGTCTGTCTTGTGGTTGTAAATTAAGTCTCATGTCCAGAGCTGGGTTAAGCTGCATTAAAGTCAGGGCAGTCTGCAGTGTCTGTCTTGTGGTTGTAAATTAAGTCATTGGTCCAGAGCTGGGTAAAGCTGCATTAAAGACACAGCAGTCTGAGGTGTCTGTCTTGTGGTTGTAAATTAAGTCTCATGTCCAGAGTTGGGTAAAGCTGCATTAAAGACAGGGCAGCCTGAGGTGTCTGTCTTGTGGTTGTAAATTAAGTCTCATGCCCAGAGCTGTATTAAAGACAGGGCAGTCTTAGGTGTCTGTCTTGTGGTTGTAAATTAAGTCTAGTGTCCAGAGCTGGGTAAAGCTGCATTAAAGACAGGGCAATCTGAGGTGTGTAATCATGCGCAAATGCACAAGCAACACAAATATGGGTATTCATTGGGTTGACAAAATTCTAGAAGACCTGGACTTTGCCGACGACATAGTGCTTTTGAGTTCAACACATCTGGATGCTCAAGAGAAAATAAACCACCTCCAAAATGTTTCAGGGCAAATTGGTCTCCAAATTAACACCACAAAAACAAAGACTATTGATCTTACCAACAGTTCAGATGAGACCAAATTGAACAGCTACGTTCTTGAAAAAGTCAACAGCTTCACATACCTAGGAAGCAAAATGACATCCACAGGGGACTCAACACCAGAAATATCAACTAGAATCGCACTGGCATCTAGTGCCTTCAACAAACTGTCAAACATCTGGAAGTCAAAGACACTCAGCAAACACACAAAACTTAAAATCTTCAACTCTTGTGTGATTCCAGTGTTAACGTATGGATGTGAAAGTTGGAAATCAACGGTAGCTTTAGATAAAAAATTAGACAATTTTGAGAACAAATGTCTTAGAAGACTTCTAAACATCCACTGGACAGACTTCAGAACCAATTCGCAAATAAGACAAGAGACTAAGCAAGATACAGTATCCAATTTCATAAGAAGACGCCGTTGGAACTACATCGGCCATGTACTCAGAATGGACAAGACAAGACTCCCCTACCAAGCCCTCATATGGTCACCGGTAGGGAAAAGAAAACGGGGAAGACCAAGAGAGACCCTGCGTAGAACCATCATTAGAGAAGGCTCATTCAATGGCCAAGTAAATATCCAAGATCTACAACAGATAGCAGCGAACCGCCAGGCATGGAGAGACAGGACTTCTGCCCTATGCGCCGCCTTAGGCACAAGAGGAAAGACTAACTAACTAACTAATCTGAGGTGTCTGTCTTGTGGTTGTAAATTAAGTCTAGTGTCCAGAGCTGGGTAAAACTGCATTAAAGACAGGGCAATCTGAGGTGTCTATCTTGTGGTTGTAAATTAAGTCTAGTGTCCAGAGCTGGGTAAAGCTGCATTAAAGACAGGGCAATTTGAGGTGTCTGTCTTGTGGTTGTAAATTAAGTCATTGATCCAGAGCTGGGTAAAGCTCCATTAAAGACACGGCAGTCTGAGGTGTCTATCTTGTGATTATAAATTAAGTCATTGGTCCAGAGCTGGGTAAAGCTGCATTAAAGTCATGGCAGTCTGAGGTGTCTGTCTTGTGGTTGTAAATTAAGTCTCATGTCCAGAGCTGTATTAAAGACAGGGCAGTCTGAGGTGTCTGTCTTGTGGTTGTAAATTAAGTCTAGTGTCCAGAGCTGGGTAAAGCTGCATTAAAGACAGGGCAATCTGAGGTGTCTGTCTTGTGGTTGTAAATTAAGTCTAGTGTCCAGAGCTGGGTAAAGCTGCATTAAAGACAGGGCAATCTGAGGTGTCTGTCTTGTGGTTGTAAATTAAGTCTAGTGTCCAGAGCTGGGTAAAGCTGCATTAAAGACAGGGCAATCTGAGGTGTCTGTCTTGTGGTTGTAAATTAAGTCATTGATCCAGAACTGGGTAAAGCTGCATTAAAGACAATGCAGTCTGAGGTGTCTGTCTTGTGGTTGTAAATTAAGTCATTGATCCAGAACTGGGTAAAGCTCCATTAAAGAAAGGCAGTCTGAGGTGTCTATCTTGTGGTTGTAAATTAAGTCTCATGTCCAGAGTTGGGTAAAGCTGCATTAAAGACAGGGCAATCTGAGGTGTCTATCTTGTGACTGTAAATTAAGTCTCATGTCCAGAGCTTGGTAAAGCTGCATTAAAGACAGGGCAGTCTGAGGTGTCTGTCTTGTGGTTGTAAATTAAGTCTCATGTCCAGAGTTGGGTAAAGCTGCATTAAAGACAGGGCAATCTGAGGTGTCTATCTTGTGGTTGTAAATTAAGTCTCATGTCCAGAGCTGGGTAAAGCTGCATTAAAGACAGGGCAATCTGAGGTGTCTATCTTGTGGTTGTAAATTAAGTCTCATGTCCAGAGCTGGGTAAAGCTGCATTAAAGACAGGGCAGTCTGAGGTTCGAGACTGCTATGAACTCAGCAACCCACTTGGACTGATATATGCTCCATGGCAGTTTGGATGTGGTTTGATCGATATCTGAGGTTCTTTATATGATTTGTTAAGTGACTGTAATATGCTGTGTCTGAAATGCCATTCCATGTGTCATATTCATGATTAAAGCTGAAACATTCTCCTCCACAAGTGATTTTGATGTGATTCTTTCATAAAGCATCCATGACATGTTGATATAATTTCCTGTTCTACCAGTCACTACTACAAGATTGAGGAACCTAAGGGCAGCAAGTAGAAGCTATAACACAGCTTTATGGCATGTGCTTCTGGTAGAATGGAGATGTACTGATCCCTTAATTTCTTGGCTAAAAGGCACTTGATGGATCACGTGGTCAATATCACTGAAGCTGGCTGATCTCTCTGAACATATTCTGGTATACACCTTATGTTGTTTCAACTCCTGAACCATGTAAGTAAAAAAAAAAATAAAGGACCCTATCTGGCAGGAATATTAGCTGGCAACAACACTAATACATCCCCCACATCGAAGTATATCAACAGAATACAAAGCATCTGCAGTTCTGGCTACGGTTGTATAGTGGTGCAGGGGAGGTGTGGCTGAGAGGGTGAGATTACCACCTTAGACAAAACAATGCGCCAGGTTCTAATCTCAGCCTAAGATAAGAGGAAAAGACAGGAAGTCCAGTGAGCAAGTTGCGTATGTTAAAAAGGCTGTTGGAAATAGCAAAAAGATTGGACGTAATGCCACCGACCTGCATTATTGTTAAGAAAGAAAACCTACTAACAGGTAGAAGCTGCCCCTTAACTTGGATTGAATCTGATTAGAGGAAGTAAACCTGAGATACATACATTCCCCCACTGTTGGGTAGTCATCTTGGTGTGGTTGATGGGCTTGCATGTTCCAATGACCCCAAAAGCTATGCCGACAGTAGCAAAGCTACTGGTACGGTCTACGATGTGGACAGGTTAAGGAATAGGGACTGGACGGAAAGATATACAAACCTCCTACCTTGTAGGTCGACTGATGACAGTCAAAGACTAAGGAAAGAAGCCCTGAAAAAAAAAAATGCTTGCCTAAAATGGATGTACTAAACCCCAGACTTGACAAAACAGTGCTAACAACTCACTCAATAATGTAAAATGCATGCTGAAGCTGGACATAATGATAATCGAGGTGCATAATTAGGAGTGACTCAGTCCACTCAAAAGAGAAACAAGGAAGAAGTATAGTTGTTTATGAACTAGTCTACCAACGAGATGATCTGGGTTCAATCCTCAGCAGGAGATATTTTACACTCAATCATGCATCACTTTAAAGTTTGATGCACTGCCATTTAGCTCACACAGAGCATCTATTGGAGTTAAGTTGGTGTAGAGACGTTTCTCTCAACCCAGTACCAAAGTACCATAACCAAGGGCTTCTGCCTACTGTCACGAACATGAGACCATAACCATCAACTATCTGCCGGCTGCTCTCAAGCTCAGTCCACCTTATGCTTCCATGTTTTCACATTCCCCTGAATGGGGAGCTAAATGGGTACTTCATCTTACCCAAGAGTATCCTCCCGGCTGTTGTATATTATAAACAAACTCAGGGAATTGTCTGAAGCTAGCTCATATAAGAAAAGTATAATTCTATAAACTCATTCACTGCCAAAGACAAATTATGTTTGGATCAAACATGGTTCACAATCAAATGACCAAGTATTATCATGTAAATTTCCATTCCCTGAGCATTGAAAATGCGGAAGATACCATGAAACAAAACAAATAACACGATGATCCAAGTATAGCAATATATCATCCTTCTGTCCAAATGGGAGGTCACCTTTGGCGACATCTTTCAGCACTGAATCAGTTAAGCCCAGTAGTAAAACTCATTTGTGCAGACAGTCTGGGTTGTGAGTACTTTGGTTCATCATCAAGATATTTACTTAATCTGTTCTGCCATGCAGAAATGCTACAGGCATGATTTAACCTTAACAGTAGAAATGTGCTGTGAAAACAGGTTTTATGTGCTATGAGAAATCACTGGGGGTGTATATAAAAAATTAACTACCAATCAATGACTAGGACACCAGAAACAATGAGGGATTCTGTTACAATTTAACAAACATGATTTCAAAGTAATTGTGTGTGATCTACATTTATTTGTGGTGTGTAAAGATTGTCTCTGTAGATCTAATGTTTATATCATCTTTTACAAATGTTTCTATGGTTTGGCTAGGAAATTGAAAAAAATGAAATCAAACACTAACAAAATATTTCAAAACAAAACAAACCTGACTTAACATCTTCAAAGATAAACCAAGATGTGGGTGTAATCACCTGACCATGGCAGCACAAAATAGAATGGAAGGCTTTAAAACATTATAAGATCAAACTACAGGCTAAACAAAAGGTTAAAGGCGAGAGATTGGACTTCAATGCACCGGGTTTACTCCTATCTGACTAGGTCTATGCAGAACAGCAAGACACCTAGTGAGAGCATCATACAAAGCTCCAGCGATGATCCCCCAGGGGTCTCTGGCCTGCAACTGAAAGGCACAATCCAAAAATGAACCCACGACCTTCGGAGTACAAGGTAGCTGGCTTGACCACGAGGGCCCTCTAATATAAGTCAGTTGCCTTTCCTTTACTGGACTTCACATTCAACACCAGCATTGTCTGGCTGTGTGTGATTTACTAGGCAAGTTTACATTCAGTAGTTTGCCATTGCTTTCTGCATGACCGACATTCATACCATTGTTAAAAATCAACACAAGGCTATCTGCTTTCAAATTGCCAGCAGCTGATTTCAAACATGGTATGTTTGATTGTGAAATATGTTTGCTGCCCCTTCGTAGATCACATTATTTTGAACTGTTTATCTAAGGAACTATGCAAATGACTCATTTAGGGCAACTGACTTATTGTATGGTAGAAATGAAGATTCTTTGTCGAAGATTTTTAGCTCTTAACTCTTCAATACCAGATAGTATAGCAGCAAATGCACAATAACCAGTATGAAAAACTACAAGTGCATGCCTTTTAAAGAGGCTAACTATGCAGTAGAAGTGATCAAGGAGAAGCCAGATAATTTTCTGTATACTCTTAACCAAATGTAAAATGTATGAGAACACATCATGTGATGGTTGGAATTCATAGGAAATGGCGAATAATATGTACAAACATCCCTTGGGATTAAACAAGGAAAGGGAATTCCATGTTTTACACAAATTATTCTGTCTCTTTATTAGCTATTAAAAGAACTGGACAAGGATAAAATGCATGCAAAGAATTATCACGTAGGAGATTCCCCATACATTTTCTAACATTCATTTGAACACACTCTACTTAAATTTTTTTTATTAAAATGCATGAAATTTATTAGAAGCATAATTTAATTGAAGTTAATTGAAGGCCAATAATGAATTAGATAAAACTGTCTGAAAATGTCTATGAAAAAAGAATTAAAATGGTTTTTCTAAAGAATATCAAAACCCAAATTGTTTATAATGGTTTGAATATATATATATATTGTTTTCTAACTAACTCTTGTTGTTCCTCTACTACTTTGGATGTTGAGGATACTATAGAGCAGTGTTTCCCAACCTTTTTAGTTTTATGCCCCACGTAAGCCTTTCTAAAATTCTTATTTCTATGTAGCTTGTTTCCTGTCTCGCCAATAGTCTCTTAGTGACCCCCCTGATTCATTTGCTCCAGAAACTCTTTGATGCCCCTTGTCTTTTGGTCTCTTAGTGATTTTCAACTGCTGCTAAATTATGTATGCACTTGTCTTTTCATTGTACTTCCTTTTTACTTGTGACAGAAATTTCTTATACATGTGTACACACTGATGTTGTTCAAAAACCTGACCGAAAATTGTGAAAGTAGTCATGAAGATAGCAACAACAAAATAAAAAAAGGTTCTATGTTCTTATAATGGTTAGCTTTAGACAGGACCAGCACCAAATAATTAGCCAGATCAGTAATTGTAGAATATACTTTATTAACTTGTCTCTGGACTCTCAATGAATAATTCCTCACTCATTACAATATTTATTCTATGAAATGAAATCTATCAAAAACAACTAATGTAACAGAGACATCACTTGTTTTTCTGGTTTTTGTTGTTGCAGATCCGGACAAGAGTCAGTCATACATTTGTATGCAAACACACACACACACACAGACAGACAGACAGACAGACAGAGAGAGAGAGAGAGAGAGAGAGAGAGAGAGAGAGAGAGAGAGAGAGAGAGAGAGAGAGAGAGAGAGAGAGAGATATTAGTCAATCAGTTTATTGTTTTCACATAAATTAACTGACTTTGATTTAAGAAAGCAAGTAATTAAAATCGGATGCAGTGGAAAAGATGGAATTTGGGAATGTGTTAATTAGTTTCTTTTATATGACGCTTGTTTTTCTGGGTTTTTTTTAGGTGCAGATACGGACAATAGGCAGTCATATTTATGTATGTGCACCATGTGAACACGAGAGAGAGAGAGAGAGAGAGGTTAAACAATCGGTTGTTTTTAAAAAAAAATCTAAATTAACTGACCTTGGTGTAATGAAATAAAGCAAGTTAAGATAAGACGTGTTTGACAAGATGGAATCTGGGATTGCGTTAAATATGCTTTTCATTTCTGCTAACAAAGTAAAAAGTAACGAACATCTACAATGAAGAAAATGAGGTAGGTATATATGACTGGGTCAGGGGTAAGGTATGAGAGACAGGCATGCTAACCACAAACTTATTTAAACCTTGGCCACTGCTTGTCCTTGCTGGTCAAGGGCACATAAATCACGCCCATCAGATTCTTCTTGACAATTGAACCATCGGGCAACTTGTCCACCTGTAGCAAGAACAATGTATAGACCATGTAGTTTCTGTGTTAAATATTGTTGAAATACGTACACGTCTGCAAACTATCCTTGCATACAGACAGTTGAGCTCCTGTTTGAACTGTTAAATATAATTAAAATATATGAGGGGGCTTCAAATTAAAACCTTTAAAGTGTGATAGAAATTACAATAATCATGCCACTGTCTTGTAACCTAAGGATGTCAAGACTATTAAGCACATGACATCATAAGGACAGTTTAAATATGGCTGCCCCACTTTTGACATTCACCAAAGAGGAGTAGTGTTCTGTTTATTAGTTCTTTGATCAGTGAAAGCGTGAAACCTGTAGAAATAATTCATCAGCGAATGAAGGTCCAGTATGGTGATGCATGCCTGTTAGTCCAGCTAGTGTATGAGTAGGAAGTTACGGCCTGCAATCAAATCCAAATAACATGGACTTCTGAGTAAAGCTGTCCTTTATGCAACATGAAAATGCTTGACCCCAAATTTCCCGTGCAATGGTTGAAACCATCGAAGATCTACACTTTCAGTGTGTACCACATCCCCTTACTCGCCAGACCCAAGTGATTTCCACCTGTTAGGACAATATTCACCCCCAAAAACATGTAAGGTTTTCATTTGAAGCCCCTTCGTACTAATGTCCACAAATTACCATTGTGTACACAAAACTAAGCTTATTTTAAATGTTAAGAAGCACTGAAATACCTACATATCCATAAACTATCCTTATGTAAGATAACATGGCACTGTAGGAGGTTGCTTCAGTGAAGGTCAAGGCAGTCACATGACAGAATCGTGTTCCTAAACAATGGCATAATGACTTCCTTTTCTCACTACCTTTCCTTCCAAAACAATTCTTACAATGACCTGGCAATGATTTTATGAGGCTCCCAGTGGTCAGAAAAAAGAATCCGGTCACTTGGGATTTAACCAAGTTCTTAGAATATCATGGACCAATGAGCAAAATACTGACATTCTGTAGGATTTAAATATCAAAGAAAACTGGCTCATAAACATAATCCTGTCTTTGAAAGAACATTGATAAAAGGCAGGGTTCTTGGCATAAATATAATCCTATCATGGAAAGAATGCTGATGAAAGGCAGGGTTCTTGGCACAAATATAATCCTGTCATGGAAAGAACATTGATGAAAGGCAGGGTTCTTGGCATAAATATAACCCTGTTGTGGAAAGAATGCTGATGAAAGGCAGGGTTCTTGGCATAAAAAGCAGAAGTAAACCAGCAGAAAGATAGAGACATCTTGGGTATGAGGGTGCATGTGGCAGGTGAGATGGCAAGAAACTGAGAGACTTTTTGTGGGTTGTGATGAAAGTGACGTTTTGCAGAGGACTTGCTACATGACGATGAAGATCTATTTATGCAAGGACACCATGCCACCATAGCTTTGGTAGTTTATTGAAATAACTAACCTGCTCAAAGATTAATGCACAAAAGAATTAATGACACCACTAAAAAAAAGAACACACACATCAATTCATTCATTCAGTAGCATGAACCTCGCTCACATGACAATCTTCTGAAAAACCTCTAGATCATAAGCAAGATATCCCGCGTCTGATACACCCATCTGGAGATCATTCGCCACATCCTGCACCCATCTTCTCTTTGACCTTTCTCTTCCTTTCTTTCCAGGCATATACACCTCCATTATTGTTCTCTCCAAACTTTCGTGACGTTTCAAGTGACCAAAATATTTCAATTTTCTTTGTTTTATCTTTAATAGCCAACCTTGTTCAATATTCAGCTCTTGAAGTATGGATGCATTTGTTATTTTTTTTAACCCAACACACATCAATGGATTGCCTAAAAACCAAAGATAACAAAATCATAATAGAAAAAGATAAGATTTTACATGCGTGGTCAGATTATGTGAAGGACCTTTATGATGATACAATAGAAGAACAGTATGATCATCAATTTTGAAGATGGTAGTTCTGAATGCTCTTAACCATATGAAAACTGGTAAGATTCCGGGTCCAGACAACATCATTAAAGAAATTATCAATGCCTTAGAAGAATATGGAATAAACCAGGTCAACAAACTGCTGAACACAATATATGTTACTGAAGATGTACCTCCTGAATTATGTAATTCTATATTTATTACAATCCTGAAGAAATCAGGAGCCTTGGAATGTGATCAACATCGAACAAGTAATATAATGAGTCACATCACAAAGATTTTTCTAAGAATCATGATGCAAAGAGTTAGGAAGAAAATACAACTGAAAATAAGAGAACAATGTGGGTTCTTAGAAGGCAAGGGTACAGTAAGCACTGTGTATATGCTGAGAACATTACTTGAATGTTCTATAGAAGTAAACAAAGACCTACATCTTTGCTTTATTGACTATACAGAGGGTGATGTGGTTATTACCACACTAGCACCTTTTACTTCCTAGTAAATTTCCTGGTACACATTTTAGGTAGAGTTAACCTGGGAAACAAATTCCTGCAAGAAAGGAATTTGAACACATAACCACTGGGTTGACAGGCAAGGATCTAGTCACTGCACTACTGCAGCTCCCACGTGAGTTATTGGCACTGACAATTGAAGACAAAGATTACAGACAATGGACAGCAATAGAAACAGCCTGTTCATGTAACAAAAATGCTTAGAAAACAGTTGGTGATCTTAGTTTTCTTCCTGTGAGTATACAATACACTTTTGGTAGTTCAGGCAGAAGCTGAATATTTTCCCACATACTTTGCTGTGGTCAGAGTTCTACGCATGACCATCCATGGGCACAAGAGATTCTGCAGTGAAAGTAACAGTTTGAGAAAGTAACAGTTTGAGAAAGTAAAAGTTAGGGAAAGTAAAAGGGGTGAGTCCAGTATACAAAATATCATGGGTCACCGAAAGCACAATGAGTCCAGAAATGTAAAGGATGTAGTCAGTCATTCATCTGTGTGTTACTGGCGTCTATAAGGGAAGCAAAGAACAGAAGGACTGCTACCTTCAATGCGTGTCTTAAAGAGGTGACTAAGGAGGGTTAGCACGAGGCTGACTATCCCATCCCGCAGAAAACTTTGCTGCCAAATCAACCAATCATGAACAAATCTACAAAGGGGTTTTTGCAAGTTGGTTGAGGACTTATGCTTCACTGAGATATGAAATGCAGCAGCATAAACTGGCGAGAAAGAGGAGGAGGAGGAGGAAGAAGTCAGTCAATGTTCAATATATGATGAGTTATTTGTGACAGAACAAGTTATATTCCATGGACAGACAACAAGTGTGACAACAACCAAAAGTCTCAGTCTGCTTCCATCAAGAGTTCTCACCTGCACAAGACTCTGGCTTTCGCCGACAGGCCCAACAGGTATGATCAGACGACCACCTGGCTTCAGCTGAGTGATTAACTGTGTATATAAATATGTATGAAACGACAGATATAATTGAAACAGAAAGTGAAAACAAAGTATTTTGTATAAATAAAAGAAAAACAGAAGTATTGGTAACTACATAGGAAAAAAAATAATCTTCCCAAATACAATCCATCCATCCATTATGTGCCATGCTGGTAAGCGTGGGCGGTCATGTTCTGCCATCTCACTCGATCACCAGAGTTGTGGATCAGCTCCGTGTTTCTGTCTCGATCATGCCACAAGGCCAAGCCATCCAGGTACTTGCTTCTAGGTCTTCCCCTTGGTCTGTTCCCCTCGATCTTATCAGTTGTCACCAAATTCTCCAATCCATTTCTTCTCATAACATGCCCAAAAAATGTTGACTGTCTACGTCTAATTTCTCTAATCAATTTACGATCTTCATTTGTTTCTTGAAGGACTTGTTCATTGGTCTTTCTGGCTGTCCATGGTATTCTTTGCATTTTCCTCAGAAACCACATCTCTACAGCCATCAGATGTTTTTCAGCCTGACTGCTAATTGTCCACGCTTCACATCCATATAAAAGTACAGGTTCAATGTAGCATCTCAACACTCTTTTTCTCGTTTCAATTGACATCTTATTATTGGTCAATATGTTTTTCATCTTGCTAAAGGCTACTTTTGCCATGGCGATTCTTGTTCTAATCTCTTCAAGGCATCTCCCATCAGATGTTATTACTGTTCCGAGATAATTGTACCAGCTCAGTTGTTGAAGAATATTGCCATTTACTTGTATATTACATTGTGGTATTTCGTCCTTCCTAGTGACGACCAATACAATATTAAAGTGAATAAAACCAATCTGAAACATGTCAATTTGTTTATGGCACTTGCTCACTTTGAACTCAAGCATAGTCCATACACACTATTTATAGTAGTGATGGACTGAATTTTGCATGTGGAATAGCTTTCTCTATTAACAGTGTCCCTCGCCATCAGGCGAACCCACTCTGACTTCAGATGTACTTGTAATTTATGTCCCCAAGTCAAGGATGACAGGTCAACATTTTAGTCCAGCTGTCCGGTGTAGGGGTGAACCGCTTACTTCGGCATCAGCACAATTAATGTTTAAGAACATGCGTTCTTCCCCATTTGGCCATGCAGACCTGCAAACAAGTCAATGTATTTAAGTATTTTTTTTTAAATTTTAATTCGCATATCCTTTTACAGGACATCGCTGTCAACAGCAGCATCTTTCAGCTGTCGGTTGATTTCTTGGCAAGATTACGCTCAGTAGTTTGCCATTGCTTTCTGAGCGGCCGGCTCAGTTATCCCGCAAGTCACCAGCTGGGGGCGAACCGCTCCCAGTTCTCGCCCGCTACAAGACTCTGCGTGATAAACGGGATTACGGAGGAAGTGGTGTAACCCCTCGGCCAGAGAGACCGGCATTTAAGTATTTAGGTACTTTAATAACAGTTTCCGGCGACTGCACTAGCCCGGTGGCCTTAATTCCTCAGGCTCAAGACCTCCTGCCCTACACCGCAGGGTACTATAGGCAGTAGATAACAGTGACAATAACAGCCCATGGAAGATATATTGAAGAAGGTAAATGTTGAATAGCCCAAGCAAAGGTAACATTTCACAAGATGAAGAATATTCTCTGCAGTTTATCTTTGTTAGTCCATGTGAGGAAAAGACCTCTTAAGAGTTATGTTGAGCCAATTCTGACACATAGAAGCAAATCATGGACAATTAGAAGACAAGTAAGAAATTATGTGGAAGCTGCAATTTTACAGTAGAATGATAAGACTGTGGACAGATACAAAAAGTAATGAAAATATCTTGAAAGAAGTTAACTGACAAAGAGAATTGGTTACTCACATAAGAAGAAGACATTCCACAACTGGAAAACTAGAGTGGAGGTGAGGCAGGGGGAGACCAAGAGAGAAGATGCTGGACACTTTGACATCATGTGATGGAGGAACATCAGTATCAGAAATGATTATCAGTACATGAGACAGAAGCTGTGAACAGAGATGACCACCATGCCACACGGCATGGTCTATAAACAGAAGAATAAATATGTATTATCTGTGAGCAGTTAACTGTTAACATAAATATCTATTATAAACAGAAATGAAGACACAAATAAAATACAAACAAATTAATTATGTATTCATTACTAACCAGAGACTACAACTGAAAACAATAAGTGGCTAAAATTAAAATATGCTAATTTTAATTTCATATAGAAAATATGTAAAGAGAAAGCAATGAAATATGTTAATAAAGATGTACAATATCATATTGTCAATGTGAATAATAAATTTTCAGTAATTATACAAAAATAGTTAGTTGCATTTCCTTCACAGGACGTTGCAGTCAACCTCAGCTTTTTTTATAGCTTTTTGTGATTTATAGGCTATTTAATGTTCAATAGTTTGCCATTGCTTTCTGAACACCGGCACTCATATAATTTCATAAAAAACCAACACCAGGCAGTCTGCTGCCACGTAGCTCACAGCTGTGGTTCGACCGCGGTATGCAGGATTACAAACTGTGTCCATAACTCCTTTGCCATGGAGCCGGCATAATAAAGCAATATTTACACATTGAGTACAACTTGCTACTAGTAGTGGGTTGTGCTCCATGTTTAAATCTCAAATCCCAGAAGAAAAAAAAAACCAAATAAATCAAAGCAATATTTCTCTAAGTTTGGTTAACAGCCTTATGGCCAACTCTGACTGATTTCCAACTGCTGTGGGATTTTTACCAAGCACAACTTGCACACAGGACTTCTTGTTTTTGCCCTTATCTGAGAAGATAAGGTATCAAATCTCACTACCCAAGAGATCAGGGGAGTGTGTGATATTATTAGGTACAAAAGGTTCTTGTCAAAGTTCCATGCCCTATGCTGAGATTATGTTTATAACAAAGAGAGTTGCAAATACAATTTAAAAAAAATGATTTTTAAGTTTACATCTCATACAGTTTTTAAAAAAAAATAGTTTTGGGATTTACTTACTGACTTACCCTTGTTAGATAGTTTTGAAATGTATCTTCATCATCACATATAAATAAATGGGAGCTGCAATGGCTGACTAGCTTGCGGACCTGCGAGTCCGGTAGTCAAGTGTTTGAATCCTTTTGAAACGAGGATTGTTTTCACTGACCCAGATTCCCAGATGGACCCAGGCTACAATGAGTACCAGGACATGTCCTGGCAAGTTAAAGGTGGCTAGTGAGATACCGACCACTTCACCCATCAAGAGCCAGTTGTATAAATATATGGGGCTAGCATCCTACACCCAATGATGTGAAAAGGGGTACTTTACCACACATATTGTACAGGGTGTATTTTTAATGACTGTACAGTGTTTGAAAATATTGCCGGTCCAAGTTTTGTATTCACCCTCTGTAAAGTTCATGCAACATAACAGGTAAATACAAAACTTGGACCGGCAATATTTTCAAACGCTGCACAGGCATTAAAAATACATTCTGTATATAAGTCTCAGGTATTTGTATTCACTCAGTACTGAGACAGATGTGAAAATCATAATACATCATTAATATAGCAAACAAGTCTGGGCCTCTGAGAGTACAATCATTAGCAGGGAACTTACAGCTTCAGGGGGCCTCTGAGAGTACAATCATTAGCAGGGAACTTACAGCTTCAGGGGGCCTCTGAGAGTGCAATCATTAGCAGGGAACTTACAGCTTCAGGGGGCCTCTGAGAGTGCAATCATTAGCAGGGAACTTACAGCTTCAGGGGGCCTCTGAGAGTGCAATCATTAGCAGGGAACTTACAGCTTCAGGGGGCCTCTGAGAGTACAATCATTAGCAGGGAACTTACAGCTTCAGGGGGCCTCTGAGAGTACAATCATTAGCAGGGAACTTACAGCTTCAGGGGGCCTCTGAGAGTGCAATCATTAGCAGGGAACTTACAGCTTCAGGGGGCCTCTGAGAGTGCAATCATTAGCAGGGAACTTACAGCTTCAGGGGGCCTCTGAGAGTGCAATCATTAGCAGGGAACTTACAGCTTCAGGGGGCCTCTGAGAGTGCAATCATTAGCAGGGAACTTACAGCTTCAGGGGGCCTCTGAGAGTGCAATCATTAGCAGGGAACTTACAGCTTCAGGGGGCCTCTGAGAGTACAATCATTAGCAGGGAACTTACAGCTTCAGGGGGCCTCTGAGAGTACAATCATTAGCAGGGAACTTACAGCTTCAGGGGGCCTCTGAGAGTACAATCATTAGCAGGGAACTTACAGCTTCAGGCAAAGTTGGAGCTGCAGCCCCAACATGTATGGCATCATAGGGGGCTTCAGGCTGATATCCTTCTCGGCCATCTCCCACAACCAGAATCAGACGGCCAGTTTCCATCATAGCTCTGGTCACTAGGTCTTTACCAATGTTGACTTTGGACTCTTCAACCAGCTCTGGGATATGATCAATACCAACTGCTTTACCTGTCTTGCCGACCTGATAAATACAGTAGGTGTATAAACATTTGTCTAGCTGACTATGAACTATATAACATATAAAATCCTATACTTTCCATGCATATGTAACTTATATCCAAATAAGGTTACAAAAGTGAAGAAGTGAATACTGTTTTACGTGGCTTTTATTAATTTCAGTTAATTTAAATTAAACAGCAAACAGTGATCTCATGGTAGAAACTATTGTAGGATTTCATAGTCATCATCATCATCATCTTCATGGGTATATTTGGATGTTTCAGTATGGGTGATAGTTTATATATAACCACAAATAATACATACAGATCTTCACAACTGTTATCTTGCTACCAGCTGATACCCAAAGTAAACAGCCCTGATACTTAATATCTTAAACTTACCTTTGTCTTGTGTCTATGATAGAAATGACTACCACATACTCACCATACAGGCCATGCGTGCTGTAAGATATCACCAGCAATAATACATACAGAGCTTCACAATTGTTATCTTGCTGCTAGCTGATACTCAATGTGAGTAGTCCTTAAACTTAACACCTTAAACTTAACACCATAAACTTAACTTTGTCTCATGTCTATCACAGAAATGACCACCGCATACTCACCATAAAAGCCATGCATGCTGTAAGATATCCACTTCCAGAGCCAACATCAAGAGCCTTGCTGCCCTCAACCAAGTGATCTGACAGCAGTTCCAGTGCATGGGCATGCTGAAATATTTACCAAAAATGTGAAAGCCAATAATCTATTCAAATTAATTTAACCATTTCACTGGAGGTTGACATGGCTGAATAGATATGAATGTGTTTCTTAAACATCCGTTATGCTAATTTGGAAGTAAGGGGTTCAACCCCTACACCAGACAGTTGGACTAAAATGTTGACTTCTTGTCCTTGACTTGGGAATGTAAATGACAAGTACCTCTGAAGTCGGAGCTCGTTCGCCTGATGGCGAGGGACACTGTTAATAGGGAAAGCTAATCCACACGCAAAATTTAATCCAGCACTACTAAAAGTAATGTGTATGGACTACGCTTGAGTTCAAAGCAAGCTAGCGCCAAAAAAAAAAAACATTTCATCTATCATATCTGGAAATTATGTGTTTCACTGAGATTAAAATAATCCTAGAACAGATTTACTGTCATGCCAGTTTCATATATACTGGGACACTGCATTATGAGTTGAGCTAATCATGTCTCTTCATAAACATCTGCCTCTTTTCCAAACCATCATAGTAAAATCAAGAACCTAATTTTCAACTTCATGTTCCAAGTGACTGGCACCTTGCTGTCTTTACAAACGATGGTTTGTAAAATAGAGTTATACCTGGACTGAATTTAGAGACCATGCATTGATCTCTCTCTCGACCTGTCTAGTTTACTCCAGAGGAAATGTAACACCAAAATGTCTGAAACAAGACAAGCTGCAGAAGCTGCTGAATCAACAAAGCAATACTCTGTGTCTGTCAGAGCTTCCATCCTAGACCAGTTGCTGACCAAGGCTTAGGACCTGGTCTGCCCACGATGACATTTAGTCTTTAGGTTGCATTTCCTCGCACTATAAGCATAAGGCTTGTATCCTCCCAATTGCACTCCTCAGCCACAATGTGGAGGGTCAGGTTTGGTGAGCGCTGACCAACATTCAGCGCTAACGGAAAGCAGGTAGTACCGTCTACTGTCATAAGGTAGCTCAATCATATCTAAGACCTGACATTCATGTTCCAAATACTATCACAAAAACAGCATAAACAAATCATAACCTTGAACTGGTCTCCACATTAAAATTTAAAATGATCACTGCAAAAGACAAATTAATGGCTCATCTAACTAGATGCACACATAAGTAAGAGCACTGAATGCAGTAGCAAACTGATTATAAAAAAATAACAGTTAAAAAAATTCAAACAATGTTACTCCTTAGTTAATTTAAACACAGAAGCACATAAACAATAGTTTACACAATTTATTGCCTGGCATATTTCGCTGCATCTCGTCAGGTGCATACTGCAGCGTTATATATCATATGAAGTGAATCCCGGGAAGGTTAACCCGGTCAACAAATGCCCGCAGAAGTCAGATGCGTCGGCCTAATGGCGCAAGAACGCAGCTCTGCTGTAAACAGGCACAACGCATTCACGTCCGAAAAAATAACAACTCAGGATTAACGCAGAAGAAGAAGAAGATATGAAGTGAATAGACTAATTACACCGTGCTGAAATATGCACACACAGTCACTGATAGAGTTTGATTGTGGAGCATTAGTTATCTCCATGGTAATCACAAAGTCACTATGAACTCATTCTGTCTACATAAACCAGGCTTAAGATACTTAATTGCTGATGCCTTGGCAAACTTGAGTAATCGTTACACTGTATTCTGTAAATAAAAAACTATTACTCAAATATGGCGAGATGTCAGCAATAGCAACCTATTTTTTATGTCTTCTGTGTTAAAAAAATGTTTGCTGCAGACCTTGAAAATGAGATACTTCAGAACCTGGGAAGATAGGAGAAACCGGTCAACAAATGCCAGGAAGAAGAAAGATGTGCAGGTTGAAATGCACACATATCGCAGCTCTACTGTCATCAATCATCAACATCAATCAGGTGCCGTCTCTGCAATAAAGGTTGGCTGCAATGGATCTCCAACACTGTCTCTCGCCCTGACTGTACATTCTGTCAGGCTGATGCTCGTCCATCTCTTGATGTTATCCTCCCACTTGTATCGTTGTCTACCTTTTGCTCACTTGCCCTCAACCTTGCCTTCCAGTATGGTTTTTATAAGAGTATCATGTCTTTTAACATGGCCAAAATATTTCACTTGTCTCCTCTTTATTTCTTTCATTAACTCTGTCTTCATTCCCAGTCTTTCTAGGACCTCTGTATTTGATTTTTTTTTGTTTCCACGAAATACGACCTATTCGTTTGTATATCCACATCTCCAGGGCTTCTACGCGACTTTCTAGTTGCTTGTTCAATGTCCAGGCTTCCGCGCCACACAGTAGCGTTGAATATACATAGCATTTGACAATTCTCATTTTTAATGCGTTGTTAATCTCTCTACTGTAAACATTAACTAATAACAAATACCAGATGAACAAAGAAGGTAACTGAGAAAAGTTATGGAGGTGACAGGAAGGAGAAAGACTTGCAACTAGACAATTTTTAAATAAAAGACTCTTTTTCCATGGCATGGAGCATACAGGTTATATGGTGCTAAACCCATATTTCTATAAACCAACTGCGCTCAATGGGTGATATGGTCAATATCATCCTGGCCATCTTATTCTTCTTCTGCATTCGTCCGGAATGTTGTTTTGGACATAATAGTGTTGTGTCTGTTTACAGCAGAGCTGTGATATTTGAACCTTCCGGCCAACACATCCGACTTCTTCAGGCATTTGTTGGCTGTGTTACCTTCCCAGGATCCTGGCCATCTTGACTTTCCTGGTACCCTTTTAGGCTGATTTAACCAAAAGACCCAACTTACATTTGTAAAAAAAAATTCCTGCCTCGATATAAATAGGAACAAATGACCATGCGGCTGGCAGGCAAACAGGTTAGTACTGCACTAATGTGATTCCCTATGTCAAGGATGGAAGGCTAACAAACCAATGACTGAGACCTCTTGGTGTCCACTTGAATGACTACTGAGCAGCCAGTTAAGAATGACAGACTGCACATAAACTTAGCTGCAGAAACAGCTAGCAAAAAACACTGCTTGGAGACCTCACTATGCCACACCTTCAGAGAGAGAGAGAGAAGGGGGGGGGAGGGGGGAGGAGTGGAGAGAGACAGGTTGAAAGAGGAGGAGGTAGAGAGGGTGAGAGAGTAAGAGAGAGAGAGATAAAGAAAGAGAGAGAAAGGAGTGGACAGAGAGAGAGAGGTTGAGAGAGGATGGTGGAGTGAGAGAGGTGGAGAGAGAGTGGTGGAGAGAGGTTGAGAGATAGGAAGGTGGAGAGGGTGAGAGGTGGAGAGAGAGTAAGAGAGAGAGAGATAAAGAAAGAGAGAGAGAGAGATGAATTTAGTGAGTGAGTGAGTGAGTGAGTGAGTGAGTGAGTGAGTGAGTGAGTGAGTGAGTGAGCGAGCTAGTGTACTATGAAAATTTTAAAACATCACACAAACACAGTCACACACACATTTATACAAACCATGCATACAAACTTAACAATTCTCATAAGTGCTAAATGAATTACCATATGTGGGGCACTGATTGTGACAGCGTAACCGATGCTCTGAGGAGAATCAGCATATGGGTTTACTTTAACATAATGCTGCCTGTCCACCTTCTTCATAGCACTCATTACCCTTTCATTTTTGATGATTCCATTTCCTGAAAATAAAACGCAACATGCCATATTATATAATGCAATGCATACATGATGAAACCACTTATGACATCTAACATGGTGTTCAGATGCTTCTGGGATGATTAAAGAAACATACTAACTATTGAACATAATTATTTACTTTGAACTGACTTACTTTGATGCTTTTACATCTGTCCGGAGTCTCTGTGGTGAAGTGGTCAAGCCGTTTGACTAGTGATCCGAAGGTTGTGGGTTCGATTTCAGGCCGCACCCTTCGGTTTACGAGTTAAATGTTTTGGAGACTCCTGAGGGTCGTCGCTAAAAGCTACGGAGTTTGTGCTTTGTGCAACGCTTTCCGTGCTGCGGAAAGAGACCGAGCCATATGGAATAAAACCCGGTGCAATGAAGTCGACCCTGTCGACTTTTAAGCGACTTTTTTTTACATCTGTCCGCCATTGTTTGTAGCGTGAACTGCTAAAATTCGGAAAATTAGCGGCCGGTTTTGTCGTAGAACTGACCGGTTTGCCTTATGCAGCAATCTGTGGCTGCTGGTTTTCTAGTGACTGCTGCTTCCATCGATGATAAACTATATTTTTCATGGAGGACTTTTGTGTTGGCATTCTGGCAGCGTCATTATGCCCAGTGAAATGCTTTTACATCTGTCCGTGGTTGTTTGTAGCGTGAACTGCATGTCTCTCCCCCCCAAGAAATTTTGACTGTCTATGTCTAATTTCTCTAATTGGTTTGTAATTTTCATTTGCCTCTTGTAGAATCAAACTACAAAACATGACTTTCTTGGCATCTGTAAAGTAGGTAGTTTGCCATTGCTTTCCTTCTTAGCTGTGACCATACATGTCGTTGACCGTAATCATTGTCTCCAAAAAGAGATCTTTGCCTACCGCCTTGAAATTGGAGACCATAACGTACAATTATTTGTCGACTGCTCTTCAACTTCATCCATTACCTGCACCCTTGGTTTCACTTGACTCTGATTTTTGTTTTTTTTTGGGGGGGAGGAGGAGGAGGAGGGGGTGGTTAAACAGGTGTAAAGATAACAGTACTTTCGAAATTTTTAAATACAAAGTTCAAGTACAGAAAGATCAAATGCATTTTCTTAACATACTTGCCAAATTTTCAACAAGATTTGTATTGTTGCTTCCACTGGATCTCCAGGCCATCGTGCAGGATTTGGGTACAAGAAACAACAAGAATGTTAGGCTCCTTAACTGTACGCTACGTTTTACGTTCCACTTCCAAGTCATAGAATGTTGATAGCATCATACAACAGATCAACAGCAGAACTTTCAGTGTCAGTTATCTGGAATTAACATATTTATACTGAAAAAATGGTTATGAATTAGTGTCTGATAATTTTTGTTTTCATTTAGCTTCTTACCGATAAAAGTTAAAACTTTGAGAATATTATCTTTCCTGCGGCAAAATATGGATGTGAATCATGGATGATTTCACGATCACTAAAGAAGAATATAGAGGAGCATCTGGCAGAGTGGCTAGAACGCTGGGCCCACAATCGAGAGACATGGGTTTGAATTCTTGGTAAGGTGATGATTTTTTTCTGTCAAAGGTAAAAATAAAACCCTAACCTGCACAGTTTGCGGTGACTGCACTAGTCAGATAGCCTTAATTAAGACTCCCCTGACCTACACTGCAAGCTACTATAGGCAGTAATTACAGAACTGAAATGTTACAGGAACATTCTTAGAATATAGTTGATCAGGAAGAATAAAAAGACACATGTTACAAGACCTGAACATCCAAGCAAACTGGCTTATAAACAACAACATGTCTCAGAATTGAAAATACCAAATAAAACACCACAATGATTTAGACAGGACAGCAATGGACAGCATGGGTTATGGAAGAGGCAGGGGGTTAATCTAAACAACGGTGGACACAAAACAAAGACACTATTGGCAGGGAAATGCATGAAGCATGAGAACTGGTGAAGGAGCAACAATCTTTTTGGCAGGTTCTGATGCCAAGCGCCAAGTGAAATATTTTGGCCACGTTAAAATACATGACACTCTAATACAAACCACACTGGAGAGTAAAATTGAAGGCAAGCGGGCAAGAGGTAGACAATGATACAAGTGGGAAGATAACATAAAGAGATGGATGAACAGCAGTCTGACAGAATGTTCAATCAAGGTGAGAGACAGACAGTGTTGGAGATCCATTTCAAACAACCTTCATTGAGGAGATGGCACTTGATTGATTGATTGATTGATTGACTGATTGATTGAATGTTCTCTAAAGACCTGCTACATGATAATGAATGTTTTGCCACATAAAGCACGCAAATATAGTTCAAACAAACATGTAAACCACATAAAGCACGCAAATATAGTTCAAACATAAACATGTGTACCACATAAAGCACGCAAATATAGTTCAAACAAACATGTACATAAAGCACGCAAATATAGTTCAAACATGAACATGTGAACCACATATGACAATCAATATGCAGAATGTGAAGCTCGGAAATTCCATCACAGAACCTCCTAGTTTTTCACCCATATCTGGGAAGTCTAGTTGTCCATTCCATTACCCAGGATCGAGGGAGAATATCACAAGTGTTCTGCCATCTGGTGATCACAATTCTCTAAATCTTGTGATCCACAAGACAATTAAGTATCCCCTGTAGTACATGATGCTCCCTACCATTAACGTCATTAACTAGGTCCAATTTGTCAAGAAGCATGGATTACTAGGGATAATATAAGGTGGTTTCCCCTTGCCGTTCCACATTTTCTGTACGGTTTGATTACAAAACTTTTGTCTAAAAAGACAGACCCAGCAAGGCATCAGGGGAAACAGGTTTTATATGGTATCTCTAACCTGCTAATGGTGATGTCACAGTTTTGAGGTACTGTACAGAGATAGCTGTCACCATCTGCCACTTGGTGGACACGCCTAATAGTAGGGCATGATATATTATCTTTTGTCTTATTTTGCAAAAATCTGTAATGTCTACATGGCAAATTGTGCTAGTATGCTAAAATGAGGCAGACGTCAACCCCTAAGCCACTTCACTCCCTAATCTGTGGCTCTTTTCTTCTTTTGTCTAAGGTGTAATTTACCAGTAATGCTGCATTGGGTAGCTGTGGTAGGTAGTGACTAGATGCTCACCTGCAAGCCCGATGGTCACGGGTTCACATCTGCAACAGGGCTGTTTAAAAATTGACCAGCAGCAAAAATACTTCTTTTGAGTTTATTTTATTTCATTGTCATATTCAGATATCAGCTCTTTTGCAAAGAGGTTAGGAATGCAATTCGTAATTCGCATTACCACATTCTAAACACAGTTACAGGTGATCCGAAAGCAGACTGTTTTGCATTGGTTTCCATACATGAGTGCCGGTTGTTCAGAAAGCAATGGCAAACTACTGAACATAAACTTGCCCAGGAGTCACAAACAGCCAAAAAATGCTGGAGTTGACTGCTACTTCCTGTAAAGGATATGCATCTAACTTTATTCAGATATCCATTTGTGGATTGGGATGCTTCTGTTTTCAGCTAAGTATTCTATTCTTGTTTTCAATTTTTTTGTTTTTGTTCAGTGACAAAGAGTTTGGTCAAAATGTGCATTTTGAATTTGTTTGTCTTTCATTAGTTAAGCTTCCCAGTAATATTTCATGCTCATTCACTTTTGACATCAGCTCAGTGGTAGTCAGACTTATTTTTGATAATTATGTATGAGCTGAATTTACAAACTTCATGAACACAGTTCATATTCAGCTGTAAGGCAAAGAAAAAGGAAGACTCAAACAACCAACTTAAATTTTAGATGAACGAAGTGACTATTCGCAATGGAATTGCGAACAGAAAAAAATTATATTCACAATCGAAGTAGGTCACGTGATTATTCCTATGCGTGTGTCCATATTACAATATATTGTTGATATCAACGTGTCCTCTGTAGCTTAGTGGTTAGTATTTCCGCCTCGTGCATGGGAGCTCATGGTTCGATTCCCCGCCGGGGAGGCAATATTTTTCTTATTCATTTTCAGGAATTCGGTGATACCAATGCTAGTCTGATGATTTCGCTTTAGGCATATGTTTTCTACGGGATTTGTGTATTAGGCGTTGTTTATCTTGCTGCACAAGAACCTGCACACTTGTCTTTTTGTTCTTATCTGTCCTCTACTTTTGTTGTCTTGGGAAAGGAACTTAGCCACCCGAACACGAGTTCTTCTCTCTCTCTCTCTCTCTCTCTCACTCGCTCTAAGTCTTGATCTCCTACCTCTCCCTTTCTTGTCTTTACCACTCTTTAATGTCTTTCAATACATCTTTTTCATATCTCTGTCTCTCACACTATCTTCGTTATCTATCTCTCTCCTCTCTCTTGTCCACCTGCTTCAGATATACCGGGTTTTCCTGCACTTTATATGCGTAGCATTTCCTTATCCTTGTTTATTTATTAACTAATGAGGCCAGTCAATCAAAATCTGGTGTTTGAATTGCCTAGTCATGTCTCTCTGAGGCGAAGCATATTACTGTCAGCTTGGACCAAAACAGAGTCACTCAGAGAGGATGCAATGGAGGCCATAGAAAGTGTCAAATTAATAGAATCATCACTGCTGCGATATTACATAAATAGTAAATAGTAGGACGGTAACGTAAACAAACATGGATGCCTGGTAAAAGTAAGTTTACAGAAACGAAAGTTAACAATTCTTGAACTCGCCTGGGGACAGAATTATTTGTAGGGATCGTTATTTGTATTGGGGGTACCTGTTCTGAAAAATTATTCTTGATATTTAAACAGGACTGACGTAATGTAAAAATAAAACGGGATGCCAAAATAACGGACAGAAGTAAGAAGAAGAGTGATTCATTAAAAAATACGGAGAATTCGGCAGAATTAAACTCGCACACAGTGAACATTCCTATTTAAATTAACCACCTTCTTAGACTTCTTAATGGCCAAACTAAAATTGACTATTGAGCAGACGCTGTGACATGTTTGTTACTTCCCGCAATTCAATTGCGAATATAATTTTTTTCTATTCGCAATGGAAGAGCCTCCCTTAGATGAAGGATGCCTTTTCAGAGCTGCTGCTAAATTATACTAAATAGTTGGTACTCAGTGCAGATCTTAAGTCAATGACATTCCTGACTTAATATCCACGATGGAATGAGTTTTCTTCACTTTAAAAGACAGAGGACATAAATTATATTTTATATTTATTATAATCTTTACATGAAACCTATCCTATTCTATTGACAGTTGACACTGACAGTGACACCTCAAACAATACTAAAAATAAAACATTCATCATAAAGTTCTCAGTTCGTTGTCTCTTTAAAACTTATTCAGTAATATTATTATAACTATTAACCGCAAACAGTAAGTTTTAAGACTTAAAAGTTAAATATGGTATGTATTAATTTTATTAATTATTGTCGCTATTTATTATTAATTTATATATAGGCCGAGACTGGAAAATGAAAATGAGAAGGAATGCAAAGTTCCAAGGCCACAATTATAAAATTGTGTATCGCATTATTCACATTCTATCAACACTGTGAGCATTGATATTGTTGCAATATTCCACACCTACAAGATGTTATATACACAACAGCACTGCAATAGGCCTTAAAAGTGTGACAATGTTTACCTGAAGCGCAGTTTGCAGACGTTGTTTACACATCCGACGAAACGTTCACAGGCATTTCTGAAAGGTCATGTAGCTAGGTAACACTTCCGGGTCATAATCACAAGAGTGATAATAACATGGATCATCATCAAGTAGCAGCAGGTCCCTTGCAGAACGTCGCTCTCACGAGACTCCCATCGAGACCCGCTGGAAGTTTCTCGCTTTATTTTGTTTGTTGCCATTGCTCATGCACAAGGTGTCTGCAAATTCATATTTCTATCTTCAGGTCCTCTGCTTCCATTAACCATGTCTCCGCCAATTTCTGTCCAAGCCACTATGACGTGTAATGTAGTGTGGCCAAGGGCGTATTTTCTTCGATTTTTAGAATGCTATTATTTTTCTTATTTTTGGTGAACAGTATACTACGAACCTTTTCGTTACAGCAAAGCTAAAACGCCCAAGTTTTCTTTTATGGTGATCACGAAATGGTCTGTGACGCACACCCATATGTTATCACAGGAAAGATAAGAAAATTTCTTTTGAAAACGAAATACAGACTGAAATACAATTGGTAAGGCTTTAAAACTGTAAGAATAAATCAACGAAAATGAGAAAGCTTTACGTGAGTACAATCACAAATGAAGAAATGGAACTAAAGCCTTCGTCAAACACAAACATCAAAGACACGATACCATTACAAACAAATATACAAAAGTTACTTAGCTGATGTTTAGCCGTTATTGAAATAATTCAAGCGACGACAGTTTTTCGAAAATTACACTTTTCCATTTATGCAAATGTCCTTGCCTTTCAGATTCATTGTAAGGTTTATAGCTCTTTTGTCTCGTCCTTGTGTTGAGTTGTTTTCTTACTATCATCTTACAGATCACTTAATCAAGTCTGCCATACACCCGACCAACATTGACTGGTTGTGAATATAACCTGTACCTCTTTAGGACTAATACTTTCCTGTTTGACAGAAACAGACACTTGGTAACAAGGAAGACGATCAACGATGGTTTGGTAACGGAGTATTTTTCTCTTACAAAACGATTTTGCATGAAATGTAGATACAATTTCCTGCAGTGCAATGACTAAGGGCATATATATATATATCCTCAATGGCTCGGAAAGCTGAAGAAGAAGAGAAGAATATATATATATATATATATATATATATATATATATATATATATATATATATATATATATACTTCCAGCATAATTTCTCTTGGTGTGCCTTTTTCTCTTTTCCCATTGATCTTTCAAGTTGTCAAGATGTTCTCATCAGATGATCACAGAAAGCTGTCTGTCTGTGTCTGTCTGTGTCTCTGTTTCTCTGTCTGTCTGTCTGTCTGTCTGTCTGTCTGTCTGTCTGTCTCTCTGTCTGTCTCTCTCTCTCTCTCTCTCTCTCTCTCTCTCTCTCTCTCTCTCTCTCTCTCTCTCTCTCTCTCTCTCTCTCTCTCTCTCTCTCTCCTTATTGTTGTATATCATATTCAAGTTTCATTAGCCTCTTTCAGGCAGTCGTTGCTAGTTACTCTGGCAGTCCAAGGAATTTGCAACATTCGTCTCAAGAACTACTCTGTTGCTTGTAAGTTCTCCCTAATTTGTTCATTTTCATTCCATGATTCACTGCGATACAACAGAACATGTTCTATACAGCACTTCAGCACTCTCTTTCTTACATTCTATGATAGTGATTTATTACATAGATCATTTTCATTTTCTGAAATGCAGATTTTGATTGCCTTATTCTGCTCTTCTAATTACCTATTAGGTATTTAAATGTATCCACTTGGTTAAGCATTTTCCCCTCTATTGTTATTTCACAGTATGGTTTCACCGTTTTATTTGATATAACCATTGTTTCTGGTTTCTTCATGTTCAAGAACAGTCCTTCTGTTTAAGCACTTTCTGTTTGTCCAAAAGTTGTTGCAACTGTTTTGCATTGTCCACCGCCTATAATGTGTCATCCATACAGCGTATATTGTTTATATTATAACCTCCTATTAGTTTTCCTAGCTTCTCTGTGATCTCTCTCATTATTATTTGCTTTAGCGAGAAATGAGGTCTGGTGACGAAAAACACACTTGTCTTATTCCTTGCTGTATTTGTTCATATTGCCCTCTTTATTTCCAATTTTAATTGCTACTACTCGATTCAAGTAAATATTATTTATTATTCTGCGAGCTTTCTTATCAATGTTGATATCTTCAAACATTTTAATCAATTCATCATGGTTTACTTTATCAAACGCTGTAAGAAAGAAAGTTTCAGGCCAGTATAATCTGCGTAGATAATCCTGATGATGAGATAATAATATATCAGCCACGTCTGGTAATACTATTTTAGTTGTTACCCCCCTTTTATTGTGTTTCTAAGGTGTCTTTCTTTAAAATGCGAAACAAAGTTTTCACTTAGTGAATTAAAATGCTGACGCCACAAACAATGTTTTGCACGATTTATTGCCTGGCATGTTTGGCTGTATTTCGTCGGTGCATACTGCAGAGCTATATATCATATGAAGTTAAGAAATGAAAAACTCTTTTGCTGAAATACTTACAATCACATAGTCACGGGGTTGAGATGCTTCATTATTTCAGAAAACGGGTTGCACCAGCACATTTTTTAAGATGTAAATAGCGACAAGTTATTAAATATTATTAATGTCACAGTTGCATAAGACCGGAAGATGTGTCTAGTCCTCTTCCTCATCCTCTTTCTTCTTTTATACAATTATCTGGTCTCCACACACGCACACGCACGCGCGCACTCATACAGACAGATAATGCGAGTTTGAAAGAGAGCGAGAGAAAGTGAGAGAGAGAGAGAAAAAAAAAGAGAGACAGCGAGAGAAAGACTGAAAGAGAAAGAAAGAGAGACAAGATAGAGAGAAAGAGAGAGAGAGAGAGAGAGAGGCACGAACGCACGCACTCTCTTATAAAGTCACATTCTTCATGTTCGCCCCTACCTGGTATCAAATGTAACAAAAGAGTGGGCTGAGTTCCTTTGAAGAAATTAGGAACACTTACTGTACATACAAGAACCTCGGTAGCATAATGACTAGAATACTTGTCTGTCGGCCCGGTGTTAACGTGTTCGAATTCGCATCGTTGCGGATTTAAAATAATTCACCATCGCTCCAAAGTCGACCCAGCCCAACAAAGGTACCAGAAAATGTTTTGGGAAGCAAAGCTCACCAGCGTGACTATATAGCACATCGAGGACGTAATGATCTATAACAATATGGGCTAGCACCGTGTGTCCAGTAAGCCTGGGAGCACATAAAATGGTCCTTTTAGATTACTTACTTACTCTACAGTCGGCGCCTGGAGCTTAGGGATAGGCACGCAGTTAAGAGTCGCGGTAACACACAGATGTACATCTCCTTGGTCGTCTCCAGGTACATGCATCGTAGGCTACAGTGTTACAAATATTTGCATCTCTTTTTTTTTATAACAGTTATTTATGTTAATGGGCAGCTCTTGTGATGTTGGTAAAGAAAAGTGATGTATTTATCATTATTCAGTAAAATTAATTGTATTATTATCAAAGATTGAGAAGTAGTGCCTTCGTAAGTGAACATTTTAAATAATTGTCACACCTGTCTTCAATTTTTTGTTGTTGGTTTGTTTACAAAATCTAACATTATTATTATGATATTTCTAACTTCTAGTAGTAGCAATACTGACGTGTTCCTTGTGTAATCTCCTTTAGTGCGATGTATAATACAATACAGCTGCTACCATTGTGTCCATGTTTAGACCATAACTGTGACTCACCCCTACTTCCCATTTTCTGCCATCAATTTCTGTTTGGTCCAAACCCACTTTTTGTTTGACAGTGAAACAGTTAATGGAACTAACAAAATCATTTGAAATAATGTCAATAGTAACAGATGGTGTCTTTTATCACGTTTATAATTCTTACTGGCTATAGACTGGATTATGAAGACAGCTATAAATACCACCAGAAATGTAATTCTATGAACTTCTCTGACAATGCAGTTTTGATGATCTGAACTTGGCTGATGCTGATGCCCTCCTTCACCGCACACGACATAAGATAAAGGATAAAAAACACACACTTGATGGGAGTTCACATCAATTTGTTCTAAAAATGCATTGGGAAAGGCGAAGATAATGAGATTAACGTCTCTTGGTGATACCTTGCTTCTGAAGACGAAAATATAAACCTGTTTAGGTAGCAATGTTAACAAAGATGGGGCAAACGATACAAGATATTAACATAAGAATACCAAACTGGAATGTTTATAGCTCAAGGGAATGTGTGCCAGTCAACAGAAATTAATAGAATAGAAGTGCTAAAATGTTAAGACAGAGTCACCCATGTGGAGCTCATGGAGATAACTAAACAAATACCAGTGAGTTAAGGTGTGAGGAAAAGATGCTGGCGCAGGATTAGACATACATTAAGAAAACCGTAGAATAAATAGAGTTGAATTGAGCTAAGAACCGACATAACTGCACTCAGGACATTCCCGTATGCACTCCATCCCTTCGTTCAACAGCCAGCAAAGAGTCACACTACTTACCGTTCCCACCACTATCTGATTGAAAGTTCTCCTGGCCTTCCTTCTCAATTTTGAGATTCTACCAGAACCGCTGCCAATCCCCCGCAATCTCACCATTTCCACATACGAGTTCTCAGTCTGTTCCTCGACCTTCTCCACCTGGTCCCACAGGCGCACGACCACCTCTCCGTTGTCCACATGTAATCGACCATCAAGAGGTGCATTCCTTGCCAGCCTATCAGCCTGTTCATTCCCCCGCACTCCCGCAGTCCCAGGGCAAAAAATCCATACAATTCTTACAATCTGTCACCTCTGAAGGGAGGTGAGCTATTCCACACGAAACATTCCTTTCTCCACTTTACTAAGCATACTCCTTGAGTCCGTGATGAAGACAGTATGTGTTGCAGTTGCTCCGATAACCGTCGAATAAAATAAACCCACAGGACAATCGCAATAGAGGAAAACATAAAAACACATGGAGATGAGAATTAGAGACAGAAATGAATAATATGAGTAGAACAATATGGACGGAGGTGCAGGAGGTAGCAAAAGGCTTGAAGTGGGTTGGCTGAGGTTCTATGTCCCAATTGGGGATAAAGGGCGAAAGTAATGGAAGACATTGGCTAGTTAAAATACAAAGTTCCCAAAGCTTGTCGGATCTAACTTTAATAATTAATTGATTCAGTACCGAAGGATTGGTCAGCATGTCCGAGTGGACAAAATCTCTCGTTCTTAAACATTCGGTGTACTGATGCCGAGGTTGCGGGTTCAACCGTTACACTGGTCAGTTGGACTAAAATGTTGACTTCTCTTCCTTGACTTGGAGATGAAAATAACAAATATTTCTGAAATCGGAGTGGGTTCGCCTGATGGCGAGGGACACTGGTAATTGGGAAAGCTAATCCGCACTCAAAAATCAGTCCAGTGAACTAGAAGTAGAAGCAGGTGTATGGACTACGCTTGAGTTAAAAGCGGTGAACAAAAAAAATTTCTGAAGTATAATATATCGCCAAATATGACATCCCTCTTGGACAGAAGAATGATATATCGCCATACTAAGTCATCGTGTTATTTGTTTTGTTTCGTGGTTTCTTCCGCAATTTCAGTGCTCAGTGAACGGAAATTGACATGATAATACTTGTCTATTTGATCGTGTACCACGTTTTGGACTAAAGCTACATTTTGTTTGGCACTGACTCAGTTAAACATGGTTTTTGGAATGCATATTTGCTACCTGTGGAGGAATTACTACCTGCACTGTTTAAGTCTCAGTCAATCTGTGCTGAAACATGATCTGGCTACACTCTGATATACCTCTACATAGACGTGAAGTTACATACCGGCCTTACACACCTCGTTGGTTTCTAGGCTTATAGAGGTGAAAGAGAACTGGACTAAATAGTCACCATGAAGATGGTCCTTTGGTACTACTGGGTCGGGAGACAAGTATCCTCGTCCACCTCACACCGCTAGCTGTAAGTCCTTTCAATACTTAGTCGACCTGAACACCATTGTATTGGACGGACTAGAGTTATAACTCAAGTCTTCCAGGAGTTTCACCAACCCACCTATATAAAGCTTAACAGCTCATTTTTGAAATAAAAGAATTATGATTATTGTGTCTCAAACAAGGTGTACGTTCAAATGAAGAAAGTGTTTACAAACAAAATCTCCGTTTGTATTACTTCAGGGGAGGTCAGCATGGCCGAATAAATAATAGCGATGGCTCTTCAATTGTCGGTGTTCTCATGCAGAGGTAGCTGGTTCAACCTCTACACCGGTCTGTTGGACCAAAATGTTGATTTCTCGTTCTTGACTTGAGGACGTAAATTGCAAAAACCTCAGAAGTCGGAGTGGGTTCACCTGATGGCGAAGGACACTGGTAATTGGAAAAGTTAATACATACTCAAAAAAGCAGTAAACGTAGTATCACGTGTATGAATTACCCCTGAGTTCAATGCGAACGTAAAAAAAAAAAAAACACCTCAGAAACACAAAGGTCATGGCCAAGGCCTACGTCTCCCGTCTGCTTCAGATTGCTTGAGTCAATCCGATAAACATGCAACTCTAGAAGGTCATCCAGGGGTCAGACACACAGTAACAGCACCCACACGTGCAGGTCCGTGTTTGTTTTTGGAGTTAGAGATATTACAGTTCTTTATGACGCTAGCATTCCTTTCCACAGATGGTCCCGAGACTGGACTCAGCGGCATTTCAGAAGTATCTGAACAATAATAGGCGCGAACTTTGGCGAGTCTGTTTCAAAATTAGAGAGAGGTTGGAGGGAGAGAGAAGGGGATGGATGGATGGAGAAAGAGGAAGAGAGAAAGGGGGAGAGAAAGGGAGAGAGAGTGAGAGAGAGAGAGAGAGAGAGAGAGAGAGAGAGAAGGGGAGCGAGAGAGAGAGACAGAGAGAGAGAGTGAGAGAGAGAGGAATTACTGTGGGTTTTTGAACATATTGCCGTTCCAAGTTTTGTATTTACCTCTTATGTTGCTTGAGTTCATTGAGGGTGAATACAAAACTCGAAACGGCAATATTTTCAAAAAACCCACAGCCATTAAAAATACACCCTATATTTGGAAATGCTGGAAAATATTTTATCTATTTGATCGTCTGACATTTTCAAATATGTTAACATTAATTTTGCCATCCGAACCAATCTTTTACTATCCGTTGTTTTATCTATTTGATCGCCTGACTATTTCAAATGTGTTTACATTAATTTCTCATCTAGCTGATTGCAGTTCCTTTAACTTTTCCACGTCAGTTGTTCTGCAAAGAGCCAAGGCAACACTTCTCTTATTATAGCATAACGGCTGTATTCTGCTCCGCCCACATTTCTTTATCACACTAAATTCACAGTTGGCCCTCGGTATTATCTCCTAGAAAATGTTCTGGTTCGTTTTATGAGGTCGCGGGTGAGTTGCCATGGCTAATAAGGAAAGAAAGATTATAGAACTGTAACTGACTAACTCATCCTGTAGAAAATTTTAGCTGCAAAATCAAGCTCATCATCAACACGTCTACAAAGGACGTAGCGCGAGTTGGTTATATTCCAATGGAAGATAAAAGCAGAAAAAGAAGAATTTTATGAGGCTGGATACACCCAGGAGCCATATTGTCAGAAAAAAAGCCGATTAAAAAAGAGGGCTGTCGGGTCGGGGAGAGGGGATGAGGTTGTTAAGAGTCTAGACTACTGAACTGTTAGACGAGTACTCTGTCTAGTCCACTACCGTGTAACATAAAGTTGACCCTGTTATAGGCTGTATCGTTGGAGTGCGAAATAGTCGAGTGAAGAAGTCGGGTTGCTGAGGGTATGTTTCACAGTTCTGAAGGCCTGAGTGCACGGAGGAATAGGTGGGTGGTCTCCTCCCCACCCCACCCCATCCAGCGAACGACGAGAGCTGGCATCGAACCCTTGACCTACCCCACGCATGCCATAGTGTTACGTCCCAACCATAATATCTATGTGATGGACTGGCCAGTGTTTGTTAGCTTTCCTAATGGCAAGTGGCAGCTTTGTCTATGATGACCCAATCAAAAAATTTAGGCAATATATTAACAATGTTAATGACCCTTTAATTATGGCAAACCATTAAAATAAAAACCCCAGTCCGCCATGGTTACATCTACGCACCAGCTGCAAAGTCAAAAGTCTTTACTTATTCCTTATTTAAAAAATGCCCATCTTCCCAGTGTGATTTCTTGTTGCCTGGCCGAGAACGCTGTACGACATGCGCACTAGTCAGTGTTTCTTATTTCTTATTTCTCCACACGGTCTGCATATAAGTAATTGTTTCATTTCACACTGTCATATCCTACTACAGCCGTGACCTGTCTTATTTGGCATATATCTAGCAGGGGTCTGCATTGGGACCTCCAGGCTGGACCTCAGGATGAACCCCTTATACATGGACTCAAATGTAAATCGAAGTTGAGGTGAGCTGAGTTGAACTAAGAACCAACATCACTGTACTCAGGACATTCCCACATGCCCACCACCCCCTTGTTCAACAGCCAGCGAAGAGTCATACTGCTATTCGTTCCAACTGCGATCTGGTTGAAAGTTCTCCTGGTCTTCCCTCTGTTTTTTAATTCGTTCGGACCCCCCCCCCCCCCCCCTTATACGCCATATCATCCTCGCCACATACGGGTTCTCATTCTCTTGCCCCGCTTTATCCACCTGGTCCCGCAGGTGCCCGACCAACTCTCCCTTATCCATGCGTAATATGCCACCGAGCGGTGCATTCTATGCCAGCCTATCAGCCTGTTCATTCCCTCGCATTTCTGCATGACCAGGGCAGAAAATCCACGCAATTCTCACAATCTGTGACTTCTGAAGCGAGGCATGCCATTCTACTCGAAACATTCCTTTTTCCGCCTTACTTAGTATATACCGTGAGTCCGTAATAAATGCGTGTGTATTGTAGCGGTCTCCTTCAACCACCAGAAGGCTGCTGTTTCTGCTTCCACCTCAGTTCTCATGCTGGAGGTCGTAGTCTCATATGCCAGACTCTCCTTTTTAAAGAATCCATTAGCCTTCTCAATGAAGTTCCAGCCACTACGTCTGTTTCTAACCCCTGATCCATCTGTGTAGATCACTATATCACCTTGATGTGTGTTGCACCACAAACTCTGTGCGTGAGTGCTCTGCACTCACGGCCAAGTGTTGCTATTACCTTGACCATATTCATGTCTTCAAGCAGGGAATTATCCCTGTTTGCAGCGACTCTTAGGTACCATTTGACTCGAAGGATCCTGTGCAAGGATATTCACCTTGCATATTATTGGTATGTCCTTTGGGGATCACCCGCATAATTGTATCCTTATGGGTTCCAACCTTTCAAGCTGACTCTTTGATACTGTCAGCAGCCCCAAACCATACTCAGTAACTGTTGAAAGAGCATGTAAAGCATTCTCTGACCAAACCTGGTTGCTGCCATCGCCCTCAATGCATTAAGTCCCTTTCCAACCTTTACCACCAAAGCCTCCACATGAAACTTAAAAAAAAAAAAAAAAAAAAACACACACACACCTGTCGAGGGTGATTCCCAAGTTCTTCAACTAAGAGGACATAACGTTATATTTTACTATATGAAGAGTCTAGCACCAGCGCCATGACGCCAAAAAGGTGCCCCAGATTTTACCTAGTTATTCGAATATCGCGCGATTTTCGGTACTTAACTACTTCCGGTTTCGGGTGTTTAAAAAGTTAAACTTTAATTATTAAATGTAAATTATTTACGAAATAAAGTTTAAAAATAGCCTTGTGTGTGTGTGTGTGTGTGTGTGTGTGTGTGTGTGTGTGTGTGTGTGTGTGTATGTGTATTGTAGGTCGACATTGGGAGTGCGGGTGCGAGAGAATGGGCCCCTAGCCCCACTATTAGCCTATGTCCACAGTGGGCCACAAGACCCAGAACTACTGTGAGAAAGTGTGAAGTTTGATGATCATTTCGGCCCCTGACCAGACCAAGTGCAGTACTGAGAGGGCAATTTTTTAAAATAAAAATGGCCAGACCAAGTGCATTAAGAGGCTACTCTGTGATCTTAGCCAAAAGGCCCAGAAGCCTAATGGAGATAAATCGACTGTCAACGAACCGACTAGACGCTTTTTAGACAAGGTATGGGGTCATCGACTAGTATGGTCATTGTTAATTTTAAAAAAATATATAAATAATAAATTTCAATAATAAAATAAAAATAAAAATTATAACAATTAAATCTTTATTGTTTCCATTTTAAATGTTTCATGTAGAAATTTAATTGTTATAATGTTATTTTTAAATTGTATTGTTGAAATTAATTTTTAAGTTTTAATTAACAATGACCATACTGGTCGATGACCATATGCCTTGTCTAAATAAAAAGCGCCTAGTCGGTTCGGTGACAATTGATTATCTCCATTAGGTTGGGAAATTTGACCAATCAGTAGAGACGGGTCAGTCGCTTTCTACTATGTAAATGGTTACGTGAATAGTTTGTTATGACTTGACAAATAATTTGTTAAATCAACCGAAAACCCCGGTGAGGGAATGCGAAACAAAGTAAATAAACTATCTCTGCCTCCTTTACTGTTGTTCTTGACTTTTTCTCTGCTCCACGATGTTGACTCTGTGACTGGCCCCCAGGACTGGGGTCAGAATTTGTTTCAACTCTAGTATACTCCTTTACAAATTCTCACGTTCTATGATTACATGATGCCAGTTACCATTGCGTTCTTCGGTGCCAACCATATGAACTGTCAAGAACTGCTGCAAAATTAACCTGTGGGTGAGAAAATCACATTGAAACTTACAAGACTTCAACACCTAGTAATACATAGTGAAATAAAGAGAACCAGATAATAGAATATAAAATTAGACACCGGAACTAACACACAAAAGATGCACATAGAAAACATAGAAACATATATGTATAACAGGTATGTCCTCCATAAAGGACATGTAAAATAAAGAGGACCAGATAATCGTTTGGTAAGGGTTTTAAGCCATGTTTTCGTTTATCTCTTTGACGTTTCTATTGCTTTTTGGAAGAAGGGCGTCCTTTCTTGACCCTTTTTCTAGGTGCTGACAAAACTGATGTCAGTTTTAAAATAGTTTTTAAGGCAGGCTGTGATGTAATCTCATCCAATGTGAGTTTGGATTCCATGAATAACTTACAATTATGTGTGTTATAACTGATGTAATTGTTTTCATGCAAGCAACACTTGTTAACTGACAAGTTTGACAAACATTCCATAACGTAAAGACATTTCTAGTGGCTGACTGCTTTCCAATTTGGCTAACAAATGTTCTTACTTTGATAAGTTTGGACGAGCTATGTATAAGTTTGTTGAAATATTTCTTTACTTGGTCAATATTTTTTCACATTTGGTAAACAAAGTTTCCTCTTTTCATAAGCTTGGCCGAGATATTTATAAGTTTGCTCGAAATATTTCTTTAGTTGGTGAATATTTTCCATCTTTGTCTAACAAATTTTCATACTTTTTATACGTTTATCCGAGATATTTATTACGTTTGACCAATATTTTCCCCATTTAGCTAAAATATTTTCGTACTTTTTATAAATATGGACGAGATATTTCTTTACTTGACCAATAGTTTTTTCCCGTTTTGCTAACAACTTTTCCTACTTTTATAAGTTTGGACGAGAGATTTATTTACTTCGCCAATATTTTTCCCCATTTCGCTAACACATTTTCCTGTGGTTCAGATATTTATAATTTTGGTTCAGCTATTTATGAATTTGCCAACATTTTTCCTACTTTGGTTAACCCGTTTCCTTAGTTTTGTTGACATATTTCTTGAATTGTTCATCAATATGTAACATTCTCTCACCATATGACAACTCTCTCTCTCTCTCTCTCTCTCTCTCTCTCTCTCTCTCTCTCTCTCTCTCTCTCTCTCTCTCTCTCTTTCTTTCTCTCTCTCTCTCTCTCTCCTCTCTCTCTCTCTATATATATATATATATATATATATATATATATATATATATATATATATATATATATATATATATATATATATATATATATATATATATATATATATATATATATAATTAACATTAAAAAATCAACAACCAAGACGTAGTTATAATATATGCCTGTTTATTTACAGTATTTACAGTATATTTATACAAGGATTGAAAAGCATAATGTCATTAATACGAAATGGATTATTCAATATTAGCTGGTATACATAGTATGATCACAAAATTGTATTTTCACATAAAATGCTATACACATTGTGTGTTGTTTCTGGGTTTCTTCACATCACTATCTGTGTAGGTTGGTTCTTCTGGCTGGTAACCTGGTAAGTGTCTGTCACTTAGCGTGTGATCATAAGACTGGTCTCCTGCTTCGTGGACTGACATCTGAGTATTGTAGACAAAAGGGGCATCAAACATCTGAGTGTCGGGCACATTAAACACATAGGTGTAGGTCACATAAAACATCTGGCTAATGGGCGCATCACATATCTGGTTGCGGGGGTAATCACACACCTGACTGTAGCTAGGCTGAAAATTGGGGGTATAGTATGCCTCTACTTGGTGGCTTTGTTTAGTACCCTGTTTGGCTTGAGCACTGACATGAGTGTTTTGGTTACTGACCTGATTTCTTCGGTTAGTGTCTTGTTCGACTTGGTTACTGACTTGGTTGGGCTTCTTGGCTTGGTTGAGTCGATCAAAATCAGCTAGGAGCTCGCACTGCATAGCTATCATCTATTCATATTCTTGACGAGTAAGTGGCATTCCCATCTTGGTAGGAAACTTCTTGTCGGACACGCAAAGAATCGATGGATGTGTAACGTGGTCGTTCCTCTGTATGAATAAAATTAAGTGGAACTGCGGTAAAGCTGTGAAAGTGTAAACAATATAAAATGACACAAAGTAGTGCAGCTTTACATAACAGAGTTACGACACATACAGAACGTTGCGGCGGTTAGCCTTCATCAGCAAACAAACACATTCACAAACACAACATACAGTCAAGGAGAACTCCTGTGACTACATTAGAAGGTGATGACAGGACGAGAGGAACAAATGCATGGAAAAATAGAAGCAATGAAGAGAAAATGAGAATTGAAAAAAATGTTAATTGAAAAGAATGTTAGTCGAAGAAAATGTTTAATAGAAAAACTGTTTATAGAGAAAAAAAACTGCATACTCACCTCACGTACGGATCTGTAAATGATTACGGAAATCTCGGGTGTAGTTGGATGTTACGGTTCAGTGAGCACATAGAAAGAAGGGGCGGGGTAGGAGGCGTGTAAAATTGAACGTAGTATTGACCACGACCCCATTGTATTATTTAAGGTCTGGGTGGACTGGTGTGCATGAACACGCGTACATACATAGACACACTTCAACAGACAAAATGCGAGAGAAAGAGAGAGAGAGAGAGAGAGAGAGAGAGAGGCAAAGTGCCTGTGATATACCACATGAGGCATGTGGGGCGCGTCAGTCTACGCGTACGACGTTTCCCTCGTACTGTACCCTATGAAATAGTCAGTATGGTTGATTGTTACACAGCACACTTCAGGAGCCCCTCGCCCAGTGTTTGAGTTGTTAGGGCTGTGTGAGATACAACCACTGGTAATACAAGTGAAGTAGGTGGGCACAGAGAAGCAAGATGTAAGGAGAGAGAGAGAGAGAGAGAGAGAGAGAGAGAGAGAGAGGAAAAGTGCCTGTGATATACCACATGAGGCATGTGGGGCGCGTCAGTCTACACGTACGACGTTTCCCTCGTACTGTACCCTATGAAATAGTCAGTATGGTTGATTGTTACACAGCACACTTCAGGAGCCACTCGCCCGGTGTTTGAGTTGTTAGGGCTGTGTGAGATACAACCACTGGTAATACAAATGAAGTTGGTGGGCACAGAGAAGCAAGATGTAAGGAGAGAGAGAGAGAGAGAGAGAGAGAGAGAGAGAGAGAGAGAGAGAGAGAGAGAGAGAGAGAGAGAGAGAGGAAAACTGCATGCGATATACCGCATGAGGAATGCGGAGTGGATAGGTCTACAAATGCGAGGCTTCACTCATACTGTTCTCTATGGAATAGAGGCAGTAAGGTTAATTGCTATACAACGAATTTGAGGATCATACCACCGGCAATATAGTTGGAATATGTGGGTACAGAGAAGCCTGATGGAGAGAGGGAGAGAGAGAGAGAGAGAGAGAGAGAGAGAGAGAGAGAGAGAGAGAGAGAGAGAGAGGGAGAGAGAGAGAGAGAGGAAAAGTGCCTACGACACGCCCCTGATGTATGCGGGGTCGGTCGGTCTACAAATACGAGGCATCACTCCCGAGATTTCCGTAGTCATTTACAGATCCGTACGTGAGGTGAGTATGCAGTTTTTTTTCTCTATAAACAGTTTTTCTATTAAACATTTTCTTCGACTAACATTCTTTTCAATTAAATTTTTTTTCAATTCTCATTTTCTCTTCATTGCTTCTATTTTTCCATGCATTTGTTCCTCTCGTCCTGTCATCACCTTCTAATGTAGTCACAGGAGTTCTCCTTGACTGTATGTTGTGTTTGTGAATGTGTTTGTTTGCTGATGAAGGCTAACCGCCGCAACGTTCTGTATGTGTCGTTCCTCTGTAGAATGAGACACACACGTTTAACAGTCTCACCATTACGAGTCCAGTAGACCTAGTTAGCAGGCAAAGTCTTGAGGTCTGTAGTCATCGTTGGATCACAATGAGCGACTACTACCAGCCTTGGGTTTATATACTAGTTGTTGAGCCACACGTAAAACCGGTTTCAGGCAGCTTCTTAGGTCAAGCGTCTCAGATTACGCTGACGCTGCTGTCCATATGGCATTACTAAGCGATCTTATATACAGCGAAGTTTTATACACGATATCTGTTGACGTAGAATCATGATTCAGCAGAATATTATGCATTGACTAGACATGTCTGAATTTGATACAATCACGCGCTAATGGTGTGACCCATCAACGCGATATAGTCGCTTGTGGAATTGTTTTCAGGTCACATAAGGTTCGCCGCGGACACGGTACGTGTTACTCTGTAGATTTGTTGTTACAATCATGCATAAGCCAGTATGCAATAGATAATGTTCATCAGTCACACACACACACACACAAACATACAGAGAGAGAGAGAGAGAGAGAGAGAGAGAGAGAGAGAGAGAGAGAGAGAGAGAGAGAGAGAGAGAGAGAGAGAGAGAGAGAGAGAGAGAGAGAGATTTTAATGTTTACATTACTTTTACCATTCTGAATGTGGTAGTCTTTTAAAAATTTTTCAAATGTGATTTATTTTATAGAGCAGAAGACATGCCCAGGGCTTGACTCGCTGACTTTGTTTGGTCGTCACCATTTTGTAGTGCTTCTGGGAATGATATAAAATACCTTGCTAGTGTGTGAGTGGTAACGACTGTTAACACACAGAGGCCGATTCTTTCACCGCGATATTACACTAAATTGTAGCGCTGAAGACATGCCCGTGGCTTGCCTCGCAGACATTGTTTGGTCGTCACAGTTTTGTAGTGGTTCTGGGAATGACCTAAAATATCTTGCTAATGTATGAGTGGTATTGAATGGTAACACTCAGAGGTCGATGTTTGCATTATACTTACAACTAAAATTTATAGTCAGACAGTTACTGATATCACATATAATTACACACACACACACACACACACACACACACACACACACACAAAGAGAGAGAGAGAGAGAGAGAGAGAGAGAGAGAGAGAGAGAGAGAGAGAGAGCAGCAACCACTTGGTCATACATTCGGCCACACCGACCACTTCGTCATAAATTCAGCCACGGCGAACCTTTGGTCATAACTTGACCATGCCGACAACTTAGTCATACATTCAGCCACGGTGATCACTTGGTCATACTTTCGGAGACGGCGACCTATCTTTATTTTTTAAGGTTTTCATTTCTACTACTTCTTCTTTTCGTTCATCCGGAGTGTTTTTTTCAGATGTGATTGCGGTGTGTCTGTTATGCGCCCTTGGGCCGAAACCCGTAGGCCAACACATCCGACTACATCGTGCTTTTTTGACCAGGCAGCATTCCTGGGAGACTCACTTTTGTGGTGCCATCTACAACCCAGCTGGCCAAGTTGGAACGGTCGAAGGCAACGGTCATCCCTCAAAGGAAGGCAGGGACAGTCCATTGCATTTTCCGCCATCCAAGGTTGCTTCCATAGTTGCAGGGCCGACACATAGCGCCCTGGTACTGGGCTCACCGAGGGAATCGTCACGCTTCTCATGGCTGCTTTAAATCCTCACTTCAATATATTGGTCATTTCGTTTGCCCCGGGCCATTCCCGCACAAACCAGACAGGTTTGCAGACGGTATCCACTCAGCGAGTTTTCGGACATGTGCTTGTCGTTGCGCCCGTCAGAGCTGTTCCAGGCACGACAGACATTCGGAAAACTACCTAGTCAGAGCTGTTCCGAACAAGAGCGGCATTCGGAAACTAGGTAGTCAGAGCTGTTCCTAGCACGAGAGACATTCGGACGAGACATTTCACTCGGACGTAATTGCATAGTGTCAATTTTTAGTTTGCCACCCGTAGGACGACACTTCTGACTTCCGGCGGGCATTTTTTAATGAGGTTAGCCTTCCTCTGGTTTCGAGGCACGATAGACTGTTGTGATGTCGCCCTCATCTCAGCTGGTCAAGATAGAACGATCAACGACATCGCGGTCGGCCCTCAAGGGAAGGCAGGGGCAGACCAGGGGCATTCCCTCGATATCCAAGGAGGCTTCCATAATTGCAGAGCCGGCACATATTGCTCTGAGACTGGGCTGACCCGAGGAGTTGCCACGTCTTGCTCATGGCTGCTTTAGTTCCTCACTTCCATGTGTTGGGCATCTCGCTTGCCACTGGTCGCTCAAGCACACACCACGAGCGGTCAGACTGCGAGCGACATCCACTCGGTAATCTTTTGCTTTTGACTTCAGACCACGCAATAGGTTCGCTCGCCGTGCGTTCCATTTCGCGTCATTGAGACGTTCTTCCACTTTTGTCTACACTCTCTATGAGTTAGATCGTAACCATTTCCTTCGACTGGGGCACTTTTCTGACTTTTTGTACTCGCTCACGAGGTAGGCTACATGTGCTGCCGGCTCAGCACCTTACCTTCGTGCAGCACTGAACGAGAAACGGCCAGGCCCTCTCATCCGGGAATCCCTCATATCCCCCAGCTGAGAGCCTTCGAACATGTATCAGACCTGAGCATGTAGCTTGCTTAGTATCTCGCCCCTATTTTTCGGTCGGTGGGTATCGGAAAGTCTAAACAGAGCGATAATACAGGCAGCCACTGAGTCCATTCCTAGAGGAGCGAGGAAAAATTACAAACCATACTGGACTGAAGAACTACAAAGTTTGGAGGACAAAGTTGAAGATGCCAGGAAGACAGCAGAGAGAGAACAAACAATTGAAGCGAATATATCTCTCAAAGCCATCTCAGCAAAATATAAAAGAACAGTAAATCAAACAACAAGAGATTGTTGGAGGGAAAAAACAGAAAACCTGAATTTTGACAGGGATGGAAACAAACTATGGAAACTCGTGAAAGCCATGAACAATGTAGGACCTAGAAACAAACAAATAACAATTAAACAAGGAAATGCCTTGCTTACAGGAAAAAAGGCTGCAAATGCACTAATGGAACACTATGCAAATGCAAACCACATTGATATCACAACCGAACAGAAGAAAGCAATCAAAGACAAACAGATACATCATAGAAATACAGAGACAGCAGCAGAATATATGATGGCAAATCTAACAATGGAAGAAATGGAACAGGCAATGAATACCCTAAAAAAGAAGAAATCACCAGGAAAGGATGGAATCACAAATGAAATGCTAATAGGACTAGGCAACAAGGCAAAGAAGAAACTACTAGCAGTCCTAAATAACAGCTGGAAGAGAGGAATAGTCCCACAGGTATGGAAGGAAGCTATACTAATACCAGTCCCAAAGAAAGGAATAGACCTGGAAGAACCAAATGGCTATCGACCTATCAGTCTACTTAGTTGTGTAGGAAAATTAATGGAACGCATTATCAATGGCAGGCTAACATGGCATCTGGAAGAAAACAAACTCTTAACACCACACCAAGCAGGATTCAGAAAGTACAGATCCACTGAAGATCAAATAACGTATATAGCTCAGGAAATAGAGGATGCCTTCCAAGAGAAAAAGCACACACTAGCAGTCTGGATAGATTTAGAAAAAGCATTTGATAAAGTATAGAAGGAAGGACTGAAAGTAAAACTGCAAAACATGCATGTTTGTGGAAAAATGTATAAATGGATCAGCCACTACCTTGAGAACAGAACTGCCAGGACAAAAGTACAAGGACAAACAAGCAAAATGATGCTGCTGGAGCAAGGTGTCCCCCAAGGAGGAGTTCTTTCACCAACATTATTCCTAGCATATATAAATGACATCACAGAAAATTTTCCAGCCAGAGTACACACATCCTCCTTTGCAGATGACCTAGCCATATGGACATCTGAAGAATATATTAGTACAGCTAACAGCAGAATACAGCAAGCCCTGTAAATGAACATCCACATCAGGCCACCACGGCGTCCTCAAGGGGCAAAAATGCAAACAAAGCTAAATGTCACCCGCCTAAACAGCAAGAAAATGCAGCAGTCGTTTGAAAATATGCTGGAAGACCGCCTCAAGCCCAATGCTGAAGCAAAACAGGATACAGAAACAGAATGGAGAGCCCTAAAGGACACGATTTACAACACTGCTATGGAAATCCTGGGTCCATCCCCCCGAAAGCATAAAGACTGGTTTGATGAAAATTCCGAAGACATCAACCAATTGCTGGCCGAGAAACATCTTCTCCTCAAGGCACATTTGAATGACCCAAAGTCAACATCAAAAAAAGATGCTTTCAAGAACATTCAGAGAGTAGTGCAGCAGAAACTTCGGCACATGCGGGACTCCTGGCTGAGCAGCAAAGCTGATGAAATTCAGGGCTTTGCTGACAGACACGATATGAAAAACTTCTACGACTCACTGAAAGCGGTCTATGGTCCTTCATCACCAGGCATAGTTCCCCTCCTCAGTGCAGATGGGGGAACATTGGTCACCGATAAGAAAGAAATCCTCCAACGCTGGGCAGAGCATTTCAGCAAAATCTTAAATGCAACTTCCTTCTTCGATGATGAAACCATCAATTGCCTTCCTCAAGTTCCCACCAATGAGACTTTTGATGACCTGCCAACCATAGTGGAAATAAACAAAGCCATCCAGCAACTCTCCAGCGGCAAGGCACCTGGTCCTGACTCCATCCCAACAGAGATATACAAGGCAGGTGGGCCGGTCCTAACAGAGCAGCTTCACCGAGTCTTCACAAACATATGGATGAACGAGACCATGCCACAAGATTTTAAGGACGCGTCAATAGTCCACCTTTACAAACGTAAAGGAAACCGCAAATCCTGTGACAACCACCGAGGCATCTCCTTGCTTTCAATTGCAGGGAAGATACTCGCCAGAATTCTTCTCAATCGCCTCACAGCCCATCTCGATCAAGGTCTTCTTCCTGAGAGTCAATGTGGCTTCAGAAAAGAACGTGGAACTGTTGACATGATTTTCGCTGCGAGGCAGCTGCAAGAGAAATGTCAGGAACAGAACTGTGAAATGTTCTCCACTTTCATTGACCTTACCAAGGCTTTTGATACAGTCAGCAGAGAAGGACTGTGGAAGATTATGGCAAAATATGGCTGTCCACGAAAGTTTGTCCAAATAGTGCGGCTATTTCATGACGGCATGCAGGCAAGAGTACAGGAAAATGGTGAGCTGTCTGAACCCTTTCCTGTCACCAATGGAGTGAAGCAAGGATGTGTCCTGGCACCAACACTGTTCAGCCTCATGTTTTCAGCCATGTTGATGAATGCCTTCGAGAACGACGACATTGGAATAGACATCAACTACCGTATGGATGGAAAGTTATTCAATCTCAGAAGGCTGAAAGCTAAAACCAAAATTAACAGTGGCACAGTCAGAGAGCTCCTGTTTGCTGATGATTGCGCGCTATACGCCAACTCAGAGGCGGACATGCAACATAACGTTTCAGCTTTCTCACATGCCTGTGCCAACTTTGGGCTCAATATCAACTTGGAGAAGACTGTAGTTATGTACCAGCCAGCTCCAGGGAATAATCACACTGTGCCGAATATCAAAGTGAATGATCATAGACTAAGTGTTGTGGACAAATTTACCTATCTTGGCAGCACCGTGTCACAAGCTGCCACAATCGATGACGAAGTGAATGCAAGAATTGGCAGACTGTACAAGAATGTATGGGACAGAACTGGAATAAGCCTGCAAACAAAGCTAAAAGTCTACAAAGCAGTTGTATTATCCACACTGCTATATGCTTGTGAAACCTGGACTGTTTATCAGCGACACGCTAGGAAATTAAACCACTTCCACACAGTCTGCCTTAGGAAGCTACTGAAGATTAAATGGCAAGACAAGATTCCAGATACTGAAGTCCTAGAAAGAGCATCCATGCCCAGTATCCACACTCTACTGATGAAGAATCAGATTCGCTGGGCTGGTCACTTGACTCGCATGCCAGATCACAGGCTCCCTAAACGAATTTTTTACAGCGAACTGCGTTGTGGTAAACGCTCCCAAGGTGGCCAGAGGAAACGTTTTAAAGACACTCTGAAAATTTCACTGAATGCTTTTGGAATTCATCATGACACCTGGGAGGCTGCAGCCAGAGACCGAAATTCGTGGCGTGCATCATTGCGCAAAGGTGCAGTTATATGTGAGGCAACCAGGACTGCAAGAGCTGTGAAGAAAAGGCAGGACAGAAAAACCACTGCAGGAAATCCTCCTCCAGAGACGTCAAGCATTCTTTGTCCACATTGTCAAAGAACATTTCGAGCCAAAATAGGCCTTATCAGCCATCTTAGAACCCACGGCTCCACACCTTCAACCCCACTGGATGAAATGAATGGTCACCATCATTCTTGATGGACAAACAACATAACAACAACACAGCAAGCCCTATTAGCACTAGAGGACTGGTCAAAATCATGGCTAGTGAAGATAAGTGAGGAGAAAACAACATGCACAGTGTTCTCCCTCTCAAATAAAACTCAGCAACCTAAGCTGGTATTGAATGGAAAAATATTGCGCCATGAAGAAAATCCAAACTATCTAGGAATCACCTTTGATCGTCGCCTGACATGGAAGACACAGGTTGAGAAAAATCGAACAAGAGCAAGGCAGAGAATGGCAATCATGAAAAAGCTTGCTGGTACAACGTGGGGAGCAGATGAGAAAGTTCTCAAGAAGTTATATACTGGACGGGTGAGGCCAGTACTGGAATATGGCATTGCAGCTTGGGCAACAGCAGCTAAGTCAAACTTTAACAAAATAAGTAGAGTCCAAAACCAAGGAATGCGAATCATAACTGGAAGCCTGAAGACAACGCCTATTAATGAACTAGAAAAGATCACTTGTTTACAACAAATGCAGGATAGAAGAGATAGCAGAGCCCAGCAACAAGCAGAAAAATTTAGAAGATTGACAGACCACCCTATGTACAACAGATTTAATGGTTTTGGAAAGGGAAGACTGAAGCGTAGCAACTTTGTAGAAACTGCAAAACGAAGGATTAGGGCAGATCCTATTCTTAACATATCAACAGTAAAGCCCATACACAATGCACACAAGTTCCCAGCTTGGAGACAGCAGCAACTGCCTGAGATGATAGAAAACATTCCTGGTATTGAGAAAAAGAACACTCAGCATGAAACCGAAAGAAGAGAAATAACCCTAAACTACATAAAAGAACATTACCCAAGCAGGAATTGGACCCATGCATATACAGATGGATCAGCCAAAAATTCAATAGAGAATGGAGGAGGAGGAATTCTCCTAAATTTAAAAAATGGAGTGAAAAAAACACACTCAATGGCAACTGGAAAATTTTCAAGTAACTTCAAAGCGGAGGTAGAGGCTTTGAAAACTGCAGCAGAAATGCTCCTGATGGAGGAAAATAAAGAGAAGCAAATAGCTATCTTCACAGATGCAAAGTCAGCTGTCTCAATACTGAAGAGCAATAACAGCACAGAACTAACTGACCTAAGAGCAGTACTCCATGGTCTATGCCAGAAATCCAAAAAAGTTGTAATACAGTGGATCCCATCACATTGCAGTATACCTGGAAACGAAGAGGCTGACAGACTGGCAAAAGAGGGCGGACGACTACCACAGCCTGACATAGACATAACCTATAATGAGGTAAAGAGGTTGATAAAAAGCACTTATAGAACCAAATGGGAATCAGAGCATCCAGGCCATCAGAAGGATGATGCATATTACAAACTCGACCGAAGAGAACAAGTAGCAATCTTCAGACTCCGCACAGGACATAACAGGCTGAAATACCACTTGTTCAATAAACTAAAGATAGGAGATACCGATGAATGTAATTGTAGAACTGGAAAAATGACAGCAAAACATTTGCTGCAGGATTGCCCAACGTATGCAGAACAGAGAAAGATATTTTGGCCCACACCTGCTTCATTTGAGGACAAGCTCTATGGAGATATCAACAAGCTAAAGTTGACCACAGCTTACTTTAACTACATACAGGTTGACATTTAAAGGTGCATGAAGACCCAGAGGCATGAAATGGAATATTGCTTGGATAGCAAATCCATTATGTGGAAAGTCCAAATCGAAAGCTCGCTGTGTGGGCTTCATAAGAGGTGGAAAAGTGTCTTAGTGGCACAAAATGGAATATTGCTTGGATAGCAAATCCATTACGTGGAAAGTCCTAATCAAAAGCCCATTGTGTGGGCTTCATAAAAGGTGGAAAAGTGTCCTAGTGGCATGAAATGGAATATTGCTTGGATAGCAAATCCATTACGTGGAAAGTCCGAATCAAAAGCCCACTGTGTGGGCTTCATAAAAGGTGGAAAAGTGTCCTAGTGGCACAAAATGGAATATTGCTTGGATAGCAAATCCATTACGTGGAAAGTCCGAATCGAAAGCTCACTGTGTGGATGTCATCTGCAGACTGCATACTTCTGGTTTCCGGAAGAACAGCCTATGGTGAACGGAAGGCCCAATATACGGAAGTGAGGCTAAGCAGCCATGTGCAGGACGTGACGATTCCTTGGGTGAGCCCAGTACCAGAGCGCTATGTATCGGCTCTGCAAGTATGGAAGCCTCCTTGGATGGCGGGGAATGCCCATGGTCTGCCCCTGCCTTCCCTTGAGGGCTAACCAGGATCTGTGGCTGTTCTATATGGACCAGCTGGGATGGGGGATAACACCACAACAGTGAGAGTCAAACGTCCGAAGAAACCCCCGGGAAGGTTAACCCGGTCAACAAATGCCCGCAGAAGTCGGATGTGTCGGCCTAACGGCGCAAGAACGCAGCTCTGCTGTAAACAGGCACAACGCAATCACATCCGAAAAAAAACAAAACGGATGAACGAAGAAGAAGAAGATATCCCCAAGCTGAGAGCCTTTGAACAGGTATCTGAACTAAGCATGTAGCGTGCTCAGCATCTCATCTCCATTTTTCAGTAGGTGAGTATCAGCTCGGCTCTCACATCCGAGGGTTTATAGCTTAGAGGCGTTCAGTCATATCCCTCAGCTGAGAGCCTTAGAATATGTGTCCGGACAAAGAATGTCTGCCTTCGTGCACCTGATTTGAACTTTTTACTGCTATCCTCAGTCTACCTTCAGAGCAGCAGGTTGTGTCTATCTTGGTCTAGCCCCTAACCCAAGTCCGACACATAGTTGTGTTTCCGTTGGCTTAGCTCTTGGGGTCATTGGGACAAGCAACCCCCCTCCCCGCACACCGTGACAAGGTGGAGACACATCGGAGGGGATGGGGAACAAGTATCAATTATGTCCCGCTTACACACATCCGCTTACACGGAATCTTTGTATATATATATGTGTAATAGTCTGGCGCGATACATGATGATGATGATAATGTTACCAATACCAGCATCCCTTTCAGTGCCCTGGGGTACGATGGGAAGCCGCTCTGGAAGTGAGGATAAATAGAGGCGCGTGTCAGTTTCCCGGTCTCTCCAAACCAGACAACCGTGGCCGAAGGAGCGATGATGTAGATCGCTGTAGTATAGAATAGGGAGGCTTTAACCAGCCCTCCCCAGTCACTGGACCAGAGCAGGGAGTCACAAATGCCTCTAGATTTAACCATGACTGGCTTGTGTGGCCCACACACGAGGACCGAGGAAATCCATCAAAATAACTGGCAATTTGTAAGCCCACTCTTGGTGAGTTAAATTTATTTAGATAGCTTAATTAAAGATAGGATAGTGGTGCCTTTGCTAGTTTCCAACTGGAAGCTCCAAACTTAACATCCACAGGTTTGAGGTACGATTCGGTGTAGTTCGGTTTATAGTGTTACCTAGAATGAGGAAATCTTCTGTTCCTAAGTGAATAAAAATTAGTATTTATTTTCACAAGTAAAATGGCGACGATCGGCAGAATGACAACAACATGGGTTCGCCTCAATTAGTAACTGTAAAAGTGCTACTCTGCAGATTGGCAGGGATGTAGTAAGAAAACTAATACCAGGGGTATTCAGTGACGATGCAGGAGAAAGGTTGTTCTCATACGATGGTGTGTATATTTGTAGGTTTTTAGATTTAATATAGCAGACAGCGCAGTGCCAGTACGAATTGGAAGTAATCAAGTATCGATACTGTACTGTGTTTGGTAGTTCTATAGAATTTGATAGGTCCAGAATTCAATACAGTAGGCAAAATATGTAGTATCATAGTCCAGAGTAGAGGAGGATGTATTGTTCTGTAAAGTCTGTGTTCTGACAAGAGGAAAATACAGAGCACTAGAATAAAATATGAGGAAATAATGAAATAATGGTTGTGGCTGTTTACAACAGTGAAGAGGAAAATATGGAGCACTGTAGTATAAAATATTAGGTTATGTTAATTCTATGTGGGTGATATTCCTGTATGGAGGTGGCCAGATTAGGTGTGCAGGATATATATAATATAATATGCCATTATTATAGTAGCATGGTGAGGTTGAAGATAACAGTAGATTGAATGGCCTGGGGTAACCAGGGCTGTTCCAGGTGGACTGTACAGTCAGTAAGAGGGAGGCAAAGTACATAACTGGGTGGTTATACCAGTCTGGTCTAGAATGAGGAACATGAAGTTGAACTGGAAACATGGTACGGATGTGTTTATGTAACTTCCCACAACAAAGGGGAAGGCCGGTGTCTTTATATTATAATATATTGAGGTAGTGAGATGCCTCATGTGTAATGGAAAGTAAAGGGTGCCAGGGGATGAGAGACACCTCCATTATGTTATATTGTGTGTTTGAAGTCAGATGACTTATCACGACTCAAGAACACCAAACCTATAGTGATTGCTGGCGTACGAAGGTGTAGAGTGGCACGGTGAAAGTAATAGATATATGGTGCTTGATGACAATGTATGTTATGTTCTTCTAGATAAATGGAGCTATGGTAATAATTATTCATGACTGGGTGTAGTGATGAAGGTGCCAGGTTGAACACTACACATGATAGGGTGGTTTATGATTATAATAGTGTTCATGGGGATAATGATCTGTGTTGCTCAGGTTGGACACATGTGAACTTAGTAAGAATAGTCTCCTGACCAGCAAGAGGTGCTGAATAAGGCACCCATAATGAATCTGGGGTATTATTGAGAGCTTTGTCATGGTGAGGGTGACCATGTAGTGATGTCAGCTAAGATGATTGTGATTGTGGTGATGGCTATGGTGAGAGCGATCATTTGATGATTGTGATGGTTTTATGTGGTGTTATATGTCTGAGTTGTTGGCAGTGACTTATGTTATAGCCTGTGTCCTGATTGTTGCTGGTGTTATGTGTAGAACTGTACTTCTGGTATAGTGATGTTGTCTAGTTGTCATCAGTACAATGACACATCTAGTTGGTGATGTCATGTTGAATTGCATATCCTGTCTGCTTGATTGCTGTTGGTGCATTGGACTGTATTTATGTCCTGTATGTACATGTTCACATGGTGTTGTCCTGTTAGAGTCGTGGTACACCGGTGTAGCTGAGTTGTGTTCGGTGTTGATTTTGACTAGTTGATGAGTGTTGCTGTGTAACATTGGCATTTATGAGTGGTATTCTCAGCCTGTGGTGTTGGGGATGAGAAGTTGTGTTGTGTCAGAGATCTGTAGGTAATGACCCCCCTGAACTGAGAGTGTTCAAGAAGTAAATATTGAGTTAGATGAGAAGCCAGGAAAGGCTGCGAGCATTGTGACGAGGGATGATCCGCCCTCACATTAAGATTGTCCCATGATATGGTGGTGGCTGTTGCATTAATTGTGGGCCCAATCACTCCGAAGGATGCTGTAGAGCGTGTGTGCTCTGTTTATATTTTATGTGGAGTATATCCTATAACCTATCCATGTCATTGTTGTCCAGTTGAAGTATCATGTGGTTGGTGTGAACTTACACAGTCCATGTCTATGTTTGTGCCACAAGGACACTGTTTGCATACACCGTTGCTGTAGTTGTTGTCCTGTGAAGTCCATGTGTTGATGCAAATAATGATGCTTTGATGATTATTAATTAGATGTTGTACCTTGTCATGCATTGCAGGTAGTGACCTCTGGCCATGTTTGTGGTTTGTAGAGCAAACTTGAGCCCCGGCTCTGGTTAATGTCGTAGGCCACTCACATCCCCCTTTTTTATACCCTTCGTATACCTGTTTATGCGTGTTTATGCCACTATATCTCTGCTGTTAGGGTTATAGTTTTGTTATTCGTTATGTTATGGTTTTTCGCTGTATCTGGTCCCAGTCGACTTATGTGATGCGGGTGTCTTGTGTGGGTATTGAAGGGTGCCCTTCGACTCAACTGAACATGATTGAGGTCTCACTGTCATTTAGAGACCGCCCCTGTAGTTAGTACTAGGCAGCAGTTATCTCTGTGGGATTTCAGATTCCCATTTCTGTATGTACCAACTGTCCATGAGTCCTGAGATGATTACAATAGAGAGGCCATACCTGCTGTTATGTTGTTGTTTACGTTGAGGCTCTGTTGTTGCCATGTCCTTGATGGTTTGTGGAGATGGGTACCTAGTCATGTGCATAGCGATGTTAGGCAGCAGTGATTACTGTGGGAACATAGGTTCCCATTTCTGTATATGTCAGTTATGTGACATGTCAAGATGCCTGTTTGTCCCTGAATCATGCAGTTCTGTCAATAAAAACCTAATTTTGTTGTTCTTAATTTGTTTTGTTTAGTCTGTAGTTTGTTGTGTAAACTCATTGATCCTGTTACAGTCCAGCAGTGTAATCTTCTGTCTGGGGTGTACAACAGTACATCCCCCGCCCTAAGAACTCCTGGAATCTTCTGTCTAATTCTACCCCTTTTCTTGTTAACAGAGGAGGATATACACAGTGCTCTTTCTCTATTTCTCCTTATTGTCCTTTTCTTCTCTGGCCCATTAAAAGTCAGTGTTGCGCTTCTTTAGTCTTTGAGCACTTAAGTATAGGAAATTACATCTTCCTGTCCTTGATATTCTACCTCCTATGACAAGTGGCGAGCCTCGGCCTGGATTGTTTGGCGGCCTTTAGATTATCTTGTTGGTGTCTGTTCCAGTCTTCAATGATTCTTTTAGGTGGTAGTTCCATGTTTTTATTTTTTTTGGCTTTTTGGGGGTGTGAGAGGTCCCTGGCCAAAGACATTAACTGGGTTCAGGTTTTTTCTTCCCAAGTCTCCAAGAAGCACAGCATTGAGAGAAGAGCCTCCAGATCTACACCACATCTCAAGTCGTCGAAATTAAAGGTGACCTTATTCCATGTTTAGGGAACCGAAGTTTCCCACCCAGCCGGCACTCAGTCTGAGTCCGCTGGTATAAATTAAGAGTGAGAAAACAACGAAGGTCACCAAACTTTAGCTATAAAGTCTTTTGGAATATGCATATATATTCCTACTGAAACCATCAAGCTTTACTCAGAAAGCTACAGAGGTGGTTGACGACTCTATGAGAGCAGAATGCTCCCACATTCAATAGAGGCTGGGGCTGTGCTTGTCCAAGAGAAAAATTCTGTTGATTCTTTTGGGAGAACAGTTGTGGACTGTTCATGCGACTGATTTCAGCAGTGCCAACATCTGGGGCCATCCATAGAAGTACCTTTCCCTTGTTTGTCTGGAAGAGGGGACATCAGAAATCCATCCCACCAGTGTGTCCCACCAGCAGCAGAGCGCTGGACATCCATATTCAATCCCCACCGGTGGCACCATCACCTGAGATCATCGAGGGGGATGTTTCCCTTATTGTGCATCAGTTCACCATGTCCGTTTGAAGTGACAGATGACAATGTTACCTGTGGTGATAAGAAAATCCTTTCCTTATAGGCGGAAGCAGAGGAGTTAATACTAGCGTGTTCATCCATGTTCATGATGTCATGGGTGGACATATTGAGTGTTGCGGGTCGAGTGAACAGTGATTTCCTATATTTCCCCCGTGCATAGAAAATTTAGAAGCGACACATAATAGACATTCAGTGAGAAGAAATAGCATCCAGCGAGAATCATCGAGCAGTGAATGAACTGATTTCCTATATTTCCCCTGTGCATAAGACAATTCAAAAGAGACACATAATAGTGGGAGGAAACGATATCCAGTGAGCATCATCAGACAGAAACATTCGTTATATATTTCTGCGACACACTTTATGGACAAATAATTAATTACTAGTTAATTATTTTGTGTCATGCAATATTAATTCGAATTAGGAATCCCCACGCACAGAAAGTGAGTCTAAGACGCCATGTCTTCCAGCATGTTTGTTTTGCTTTGTTTTGTTTCCCATGTACAGGTATTTTCCTACCCCGCTTCATTTGGGTACCATGGTGACAACTGAGAAATTACTGACTCATCCCATGGAACTGGTGGATGCGGCTGGCTGAAGCGGGGCTACCAGAATCAGACCGGGAAAACAAAAACTGGGTTTGCCTGCATAGTCATGGGAATTATATTTTTTTTTCAGTGGCAGGGATGTCTACATCTTGGTTTGCAGGTGATCTAGTGGATAGCATGCATGTTATTCCGGTCATTGTTGTTTTTGGGTTACAAGTAGGGATTGTAAATTTAAGGGGATGCCTGTGTGAAATTTTTTTTGGTGCCCCTACGTATTGCATCCATGGAGCTAAGTGTTGATGTTGATGTCAGGGTTGCTAGTTTATTGTGTATGCAGACTGCATATTCCTCATGGCCACTCATAAGATATGGTATTATCTTTTGTCAGGGACTGATTTTTTTAAAATTGTCACTGATGTATGTTTTTAAGGCAGGTTCAGAAAATATAACTGGTAACAATTTTATGCTGAGAGGTTTAAGTCCCGTGATGAAACCCCCTTAATTGATTGTTTACTTAAATAGCCCTAGTGTTTTGTCTAAACCCTAAGGGTCTAGAGTATTCGACGAGGGACCGTCGAAAAATTGGGGGTGTGATGTGTAATAGTCTGGCGCGATACATGATGATGATAATGTTACCAATACCAGCATCCCTTGCAGTGCCCTGGGGTACGATGGGAAGCCGCTCTGGAAGTGAGGATAAATAGAGGCGCGTGTCAGTTTCCCGGTCTCTCCAAACCAGACAACCGTGGCCGAAGGAGCGATGATGTAGATCGCTGTAGTATAGAATAGGGAGGCTTTAACCAGCCCTCCCCAGTCACTGGACCAGAGCAGGGAGTCACAAATGCCTCTAGATTTAACCATGACTGGCTTGTGTGGCCCACACACGAGGACCGAGGAAATCCATCAAAATAACTGGCAATTTGTAAGCCCACTCTTGGTGAGTTAAATTTATTTAGATAGCTTAATTAAAGATAGGATAGTGGTGCCTTTGCTAGTTTCCAACTGGAAGCTCCAAACTTAACATCCACAGGTTTGAGGTACGATTCGGTGTAGTTCGGTTTATAGTGTTACCTAGAATGAGGAAATCTTCTGTTCCTAAGTGAATAAAAATTAGTATTTATTTTCACAAGTAAAATGGCGACGATCGGCAGAATGACAACAACATGGGTTCGCCTCAATTAGTAACTGTAAAAGTGCTACTCTGCAGATTGGCAGGGATGTAGTAAGAAAACTAATACCAGGGGTATTCAGTGACGATGCAGGAGAAAGGTTGTTCTCATACGATGGTGTGTATATTTGTAGTTTTTGAGATTTAAGGTAGCAGACAGCGCAGTGCCAGTACGGAATTGGAAGTAATCAAGTATCGATACTGTACTGTGTTTGGTAGTTCTATAGAATTTGATAGGTCCAGAATTCAATACAGTAGGCAAAATATGTAGTATCATAGTCCAGAGTAGAGGAGGATGTATTGTTCTGTAAAGTCTGTGTTCTGACAAGAGGAAAATACAGAGCACTAGAATAAAATATGAGGAAATAATGAAATAATGGTTGTGGCTGTTTACAACAGTGAAGAGGAAAATATGGAGCACTGTAGTATAAAATATTAGGTTATGTTAATTCTATGTGGGTGATATTCCTGTATGGAGGTGGCCAGATTAGGTGTGCAGGATATATATAATATAATATGCCATTATTATAGTAGCATGGTGAGGTTGAAGATAACAGTAGATTGAATGGCCTGGGGTAACCAGGGCTGTTCCAGGTGGACTGTACAGTCAGTAAGAGGGAGGCAAAGTACATAACTGGGTGGTTATACCAGTCTGGTCTAGAATGAGGAACATGAAGTTGAACTGGAAACATGGTACGGATGTGTTTATGTAACTTCCCACAACAAAGGGGAAGGCCGGTGTCTTTATATTATAATATATTGAGGTAGTGAGATGCCTCATGTGTAATGGAAAGTAAAGGGTGCCAGGGGATGAGAGACACCTCCATTATGTTATATTGTGTGTTTGAAGTCAGATGACTTATCACGACTCAAGAACACCAAACCTATAGTGATTGCTGGCGTACGAAGGTGTAGAGTGGCACGGTGAAAGTAATAGATATATGGTGCTTGATGACAATGTATGTTATGTTCTTCTAGATAAATGGAGCTATGGTAATAATTATTCATGACTGGGTGTAGTGATGAAGGTGCCAGGTTGAACACTACACATGATAGGGTGGTTTATGATTATAATAGTGTTCATGGGGATAATGATCTGTGTTGCTCAGGTTGGACACATGTGAACTTAGTAAGAATAGTCTCCTGACCAGCAAGAGGTGCTGAATAAGGCACCCATAATGAATCTGGGGTATTATTGAGAGCTTTGTCATGGTGAGGGTGACCATGTAGTGATGTCAGCTAAGATGATTGTGATTGTGGTGATGGCTATGGTGAGAGCGATCATTTGATGATTGTGATGGTTTTATGTGGTGTTATATGTCTGAGTTGTTGGCAGTGACTTATGTTATAGCCTGTGTCCTGATTGTTGCTGGTGTTATGTGTAGAACTGTACTTCTGGTATAGTGATGTTGTCTAGTTGTCATCAGTACAATGACACATCTAGTTGGTGATGTCAATGTTGAATTGCATATCCTGTCTGCTTGATTGCTGTTGGTGCATTGGACTGTATTTATGTCCTGTATGTACATGTTCAAATGGTGTTGTCCTGTTAGAGTCGTGGTACACCGGTGTAGCTGAGTTGTGTTCGGTGTTGATTTTGACTAGTTGATGAGTGTTGCTGTGTAACATTGGCATTTATGAGTGGTATTCTCAGCCTGTGGTGTTGGGGATGAGAAGTTGTGTTGTGTCAGAGATCTGTAGGTAATGACCCCCCTGAACTGAGAGTGTTCAAGAAGTAAATATTGAGTTAGATGAGAAGCCAGGAAAGGCTGCGAGCATTGTGACGAGGGATGATCCGCCCTCACATTAAGATTGTCCCATGATATGGTGGTGGCTGTTGCATTAATTGTGGGCCCAATCACTCCGAAGGATGCTGTAGAGCGTGTGTGCTCTGTTTATATTTTATGTGGAGTATATCCTATAACCTATCCATGTCATTGTTGTCCAGTTGAAGTATCATGTGGTTGGTGTGAACTTACACAGTCCATGTCTATGTTTGTGCCACAAGGACACTGTTTGCATACACCGTTGCTGTAGTTGTTGTCCTGTGAAGTCCATGTGTTGATGCAAATAATGATGCTTTGATGATTATTAATTAGATGTTGTACCTTGTCATGCATTGCAGGTAGTGACCTCTGGCCATGTTTGTGGTTTGTAGAGCAAACTTGAGCCCCGGCTCTGGTTAATGTCGTAGGCCACTCACATCCCCCTTTTTTTATACCCCTTCGTATACCTGTTTATGCGTGTTTATGCCACTATATCTCTGCTGTTAGGGTTATAGTTTTGTTATTCGTTATGTTATGGTTTTTCGCTGTATCTGGTCCCAGTCGACTTATGTGATGCGGGTGTCTTGTGTGGGTATTGAGGGTGCCCTTCGACTCAACTGAACATGATTGAGGTCTCACTGTCATTTAGAGACCGCCCCTGTAGTTAGTACTAGGCAGCAGTTATCTCTGTGGGATTTCAGATTCCCATTTCTGTATGTACCAACTGTCCATGAGTCCTGAGATGATTACAATAGAGAGTCCATACCTGCTGTTATGTTGTTGTTTACGTTGAGGCTCTGTTGTTGCCATGTCCTTGTTGGTTTGTGGAGATGGGTACCTAGTCATGTGCATAGCGATGTTAGGCAGCAGTGATTACTGTGGGAACATAGGTTCCCATTTCTGTATATGTCAGTTATGTGACATGTCAAGATGCCTGTTTGTCCCTAAACCATGCAGTTCTGTCAATAAAAACCTAATTTTGTTGTTCTTAATTTGTTTTGTTTAGTCTGTAGTTTGTTGTGTAAACTCATTGATCCTGTTACAGTCCAGCAGTGTAATCTTCTGTCTGGGGTGTACAACAGTACATCCCCCGCCCTAAGAACTCCTGGAATCTTCTGTCTTAATTCTACCCCTTTTCTTGTTAACAGAGGAGGATATACACAGTGCTCTTTCTCTATTTCTCCTTATTGTCCTTTTCTTCTCTGGCCCATTAAAAGTCAGTGTTGCGCTTCTTTATCTTTGAGCACTTAAGTATAGGAAATTACATCTTCCTGTCCTTGATATTCTACCTCCTATGACAAGTGGCGAGCCTCGGCCTGGATTGTTTGGCGGCCTTTAGATTATCTTGTTGGTGTCTGTTCCAGTCTTCAATGATTCTTTTAGGTGGTAGTTCCATGTTTTTATTTTTTTTTGGCTTTTTGGGGGTGTGAGAGGTCCCTGGCCAAAGACATTAACTGGGTTCAGGTTTGTTCCCCAAGTCTCCAAGAAGCACAGCATTGAGAGAAGAGCCTCCAGATCTACACCACATCTCAAGTCGTCGAAATTAAAGGTGACCTTATTCCATGTTTAGGGAACCGAAGTTTCCCACCCAGCCGGCGCTCAGTCTGAGTCCGCTGGTATAAATTAAGAGTGAGAAAACAACGAAGGTCACCAAACTTTAGCTATAAAGTCTTTTGGAATATGCATATATATTCCTACTGAAACCATCAAGCTTTACTCAGAAAGCTACAGAGGTGGTTGACGACTCCATGAGAGCAGAATGCTCCCACATTCAATAGAGGCTGGGGCTGTGCTTGTCCAAGAGAAAAATTCTGTTGATTCTTTTGGGAGAACAGTTGTGGACTGTTCATGCGACTGATTTCAGCAGTGCCAACATCTGGGGCCATCCATAGAAGTACCTTTCCCTTGTTTGTCTGGAAGAGGGGACATCAGAAATCCATCCCACCAGTGTGTCCCACCAGCAGCAGAGCGCTGGACATCCATATTCAATCCCCACCGGTGGCACCATCACCTGAGATCATCGAGGGGGATGTTTCCCTTATTGTGCATCAGTTCACCATGTCCGTTTGAAGTGACAGATGACAATGTTACCTGTGGTGATAAGAAAATCCTTTCCTTATAGGCGGAAGCAGAGGAGTTAATACTAGCGTGTTCATCCATGTTCATGATGTCATGGGTGGACATATTGAGTGTTGCGGGTCGAGTGAACAGTGATTTCCTATATTTCCCCCGTGCATAGAAAATTTAGAAGCGACACATAATAGACATTCAGTGAGAAGAAATAGCATCCAGCGAGAATCATCGAGCAGTGAATGAACTGATTTCCTATATTTCCCCTGTGCATAAGACAATTCAAAAGAGACACATAATAGTGGGAGGAAACGATATCCAGTGAGCATCATCAGACAGAAACATTCGTTATATATTTCTGCGACACACTTTATGGACAAATAATTAATTACTAGTTAATTATTTTGTGTCATGCAATATTAATTCGAATTAGGAATCCCCACGCACAGAAAGTGAGTCTAAGACGCCATGTCTTCCAGCATGTTTGTTTTGCTTTGTTTTGTTTCCCATGTACAGGTATTTTCCTACCCCGCTTCATTTGGGTACCATGGTGACAACTGAGAAATTACTGACTCATGCCATGGAACTGGTGGATGCGGCTGGCTGAAGCGGGGCTACCAGAATCAGACCGGGAAAACAAAAACTGGGTTTGCCTGCATAGTCATGGGAATTATATTTTTTTTTCAGTGGCAGGGATGTCTACATCTTGGTTTGCAGGTGATCTAGTGGATAGCATGCATGTTATTCCGGTCATTGTTGTTTTTGGGTTACAAGTAGGGATTGTAAATTTAAGGGGATGCCTGTGTGAAATTTTTTTTGGTGCCCCTACGTATTGCATCCATGGAGCTAAGTGTTGATGTTGATGTCAGGGTTGCTAGTTTATTGTGTATGCAGACTGCATATTCCTCATGGCCACTCATAAGATATGGTATTATCTTTTGTCAGGGACTGATTTTTTTAAAATTGTCACTGATGTATGTTTTTAAGGCAGGTTCAGAAAATATAACTGGTAACAATTTTATGCTGAGAGGTTTAAGTCCCGTGATGAAACCCCCTTAATTGATTGTTTACTTAAATAGCCCTAGTGTTTTGTCTAAACCCTAAGGGTCTAGAGTATTCGACGGGGACCGTCGAAAAATTGGGGGTGTGATGTGTAATAGTCTGGCGCGATACATGATGATGATAATGTTACCAATACCAGCATCCCTTGCAGTGCCCTGGGGTACGATGGGAAGCCGCTCTGGAAGTGAGGATAAATAGAGGCGCGTGTCAGTTTCCCGGTCTCTCCAAACCAGACAACCGTGGCCGAAGGAGCGATGATGTAGATCGCTGTAGTATAGAATAGGGAGGCTTTAACCAGCCCTCCCCAGTCACTGGACCAGAGCAGGGAGTCACAAATGCCTCTAGATTTAACCATGACTGGCTTGTGTGGCCCACACACGAGGACCGAGGAAATCCATCAAAATAACTGGCAATTTGTAAGCCCACTCTTGGTGAGTTAAATTTATTTAGATAGCTTAATTAAAGATAGGATAGTGGTGCCTTTGCTAGTTTCCAACTGGAAGCTCCAAACTTAACATCCACAGGTTTGAGGTACGATTCGGTGTAGTTCGGTTTATAGTGTTACCTAGAATGAGGAAATCTTCTGTTCCTAAGTGAATAAAAATTAGTATTTATTTTCACAAGTAAAATGGCGACGATCGGCAGAATGACAACAACATGGGTTCGCCTCAATTAGTAACTGTAAAAGTGCTACTCTGCAGATTGGCAGGGATGTAGTAAGAAAACTAATACCAGGGGTATTCAGTGACGATGCAGGAGAAAGGTTGTTCTCATACGATGGTGTGTATATTTGTAGGTTTTTAGATTTAATATAGCAGACAGCGCAGTGCCAGTACGAATTGGAAGTAATCAAGTATCGATACTGTACTGTGTTTGGTAGTTCTATAGAATTTGATAGGTCCAGAATTCAATACAGTAGGCAAAATATGTAGTATCATAGTCCAGAGTAGAGGAGGATGTATCGTTCTGTAAAGTCTGTGTTCTGACAAGAGGAAAATACAGAGCACTAGAATAAAATATGAGGAAATAATGAAATAATGGTTGTGGCTGTTTACAACAGTGAAGAGGAAAATATGGAGCACTGTAGTATAAAATATTAGGTTATGTTAATTCTATGTGGGTGATATTCCTGTATGGAGGTGGCCAGATTAGGTGTGCAGGATATATATAATATAATATGCCATTATTATAGTAGCATGGTGAGGTTGAAGATAACAGTAGATTGAATGGCCTGGGGTAACCAGGGCTGTTCCAGGTGGACTGTACAGTCAGTAAGAGGGAGGCAAAGTACATAACTGGGTGGTTATACCAGTCTGGTCTAGAATGAGGAACATGAAGTTGAACTGGAAACATGGTACGGATGTGTTTATGTAACTTCCCACAACAAAGGGGAAGGCCGGTGTCTTTATATTATAATATATTGAGGTAGTGAGATGCCTCATGTGTAATGGAAAGTAAAGGGTGCCAGGGGATGAGAGACACCTCCATTATGTTATATTGTGTGTTTGAAGTCAGATGACTTATCACGACTCAAGAACACCAAACCTATAGTGATTGCTGGCGTACGAAGGTGTAGAGTGGCACGGTGAAAGTAATAGATATATGGTGCTTGATGACAATGTATGTTATGTTCTTCTAGATAAATGGAGCTATGGTAATAATTATTCATGACTGGGTGTAGTGATGAAGGTGCCAGGTTGAACACTACACATGATAGGGTGGTTTATGATTATAATAGTGTTCATGGGGATAATGATCTGTGTTGCTCAGGTTGGACACATGTGAACTTAGTAAGAATAGTCTCCTGACCAGCAAGAGGTGCTGAATAAGGCACCCATAATGAATCTGGGGTATTATTGAGAGCTTTGTCATGGTGAGGGTGACCATGTAGTGATGTCAGCTAAGATGATTGTGATTGTGGTGATGGCTATGGTGAGAGCGATCATTTGATGATTGTGATGGTTTTATGTGGTGTTATATGTCTGAGTTGTTGGCAGTGACTTATGTTATAGCCTGTGTCCTGATTGTTGCTGGTGTTATGTGTAGAACTGTACTTCTGGTATAGTGATGTTGTCTAGTTGTCATCAGTACAATGACACATCTAGTTGGTGATGTCATGTTGAATTGCATATCCTGTCTGCTTGATTGCTGTTGGTGCATTGGACTGTATTTATGTCCTGTATGTACATGTTCAAATGGTGTTGTCCTGTTAGAGTCGTGGTACACCGGTGTAGCTGAGTTGTGTTCGGTGTTGATTTTGACTAGTTGATGAGTGTTGCTGTGTAACATTGGCATTTATGAGTGGTATTCTCAGCCTGTGGTGTTGGGGATGAGAAGTTGTGTTGTGTCAGAGATCTGTAGGTAATGACCCCCCTGAACTGAGAGTGTTCAAGAAGTAAATATTGAGTTAGATGAGAAGCCAGGAAAGGCTGCGAGCATTGTGACGAGGGATGATCCGCCCTCACATTAAGATTGTCCCATGATATGGTGGTGGCTGTTGCATTAATTGTGGGCCCAATCACTCCGAAGGATGCTGTAGAGCGTGTGTGCTCTGTTTATATTTTATGTGGAGTATATCCTATAACCTATCCATGTCATTGTTGTCCAGTTGAAGTATCATGTGGTTGGTGTGAACTTACACAGTCCATGTCTATGTTTGTGCCACAAGGACACTGTTTGCATACACCGTTGCTGTAGTTGTTGTCCTGTGAAGTCCATGTGTTGATGCAAATAATGATGCTTTGATGATTATTAATTAGATGTTGTACCTTGTCATGCATTGCAGGTAGTGACCTCTGGCCATGTTTGTGGTTTGTAGAGCAAACTTGAGCCCCGGCTCTGGTTAATGTCGTAGGCCGCTCACATCCCCCTTTTTTTATACCCCTTCGTATACCTGTTTATGCGTGTTTATGCCACTATATCTCTGCTGTTAGGGTTATAGTTTTGTTATTCGTTATGTTATGGTTTTTCGCTGTATCTGGTCCCAGTCGACTTATGTGATGCGGGTGTCTTGTGTGGGTATTGAGGGTGCCCTTCGACTCAACTGAACATGATTGAGGTCTCACTGTCATTTAGAGACCGCCCCTGTAGTTAGTACTAGGCAGCAGTTATCTCTGTGGGATTTCAGATTCCCATTTCTGTATGTACCAACTGTCCATGAGTCCTGAGATGATTACAATAGAGAGTCCATACCTGCTGTTATGTTGTTGTTTACGTTGAGGCTCTGTTGTTGCCATGTCCTTGTTGGTTTGTGGAGATGGGTACCTAGTCATGTGCATAGCGATGTTAGGCAGCAGTGATTACTGTGGGAACATAGGTTCCCATTTCTGTATATGTCAGTTATGTGACATGTCAAGATGCCTGTTTGTCCCTAAACCATGCAGTTCTGTCAATAAAAACCTAATTTTGTTGTTCTTAATTTGTTTTGTTTAGTCTGTAGTTTGTTGTGTAAACTCATTGATCCTGTTACAGTCCAGCAGTGTAATCTTCTGTCTGGGGTGTACAACAGTACATCCCCCGCCCTAAGAACTCCTGGAATCTTCTGTCTTAATTCTACCCCTTTTCTTGTTAACAGAGGAGGATATACACAGTGCTCTTTCTCTATTTCTCCTTATTGTCCTTTTCTTCTCTGGCCCATTAAAAGTCAGTGTTGCGCTTCTTTATCTTTGAGCACTTAAGTATAGGAAATTACATCTTCCTGTCCTTGATATTCTACCTCCTATGAC